>JAYKKT010000074.1:3962500-4380000 GCA_036023115.1 Brasenia schreberi | reverse complement strand
GCCGGCGCGCTTCTCCGGATCAGACAAAGTAGAGTAGGCAGCGTGGATCCGGATGAACTCGTCGGTGGAGGCGTGCTTCCGGTCATCGCGGACAACGTCGGGATGGACTGACCTTACTAGCTTCCGGTACGCCGTTTTGATCTCGTCAACAGAGGCGCCGATCTGGAGGCCGAGGACATCGTAGTGAGACGGTGGAGAAGAAAACGAAACGCGCCGCGGCGCCGTATCGGTAGAGGATGAAAAGGAGGCGGAGATGCTGCGGAAGCGCGGTCGGATAGCGGAGAGTCCGATAGTAGGTCGGAAAGCCTCCGAAGAGAATCCGACGAAATGAGGCCTGCTGGCGATCTTCTCGCCAAAGAGCCGAGGCGATCCCAATGGAGAGGTTGCCATCCTGCGCAGCACGACGACGGGAGTGTCGGGTTCGGGTTCGGGTTCTTCGCAGACTGGAAACGGGCAAAGTGTGCGGACGAGAATATGTGAAGGCAAGAAGCGGGAGTTTATAGGAGGCGGGCCGGCGGCTGAGCGTTAACCATGGTTAAAGAATATCGGTTACGTACGTCATCCATTGCTGAGTCAGCCGAGTTTGTGCTGACTCACGGTTAACTTTAACTCTTTTCAGTACAAAGCCGACTATTCTTTGAAGATTACTAATATCACACTCATTTAATTACTAAACATACACTCCTTTTTCTCATTTCCAACTCCGTCATACACTTACTCCTCTTGTAATTTTCTCTTCTTCCTCACCCCCTTCTCCTCCATTTCTCTTCTCCCTTTCGCCATTATCGGAGCCTGCCATCATTAGAGCTTGCCAATCAATAGTGGTCGGAGCTGCCACATCACCAACCGGTTGTAGGAGACTGTCGGCAGAGAAAGTCACTAGATTCGTTCCGTGAAAATGAAAGAATTGTGCCCTAAAACGTTCATCTATTAAAGATGGGATGTGCGTCTCTTCTGCGTCCTGCCTTCATCTCTATCCGAAAAGGAACGCGTGACACCAAAAGAAGAGAATAATTGTTATCTATGTTGGATGGTTACAGGTACAGTATTTGTATCTGGTATGGGTATGAGTACATGAATTTGAGAAAATATAAGATATGAGTATACTTAAATTTTTTAATATATATTGTATGTGATTAAATTTATATGAAATTAAATATGATAGTTCATAATTGACAATTATAAAAATTAAAAAAATAAATTTAAGTAATTACATCATATCAAAACAAGAATGCTAAATAACAGACAAATATATCAAATCTCATCTATCCGGAGTAAGAGGCAATAAACTGCAACACATTATCAAAATGAAAAACCACGAATAAACACAAGCATACTAATTTTAGAATACACACATTATGAAAATAAGGAACCACAAAATACAGGAAGAAATATATGTAGCAGACACACATGCTAATTTTATGGTTGAATCTTTATATCAACAATCTTTCTTTCTCTACTTATTCACATTGTCATATAAGTTTTTATTATAATTAAGATTGGGTCATGTTCAGGTTGACCGGTGTTTAAAATGAGCATCAAATTGCTGCCGATATTATACCATATACAAAATTTCGACATGGGCACGACCCGGAAAAGTCTCTGCAAGTGTCCATCGAGAGTAACATGAGAAAAATCGGGTCATGTTTGGGTTGACCTGTTTCTGATATGAACATGAAATGACACGAGATTAACCAAACATAAATTTGCAGCCCCCAAACTCTGCTGAACTTTTCAGAGAAAAAACAAAAACATCAACTTAGCAAAGAGCTTGTCAAGGCTGTTAATCACATTTATTAATTTTTATCACCTCTTATCATTCTAGAAGGAGAAAGTGTCAATTAACGTGTGGGACCGGGGCAACCATTATTGATACCGATCCATATCATGTCTGGATCCAGTGAAGCACAAGAAGAGTAACTTTCTCGAGCATCATGAATACTGGGTCCATTCCATGTACTAGTAGCCAGTTCCAGGGCCCAACTCGGACATACATGCATCTAAAGCGATTCCGACGTATCGGACTACACTCAATATCCGATACGACTCCACAAATTATCCATGACTCGAATACAAACGTTGCTCTGGTTAGGACTTAGAATTTCTCACTCAGGCAAATCGGATATGGTTTTTTAAAATATAAGAAAAATAATATTATTATATTCATGTCTCTGAAAAGCAATAGTTAAGCACGAGTGGATACATATAAAACAACATGGTTGAGTTGTAGGTCGCAAAACATTTATAACTTTATTATTTAATTTAAGCATGATGGCCAACTCGTGATATCTGAAGTACATGAGATGCCAATCCCCCAACAACTCTTCACCATTGGAATTCAAAACATATGAGAAATAGATTAGGCCTCCCATTGTAAGAAAAAAAAAACAGCTATTTGGATTCCCCGCATCTAATCCAAACTCAATCCAGTAAAGCAACATCAACTTTTCCAAGTATTTTGTTAGACGACTGTCCAAATTATTTGCATCATTGGGCCACTATCAAATAATATATCTTTAACAATAAAATATGAAATATATTTAGTTTGATACCAAGATTCATTTATTGCCTCTCCGCAATGTATCTGCCCACATGGCTGAGGTCACAAAATCGATCCAAGCAGCCATCAACTTGGCCAACTAAAAGATTGCAATATGGAAAGTAGGAGCTATGTGAATAAATAGTTTGTTGTATACCGTATTACACTCAATAAAATCATACATCTTTTGCACAAAGAGCAATAGCTCACGAGGCTAAGGGGGTCGACAAACAAGTTGAAGGTCATCGGTTCGACTCCAGAGGCGTGCATTGATGATTGTGATTGTGGTCTCGAGGCAATGACATTCTACTTAAAACATGTTCTCTTCTTTTTGTGGTCGAGATGGAGAGGCCGAAGCCATGCCCGGAGGTCAAAGCTCTAACCTTCACCTCGTGAGGTCAGTGGTCTGTCAGGTGAGCTAACACTTCAAACATGATAACCTTTTTCATTGACGGCATTATAAATACATTACATTTGGCATTCTATTTTTCTATTAAAAAATTAAAACTAATACTATTTTTTCTTAATTTCTCACCCCTGGCAAGGGGTTATGCAAGATCCCTTGTTGTTCGAACTCCTGTAGTTAGAATTCACTAATTTTAGTTAGAAAACACACGTTCTAGTAACCTTATACATGCCCCTTGATGACTTATATCTTGCTAATTAAAAAATGAGTAGTACTAATTACAATCATAATTAAGTCTTTTTTTATGTCATGCTAGCAGTTAACTCAATATAAGTTAGATTATTATTTTTTGTTTATTTTCAATATCTTTGTGATTTTTTATTTCTTTTTTAACATATTTTAATTTAATTTTTCATATTTTCTTACCAAAGCTTTCTTTGACGATTCTTTTATATGTTTAAACCATCTTAAATGATTTTTTATTATTTTATATGCCACTCAAAAAAAGTGAATACAACTTTTGAGTGAACTTTTTTTTGTTCTTTTCATTTTTATATTTAACAAATTACAACATAAATCCATAGATGATGCGACTGTCCAATCGAAATTCTAGAATTTTTTATTTCCATACTAAAACTTTTAAAAAAAATCACCCCACCCGATTATGAAGTCTACCTCCATCCGAAACAAAATTTTGGACCCGCCACTGCTTATAAAAACAAGTATAAGGCTTTAGTGATGTTATACTTCAAGCCTTATTATCCTCCTTGTTAGTCTTAATCGACATTACGAAAAATTTACCCTCCTTCCCAAGTTTTATAATCAATAGAAAGAATCCAAATTGACGGACAATTGTTGGCCGCCCTCCCTTTTCCTACACTAAATGCTTCGGTTCTCTCTCTTTAAAGTGCGCCCCCACCTGCAATGATCTGAACCGTTGAATCTATGAAATCTCTAATAAGAAAGACAGGATTTGACCACAACCAAGATTCTTTGGCCGTTTCCTTGGATATTCCAATTTCATCTCATCCATTCTTGTTTCCCATTTTTTGTGTGGGTGATCCAACTGATCCAAAATGAATGCTATCCTTCGTTCTTGGTACTGCATTGATTGCCTTCTGTCATCCACTCGTTCGACCTCTCTTTCACTTCAATCCCTCTCTGTTTCTCATTTCTCTGTTTCTCTTCACACCCCCAATTCATCACACAAAAAGAAATATATTAAGTTGGTTTTAGTGAGCTCTTGTTGAGACTCACGCCCATAGCACCATGACTGCAGTTACTGCTGCAGTGTCCCTCCCAACCTCCAAGACTTCATCTTTACCAGAAGGGCTTCATCCTCCTCATAGAGGATATACTTTTACAAGGTACGCATCTTTTCAATCATCCATTGAGGATAAAACAAGGAACTCTTGGACTTTAAATCGATGGTATTCGATTAGCCATTGATTTTGCTTACATGGATTATTTGATAATGTGGGTCTACTGTATTGTTGTCCATCTATGCATGGTATGAGCCACTCATTTAACTTAGGTTTGTAACGCAAAATAACCATTCTCGATGGTAAAACGTTACATACAAATACATATACAATTAAATGTATAATGTTAGAAAAATAAAGTCAAAAAGAAAAATGGCTTTTAACAGAAATCTCATATATGAAAACTAGGAAGATAAAGATGTCTATAAATAAAATACAGAAAATATAAGATTAACAGTGATATCTTCTCTAAAAAGTTGTATGAGGGAACCGAGAGCAAAGAACCGATCTCACTTATTCTAGGCTAATCTGAATTATGCTGCATCACCAAAGTTGTCGGCAACGAACCAAGATCATTGGTATCATAGCCTGATTTGTCGAAAACCTTCAAAAACAAGTAAAAGAATATTAAAAAAGAACAAGGAAAGAATAGAGAGGCCCGAAGGCGGCCTAGGCAGACCGGCAAAGCATACAGAGGCCCAAAGGAGAACATAAAGTCCCAAAGGAGCATAAAGCCCTGAAGACAGAGCGGCGAGGCTCTGAGCCCCCTCTCCTTCTCCCTCTTCCTCTCTCTCTCTCTCTTCCTCGTCTCCGTCTTTTCTCTCTCTCTCCCTCTTCTCAAACCACCAAAAACTGTGAGTGGCGAAACTGTGGGCACCGAAATCGTCGACTTGGAAAACTGCTAATGGTTTGGAGAAAACTACATCGGGCAACAAATTGAAAAGTTCGTTCTGCCCTTCACATTTTTTATTTTTCAAAACTCTCGTTGGTGAAAAGAGAATTTTGCCCTTAACGAACGAAAAGACAAACTATACTCTAACAATTTATGAAAATTATGAAAAAACAGCCTGTGAAATTACATTGTTGCCCCTAAATGAATGAAATTTCACAGTTTTGCCACTGTGTGGAAAACCTGTTTTTTAGAAAAATTACAAATATGGGTTGAGGGTCAAAATTATGGTTCTACTCTCGATCAATGATGAATTTTACAAAAAAACCAGTTGTCATTTTATTATTTTACTCTGCCTTTTTGAAATATTAAAAAACTAGACAAAATGGTAAAATTTCTGGTTTGCCCCTAAAGTTTTTGTGAAATTATAGTGGCAACAAATAAAAGGAATTTACAATTTTATCCCTAGGTTAATTCTGAAATAATATAATCAATTAAAGAGTATCTTTCAAATTGGTATCTAAGTATCAATTAACGTTACTCTTACTTACATTTGAGATATTTTCAGTTCAGTACCTAGATATTTTTACAAATTACATTTCAACAGTCTGTTATTTATTGTCTAACATTCATTTCCTCTTTTCTTTAGGTTGTCTTATTGTTATTTTTGTCAAACAAACTAAAATATACTCCAAAATATGTGTATCGGAGTTGGCAAAAATAGAAAAACTAAATTATCTAAATTTCTAAGTGTAGAAAAGATGTATTCTGTTAGTGCATACACTTAAGGTGTAAACTACGTTCTAAAGGATGCAGTTCTATCACTTACTCCAAATGCATCAAAAGAGGAAAAGTATGGATATAAAACATTCTTTAGAGATGATACAATAGTTAGAATAATAATGCTAACATATATGAAGGATAAAGTCATTAGGGTATTTAAGAATTATGAGACTATTAAAGAATTATTTGATTCTATATTAGCTTAATATGATACTACAATAAAGTTACATATTCATTTGTTACTAAAAAGTACAACTCTTATAAAATAAAGAAAGAAGATAATGTAGTAGATCATGTGAACCAAATGTTGGTAATGGCTACAGACTTAGCTGTAGCAAAGTCAGTCATCCCCGAGGCTACGCAAATATTTATAATCCTAAATAACTTTTCTCTTTTATGGAACATGGTTGCCACAATCCTGATATTAGGAGTTGAAACAAATCTTTCTAAGTTTTCCCTTAAACTAACAATTAAATAATGACACATAAATAAAAATAAGAAGGAAAAATTGCTAGTAGCTAAAGAAGAGATTGGGACAAACTCTAGACGAAATCAGAGAAAGAATCAAGCAAACAAAAAGTTTGGTAAGAATAACAAGAAAAGCGATCAAACTTTAAAAAAATCACATGAAACTGCTTTTCGAGTCAAGTGCTTCAACTGTGTAAATATAGAGCACTACAAGATAGATTGGCACAACAAGAAAATTGATGGTGGAAATACGTAACAACTCGGTCATAAATGACATAATTTAGAAACCTTACAAAAGTGGGAGGCAAAACAAATATGTAAAATTATTTGGCTCGAATGACTAAGTAAGAAATATAATGCAAAATGACCATTCTCGGCTGTAAAACATTACGTACAAATGTATATATGATTAAATGTATAATGTTACATAAATAAAGTTAAAAAGAAAAAGAACTTGTAACAAAAAGTTCAAAATATAATCTTTACTGCCTTTAAATTAATCTTCTTACTTCTCCCAATCTCCCTCAAGTGTACCCTGGTTCTGGCCCGATCTGAGTTCAGCTCCATCACCAAAGTCGCCGGCAACGAACTGGGAGCATTGTTCGCTTTTCCCATCAAAGTCAACTAAGTTGTGTGCGTGGTTGTGGGGAATTCTTCTCTTCTGCAGACGTTTCTTAGTGGGAGACATGTTGCTTTTGAAGTGGTGGTATCAACTAGGAGTTTTTCTAAAGTTGGAAATCTCTCGGTCAGGATTCAAACTGTTATAGATGCTCCTGCAAAGGTAGAAAAGGTCCACAAGAAGAATGAGGCAGGAGTCGTTGTGAACAAACTCAAACCCAATACGCCTTACACTGGCCGCTGACTTTTAAACACCAAGATAACTGGCGATGATGCGCCAGGAGAGACATGGCACATGGTTTTCAGCACAGAAGGTGATTTTAGGCAACATTATCCTCACATGTTTCCTCCAGTTGCTAATATGTGTGTTTTTATGCCTAAAAGGTTAGCCTGTTCTAATATTGGCTTTGTTGTTCATAGGTGAAGTAACATATAGAGAAGGCCAATCTATTGGTATAATTCCAGATGGGATTGACAAGAATGGGAAACCACTCAAGTTGAGGCTGTACTTTATAGCTAGCAATGCTCTTGGTTCAGCCTTTGACCATTTCGGCCTTAATTTCGATTCTGTCCTGCACTGATTTCATGTTGAGACATTTATATTTGATTTCTTCGAATCTTCATTCTCATGAAACTCAAACTGGTCCATCAGATGTGCATTTCTTTCATTTCGTCATTATTTCTCTTTTCTTCCCATTTTGAGCATACCATGTTTGCTAGTTCGGTAAACTTCTTTGCGAATCTATACAACATCAACCGTAATCTATTTTGACGAGTTATCCACTACTTCCTACTGGTTTCATTGTGTGTAAAGCGTCTTGTCTACACCAATGATCAAGGGGAGATAGTCTAGGGAGTCTGCTCTAACTTCTCATGTAAGGACTGGATACACAATCTGCGTTGTGTTCTTGCTACAATTTTCACCATTCTTTGACTTTATCACGTATTCAGTTAACTGTTAAATGTTAAAGGTGCCTTGGAGCCTGGCGCGGAAGTTAAAATTACGGGGCCAGTTGGCAAAGAAATGCTTATGCCTGTAGACCCTAATACCACTGTTGTCATGGTAATTTCCTACTGAACAGTTACAGCGCACATCATATTCGATTTGTGGCAATCACCTGAGCGTCATATGTGTGATTCTGATGCATGATATTGTAGCTTGCAACTGGTACTGGAATCGCTCCTTTCTGGTCATTCTTGTGGAAAACGTTCTTTGAAAAGCACGACGATTACAAGGTAAGTTTTATTTCTTTGTTCGTATCTGAATCTTTTAATTGTTAACAGTGGAGATCTTCTCAAAATTATGTATTTTCTCGACGATATGCAGTTCAACGGCCTATCATGGCTGTTCTTGGGAGTAGCTCTCTTCTCTACAAAGTTGTGAGTGGCTAAAGTTTATACAACAGAAATATTGACCGATGTTTCTCCTTACCCGTTCAATGTGGAATTAAATGGTTTTTAATTGTGCAGGAATTTGAGAAGATGAATGAGAAAGCACCCAATAATTTCAGGGTTGACTATGCCGTGAGCTGAGAACAAACCAATGAAAAGGGAGAGAAGATGTATATTCAAACCCGTATTGCTGAATATGATGAGGAATTATGGGAGTTGCTCAAGAAGGATAATACCTTTGTGTACATGTGCGGCCTGAAGGGAATGGAGAAGGGGATTGATGACATTATGGTTTCTTTGGTTGCTAAAGATGGTATGTCATGGTCTATACTTCCTGATTTTTCTGGTAGGTGTTAATGAATTAAAATCATGTCCTTAATGGTCACTCTTGTTTCCAGGAGTCGATTGGCTCGAGTATAAAAAAGACAGTTGAAAAAGGCAGAGCAATGGAATGTTGAAGTATATTGATGCCTGCTTCTTTTAGACATGTTTTTCCTCAGCAAAGAGCCTGTTGGAGACTTTGTAATTGTGCTATTCTCTGTAGATAGATAACCGTACCTCCTATATTTCTTTTGCTTCAGCTTCTCCTCTTGCAAGTTGTATTTCCTGCCACCATCTTTTAAGTTCTATCATGAAGGATCGCAGCTCAATGTTTAATTTAAGACTCTTGTAAACATTTTCTCTGATCTAAAATGTGGGCATTCCAAGTTGCTCAGTGCAGTTTCATATTTGAATGCGTTTCCTAATAGTACTATACTTTTATTGTATCAGTGGTTTATAGTTATGATACTAATTTATTCATTTCCACTTGGTCATGCATAAGCTTGAATGTTTCAACGATCTGCATAAGTAGGTATGACCAATAAAAGCCTTGGAACTTTGCATAAACTTACTAAGTGTTCCATCAAGAGAAATCCGCAACCATTTTATCTAAATAAATCTGTGATAGGGTGTGAAGGACCATATATGGCATTATGGCCTACTCTTTCAATATATTTTGTGCTTTCATTTTGCTAACTGGAGTTGTCTTCACTTTCAGAGAAAAGAATATACTTGAGAAAATGAATAGGGGGCTAAAATTAGATGAATGGTGTATGTCTGTTTTACAGTGCTTAAAGACACCATGAGCAGTATATCGGTCTCGAACTCTCAGGGAGTTAACGTACGTGTCAACGTTCCAATTCCAGTTCCTGTGTGTGTGTCTGCCAGCAGGTAGGCGCCAGAGATGCAATTCTATCCATCGGCGATCAATTCCTCTAGTTTCAAGAAGCTTGCATATATAAGTGTTCAATTTTTAGATGTTTTCGGCCATAACTAATTGAAGCAGAACGCTACCTGCTCTGTGCCGCTTTAATTTTATCAGATATAATTTATTACGATATGGGCATCAAAACCATGCGGAGTGTGTAGGATGTAACCTTAACTATAAATAGAGGCCTTTTTCTACACTTAACAGGGTTGGCTATGGGGAGGACTTCCTACGAGATGACCTTTCATATGACTCTCGTCCAAGAACGATGAGCTTTGAATATCTTATAAGATCAAGTGAGTTAACGCTGCAAAATTTGTTTCCAAATGCAGACGAACCATCAAAATATTTTATAGGCCGCCGGCAAAATAATGAACACTTCTATATTCGGGTTCGGGACTAACTGTTTCCCTGTTTGGGTATTGTGTAAAAGGTAATATCCTCACGTCAAACCATTCACAACATAAGCATGAAGAAGGCACTAATAGATGCTTTCAAACATGCATTAAACATACAGCCCTGTAGTTCTTTTGTAAGACCCATTTGCCGCAAATGATCTCCATTCATTCTTCTAGTGAGTGAGTCCCATTGAAGCATCCTTATAAGGAATATAATATGAGGAGCTATTAACAAAATCTCTCAAGAAGTGGCTGTTCATGTTTTTGAGCAGCACTGTTGAAACTATCGCTGCCGGTTGAAAACCAAAATGGAACATCATAATCCAAATGGGAATTGATTCAAAAGTGTCATAAGAATTGAAGTAGGAGCGAAAATGAAGTTTTTTGAAAGCAAAAAGATTAGAAAATATCCGCGCAATGGAAATGAAGTAAAGGCACAGGGAAAAAGACAGACATTCGAGGGAAAGGGCAACCCTCGTTAAGGCTGCACTGCCATGATCGAAGGGTCTTAGTCCTGCTTGACTGCGTGTGAAAAAGAAAACGAAGAGGAAAATGACCTTTGCTACCTCCTCCCAGACTACTTTATCCTTTACGAACATGCTGCTAAACTATGTCGCCAGAAAAGCTCATCCCTTCTGTGTGCCTTCGTGTGTTCGGGAGAGAGAGGAAATACAGAAAAGCTATTAAAAAGCACGTTCTCCCATGCTAACGCTAGGTTGAAATCTTTATACATCTGTCGCTATAGTTAAGGAAAGAGGAAGAACGGAAGGAGAAGCGTAAAGCCCTATTTTAATCACTACATGCCTGCCCTTTTGCTTATCAAAATCAATTCACATTACGTCATGCCTGACTCCTCCCTTTTCCATCATCACCACCATCATTACCATTTTCAAGATCAAACAAACAGCGAAAAAGAAGAGAATTAGACCAGGCTATCATGAAGAATCAATAGTGTATGTGATAAGCAGGAGCAGGAGCGGGCGCGGTTGCATTGAGAGGGGGGAGGAGTCCCGAGGCATTGAGCTGTTTGGAAGGTGGGCACTGGTAGCACTTGGTGAAGAGTCCGAAGGTGTTCACCTGGTGCACGAAATTGGTCATGCTAGCCCACCCGCCGAAGCCGAAACCAACCAGAAAGACCCAGCCCACCACAAAGAAGTTGATTGCGTAGGCACCCACCCAGCCTCCTAAGAACCACGGCGGCCTCTCGACTGCGTTCTCGCGGGCTGCGGCTCGGCGGAATGTGATCATGTGGGCGAGGGCCGGGATGATGTAGACGGTGAAGCTGACGAGGAGGGAGCCGACTGCCGAGTTGATGGGGCCGAAAAAGGGGAAGACAATGGCCAGAAACCAGATCGGGATCACGACAGGAAGCCGCGCAGCTGCTCGCTTGCACATGCTCTTGGCCTCGTGCATTCCTATCAGCTTCTCCCACACGAAGTACAGAGGCGTACACGCAAACCCGAATGTTATGAACTGTTGAAGGGTTATTTTTTTCAATGAATTAGTTCATTCCCCATTAACAGAAAGTAATTACTCTCTCTCTCTCTCTCTCTCTATATATATATATATATATATATATATATATATATGTGTGTGTGTGTGTGTTTATGAGTGTGCCTTATGTTGGTAGCACTGAGGTTGTAAGGATTATGACTGTTTACATTCCAAATTCCGCTATTTTCTTTACCAAATAAATGGAAAAAGCAACTGCGACAATGACATGGTTATCAGGTTGGGTCACGGTCAGATAATGCTCTCTCTCTCTGTGTTGAGGCCGTCAGCTAAGAGAGTGAAAATGATGTACCTTAGAGTCAAATTATTTTAAAACTGGTGTCTTGAAAAATGAGAAGAATAGACCTGATGAATGAGCATGAGGAATGACAGCAGTATCTCTGAACCCTGTCCTTGGGAGCAAAGAGAGGGCATTGGAATGGGTAAGGAGCATGTCCCCAAATGCCCAATAGACTGCAGCTGCTGATGGCAGAGTTAGAGATCAACACATATAGTGTTGCGATAAGATATATCAGCTTAAACTTCTGTGGCTTCCACATTGCATGCATAATTTCCTACAATATAAAATTAATATATGCCTGTCAGATTCACATAGCACATGAAGATAGAACTTTTTCTGAGCATATAGTCAATTTGAAATCCCAATATAAATTAAAAGTTAGGACAAAGTTATCCTTTAATTTCTCAAAAATAATCATGTTACTCATAATGAAAAGAAACCCTTTATAGCTAAAATAAATGCATGAAAATCCCTTTATGTATGTAATTTGGTTCAGCTTTCGAGTCCTCACACTGTAACAGCATGTCCACCGAAAGTGTAGAGAATGTTGGTAGCCCCAGTGAAGTAGAGAACCAATTTGGTTGGCCCTGAGTGTTTCACCCCCTCAACCTTTCTCATGAGAAAGAAGGAATGAAGACTGTTGTTGCACAGCAGGCACCAAAGATGTAAGTCCAAGTTCTCTTGTCCAAATTGTCGTTTATGTAGTATATGTTACTGAAGCATTTATTGTATAAGAAAAAAAATTTAAAAAAATGTTAGCTATAATAATATAATGTATGTACACAGATTATATATTCAGAATAATAATCTCTTGCCTACCTTGCACAAGCAATTAGTTGAATTACTGATCCAAACAGAAGGAAAGTACAGTTGAAAAAGAGACCGAGATTCCTCCAGTGTTTGCCTAAAAGTCCATCAAGAACTTCAAACCACTTAAAAAATCCATGTAAGAACGAAAGGAAAAAGAATTTTTTTTTCAAGGGAAATAGCTATAGTGAACGTATCACAAGAACATCAACTAAAGAGGACTAGTACATAAATGTAAACCATTTTGGTGCTCAGCGTGACGCGGGAAGATGGAAAGAACCTGGTTAGAAGCGCAGCTGAACCATGCATCGTAGACAGAACCACCGTGCCAGAACAGCTTAGAGAATCTGGTTTTCATGGTTTTGGGCTTGCCTTCGGTTTCCATTTCCACATAGTTCCCTGCAACCACTGTCTCCACCTTCTCTGTTGCCATGCTGTGTGTGTGTGTGAGAGAGAGAAGAAGAAGAAGAAGAAAGAAGCGTTCTCGGAACTCTGGTATGTCTAGTTTCACCTGCTATTTATATATACAGCCTGGCTGCCGATTTGGTGAGGGAGAAATATTGAAATGGTCGGCGGTTTGGGCCTAAACCACCTTTAATCTACCTTTGATTTAAGTACACCTGTTTGTTCAAATATTAATTCTCCCTCTCTCTCTCTCTCTCTCTCTCTCTCTCTCTCTCACGCGACGAATCGAATATGGGGTGAAGCACGAGTGGGTTCTTATTATTAAAAAATTTCACTTCCTAATAGACAAAGCTACCCTCTTCTAAATGTCCTAACTTTTCACTTCCTTGCGATAAATTGCCCGTTCAATTCTTCTTCATTTATGTATGTGCATCAATGTATCAAACAAAAGACAAAAAACATGGAATACTTCGTCTGCTTGGTCTCCACTGTTGGGACGCTGAATCAGCAAGACTTTGCAAGTTTGTCTAGACCAACATCGAAAAGGCAAAAACTAGTGTATTCACTACCTCGTAAAGGATCTTCTTTTGCCATGTCAAGTGTTTGAAGTTGAGAGAGAGAGATGGTAGAGTTAGTACATGCCAACACACACAATAACACGTACTAGCTCTAGAAGCTATGTCGAATTCACTCTGGTTGCTTTCGTCCATCCGATTGTATCCAAGTTAGATCGACTTGTAAGGTGGATTTAGTTGTTTCTTCTCTGAATTATATTTTCTCAGTTTATCATCCTGATCGCATGATTCATTTCCTCTTTGTATCATTTGGTAGTCACTAACTATTTCATATAAAATATGGCACTGTTGCTAGTCGATAAACGGCTGTGGAACGGCATGGTATAACATGGTTCTTCATGCCTAGATGCACACACACACACACACACACACACACACACAGAGAGAGAGAGAGAGAGAGAGAGAGAGAGGGAGAGAGAGAGGAGTTATTCTACAGGAACGGGGGCATGATTGCAGTCATCGATGGGTGTCTGCTTTACAAAAGAATACAGAACGGAAGAGAGGGTTTCTCACATGGATGGTGGACACGAGACACTCACTATCACCACCTTCATCGTTTTGTGAAATGCTGTGCCCTGGGGAAACGGCAACTTAATAAACAAAGAAACATTCCTTTACAACACCCAAAAGATAAAGTTGGAGACGGGTGGAGATATGATTGGTGAGTGCACGAGAAAGCTTACCAAAGGGAATTCTCTATCATTCCCCTTCTTTATTTTAATCAAGTCCTACCATGTTCATAGTCTATTTATTAATCAGACCCACCTTTATCTTAAAAGAATGAAGGGTTAAAAATCATCATCACTGTCAAGTTTAGATAGGAGAGCAGGTGATTATTAATGTTGGGTAATAGGTGAAAACAGACAAAAAAAGAACAGAAAATCATTCTGTGTATCAGCTTTCAATGAAAGATGTTGGCATCCACTGCTATAAGATTTTGGTTTCTCTCCTTTGGCACAAATGAGTATGTTGGCAAGCGTTTGATTTGATGAATACATGCTGCTTCTTTGTTTAATGTCTCGAGAGTTTGACCAAAACCCTTGTCTACTCAACTTCTTAGCAGCTTAGCTTTGATGCATTGAAGAGATTGGTGCTTGATTAAAGAGATCAATAAGCTGGAATAGTACGCAACCCCATCCAACATGTTTCCGTTGAGGTAGGCTGATGACTGGCTCGAGGCTGAGACAGCCTCATGGCTGACAGGGTCAGGTGAGCTGAAACAATGAGCGGGTTTTTTCCCTTTTTCGTGAACGCTAAAAATCGAGGAGATGTGATAAGCATTCGAGGGGCCTCACGGAGAAAGTGAGTTGGGCCGATGATGTAGAGAAACCTAGCAACAGTAGTGATAGTTGGTGACCAACGACGACGCACACCCTTAACATCACGTTATAAAAGCATAAAAAAACTAAGAGTGAGATGTATTAGCTCTTTCTTGAATAGGATAGTGCTTTCCTTGCTTCAGGATGTCTCTCATTTGTCTTTGCTTGCTCTACCGTGTAGTATTGGATTCATGTTCATCGCTTGAGTATTATCAGAATTCTCCTATAAGAACGAGGGCAAGAGAGCCTTATCGATTTCTTCTTTGATGAGTGGGTCGCCACTTCTAACGACAGCACTTCTAAATCCACAACTCAAGGAATATCATTAGCAATCTAACTAAGCTAACTTAAGTATAACCAAATCCTAGCATATAGCAGAAATCAAGCTAACTTGAGTTGTGGTTCATATTTAAAAATATAATATGATTTAGATCATTTAGTTGGTTATGGATTCAAAACTCATCAGAAATCAAGCTTTAATTTTTTTAACACTAATACACTAGATCTCATCAAAACTCGGAAGCGAAGCATACTTGTAGGAAGTCGTTGTATTTCATAATCTAGACTATACTACAAATTGCAGGAAAAGTTGTAATTAAGAGGTTAAATTAGACAATCAATGCATAGTTTTAAATATAGTCTTAATATGTTCCTACATTTATTTACTTATGAACCAATTGTAGCTATTTGAGTCGAGCTCATAGACTCAAATTGGATTGCAGTTTGCTATATTTGGCGAGCTTCACAATGCAAGCTGAGCGAGTTTAGCGTGTTCTTTACAATCTTGCATGTCAATACAAGTTGAAACTATCATCTTTTTACGAGCCAAGGTGTCGAATAAGCGACGAGCCCGACTAGACCAGCCGTGCCATACCGAGCCCAGTCGCCAAAACTCAGGCAGACAGATTCTCCAAGATGAAGACGTTGGTCGCGGGCAGTTTTTGTTTGTGTGTGATTTGGCTAACGTGATGAACGGGGCAATGTTGAGAGAGAGAGAGACGCTGACAGGCGCCATCAAAGGGAAAAGGGTGACACTGATTTTGCTGCTGCAATCGTCTGTAACGACTATTTCTAAAGATTATAAAGAGACCCTCACAAAGCAAAACACAGGTAAAGGCAGTCATCTTTGTTGCTTGCAGGCCGTGACTTTGCAGTAAACATTTTGCTTTTCATGTAACCTCTCCTTCGTCTTCGAATATATATATATATATATATATATATATATATATATATATATATATATATATACTCTCTCTCTCTCCCCCCCCCCCCCTCTCTCTCTGTTACTGTTACTGCTATATGAGTTGCTAACTTCATCTACCGTACTCCATTTTGCAGTGTCTCATTCTCTCTCCAAGGGTGAAGATTCTTGACAAAGTTGCTTTGGTGGAAAGGCCTGTTGGGCTGCCCCCTCATCTGCAGATCAAAGTTGGGGGAAACCCATTGCCTTCGAACCCAATTCAATCATGTGTTGCTGTCACAAAAGATCTCTTTTTTCTGGTGCTAGTGAAGTATGTTATTTAGAAATTAGAAAAGGGAGCCTTCTGCTTTGCTAACGGGCCGCTGAACAGTGGCAGGGTGTTGGGACCTTTGACACAGTACGTCCAATCGGGGGTTAAAAAGTTGGGTTATATGTAGGGTTCTAGTGATTTTGTGTTTTGGGTTGTCTTCTGTCGTGTCGCTTTTGTGTTGGTGCTCAAAACAAGTCAATAACCGATAAATGACCCTAGATCCCTGCCTTGGAAAAATTTGGATCCAGTTAAATCCACTAAGCCACATCCAAACCGGGAGACAAATTTTGTGGGCTGGTGTATTATGTAACAAACCCGCTGAAGTGACGTTCCATCTTATCGTGTCGGGCTGGCATAACCTCCGGAGACAAATTTTGTGGATCGGTCCTTCACGGGGTCGACCAAGGATTCAACTCGCAAGGACTCGGAGATTCAATCCAGTAAGTCATACACACACAAACCCGCTTGGAATGTAGAGACTGCCGAATGTGTCCAACCATTTATTTGCCATATGCATCAGTCATGTACATTAACCCTCGAACCGCCGTAGGATTTTCTCCATTTAATTCAGAAATCCCTTCCACACACAGACACACACACACACACACACATATATATATATAGAAAGAGAGAGAACTAGAAATTATGCACTACAAGTTGTAACATAGAGGAATACATACTTACTGTGTATATACATCAATATTTTCATCACATATTATTTTATAAGTTTTAAAGTATTGGTCCTAATTGGCTCATTTTCAAGTCCCGTCTTGTTCCACAGCATGCTGGCGCACTTATATAAATATAAACACACAAACCACACACACACACACACACATATATCTATATCTATATCTATCTATCTATCTATCTATCTATCTATCTATCTATATATATATATATCACACAGAATGAGAGAGAGAGAGAGAGAGAAATGAGATCCCCACACCTTTGATACTAAATGCTCATGTCTTTCTCTTGTATTTCCTTTTGAGGTATAATGTTAATTAAAAATTGCAAGAGTGTTCAAAAAATATAAGAAACAATTTTATTTATTTTTTCTCAAAAAAGAAAAAAAAAGACATGAGGGTTGGTGTGAGTAATATCCTCTCTCTCTAATAGTAGTACATAATATTTAAATTACATGATCTTTAAGATTTGAATTATTTTCTATTTAATTACAAAAGTATAACAATAATTTTAATTCAAATCTCTACTATTGATCAATACTTTAATTTAAATTTCTATCATTGTCTCAAAGATTGAATTGTTAACATGTTTATGTACCAAAAACATTATACATTTATCACTTTTCTTAAACATACACATATTTGTGTGTGTATATATATATATATATATACAGGGGGTCCTAAATGCGTAAATTCTTTTTGTACATAATCTTTTATAACTGTTTTTACTGTCTAATAACTAGAGATTTTAATTAAAAGTACCATTATACTTTGTAGTTTATATTTAATGAACTGTTTGCATTAAATGCAAAGTAATTCAAATCTCCTACTTGATATCAAAGAATGAACAAAAAAAATTATTTGTGTAAGCATTATGCATGTAAGACACCTTCTGTATATGTGTATATAAGCGCCCTCACGCTCATCCCTGCACGGTACTGTTTTTATTTTTCTTCAAAAGAATAGGTCTATTTCTAAATTGCTGTCCGTCGCTCTTCAGGGGCCACTGGCAGTGCATAGTACGTTATGTAGCGTTTTTTTGGGTCACAGTGCTTTATAGTCGCACGCTAGCGCTCTTCTATAAAATGTCTATATATAAAGATTTGCAATGAATAACAAGCTGTCGGAATATCATATTTCAAATTTCTACACTAAAACAAGGTCTTGAGTTCATTCTAAATCTAAGATTCTCTCACATGCAAAAACATTGTTGTAAGATCACAGAGATCCCAAATATAATCTTTTTATTTCCAAAGAAGATTTCCCAAATATAATCTTGGTTTCCAGAAATCATGCAGTTCCCAATATTTCTTAACTATGGGGCTAAGTGAGACGCAATCAAACAATATATATATATATATATATATAACAACAACTAAATCTTTTACCATACTAGATAAGTTCAGCTACATGTAAGAGATCATTCTTACATAACCAATCTCAAGCCCGAATAAAAGAAGAGCGCTGCATTAGTCTTTCGACAACCCGTATAAAACTTTGTCGGATTTATCTACCATGAATTTTACAATATATAATATATAGAGAGAGAGAGAAAGAAAGAGAGTCCATGTGCGACGCACACTCATCGGTTAGATTAGCTGTTAAAATTTAAATTTTAAATCAAAAAAATAGATTATTACTTTTGCAAGTGCATTAAACCCATCTTTTTCTCTGTCTTTTGCTTTAAACATTTCAACTATTGATGTTAAAAATAGAATCATGAAAATTTTTAAGAAAATTAAAGCATGAATCAATGTGCATAAACTAATTTATCTATTTCTTTCTCTCACAGAAAATTTAGCATGGCCACCAGGAATCTGTCCAAACTGAATCCCAAGGAAAATGAAAATGTGCATCTTCTTTTGTGAAAACTACTTCACAGAGGAGCCCGGCACAAGAATCAAGTAATAAAGCTAAACTTCTGTGCCATCTCTAGCGCTTTAAGCAACTCTCTTTGAATCTCTTTCTTGGGAAGAACAGTAAACTTTTAATTTCAATCATCGACGGATGTCGTGATCTGAGAAAATCATGATCTATCATCAAAGCACGTCATTCACGCATGTTTTCTCTGCACTGCACCAACGATCTCAGGTAGGGTAGAATTTAAAACAATAACAATGTCTAGAATTCATAATAAATAAATTCAATCGAAAGCTTAATACAATCCAACTTTTTTATTTGAGCTTGAAATCAGTCACGCAAGAGTGATTTCTTAAATTAGCCGAGTTTGAAAAATACACATAAAATTCATAATCCATCATTATCTGCAAACTTGTATGGGCAAGCATATTTACTGTGGGTGGCAGGCGAGTTGAGTTCAGGTTCGTGAATTTGGATCAGTTCGGTTTGATGGGGAAGCAGACTTGGGATCTAAACTGAAATCTGGATTTGAAAATCATGATATTGAACCCAATGATTAAACCACGAACCGTGCACGGAACATTTAAAGAAATTCGATGGAAACAAAACATTGGGTACACCGAAGGCTTCGAATTCCTGCAAAGCTGGCATTCACATTTCTTTATGTGATTGAATTGTATTCTTCAACCAAGAGTTTGCACGATCGCTCAACTTCCCTTCTTTTCGATCAAGTTTTGTCAAGTACAACCACATCAATATTATATTACTCAAAGTCAGTGGTATAGATTGTTCTCCACAAGATCAATTTTTATATTTGCACAATATGGTTTCATCTAATATGATTCTTGCATAATAATTGTACTGTTGCATATCTACTCATGGGCGAGGTTAGGCAGCCGTCCCACGCGTAATCCGGCGAAATACGAAAAGAAATATACGTATGGCTGATCTTAATCTTCTGAAAATTTATATGTATCGCGTCACCTGAATTTCACCCAACTGAACTTCGCTTCGTCACCGAAAAATTCCGTCTTCCATTGATGCAGAGAGAAGCTTTCGCAACATAACTACCACTAATCATGGCATTACTCAAAATGATTGAGAGTCCGTTTTAAGAGCCACACAAGACCACTAAAACTAAGAAAATTTTCAAATTTCTAGTTTAGTCGTTTAACTATAATGTACAAAATTGTGCGACTCCACCATCATCCCAAACTTATTAGAAACATGCAAAGGATAAGGAGGAATCTCTTGAGGAAATAAAGAAGAAAATTTGTGGCTGGAGTCACAATGCTGGCCCAAGTGTCCTTATTTTAACATATCATTGATTCTTCATTTGTATAGAAATTAAAAGAGTTTTTAAGTTATTATGAGGTTATCTTTTCAATTTTGCATGATTGCCATTTGTCAAGCTTGAGGAATACACAAGAAATTAAAATCTCTTTTTCACTAGGGACCATCATCTCTTGGCAATGCTTGGATCATGCATCCCATTCGTTGCCCAAAAGCAGTAGTGTGACTATTTGGGCATGATGCTCACTAAATTGACAGTGTTTTGTTTATCTTGAGATTCACAAACTCCATACACCATATATAAACATACATATATCCAAACATGCATACATCAACACACACATACACATATAGAAGAGACAATGATAATACATGCTTAAATATCCTCAAATATCTTCACCGTTTGATCATTGATCAACAGTGAAGATTAGAAATGAAAAATTAGATTACACCATTGTGCATTAAATGTAAGCACGGAAAGTATAACAATACATTATTCAAATATCTAGTCAAACGGTAAAAATATTTGAGAAGATTTAAGCATAAATGAGGATTGAGCATGGGCCACTATCTCAATCTACATATTCATTCTAAAATAAGATTCAATTTTTAATAAATTCTCATATATAAGGATTGCGGTCTCTGTATTTTAAACTCCGCCCATGTAAGGGATCACCCTTGCATTGCCGGTCCCAAGCCCGGATAAAGGAGGAGGGTTGTGTTAGGCTTTTGACAGCCAGCGTAAAACTTCATCGGATTTTTACAACATGGATTACAAAAATTATGAGCATTGCTTTGGGGTGTCCCTACCTAGCGACATGCTGCAGAGCCCGAATGTAGTAAGAAGTAAGCAAGGGTCACTATATTTTCGCCCGAATGTAGTGAATCAATTGCAGAGAGGGTTCCCACATCATGGACGGGTGTGAGTAAAGAAGTTAGTCCCACTACATTATCGCCCGAATGTAGTAAAAAAAATTCAGAGAGGGTCTCCGTATTTTGATTATGGACAGATGCGGGGGGTAAGGAAGCTAGTCCTAGATAATAAGATTCGTATTGGTTCTTGGAATATCGGAACATTATCGGGTAAGCTAATGGAGGTGGTAGATACTATCATTCAGAGAAAGATTCATATTCTATGTTTACAAGAGACAAAATGGGTTGGAGAAAAAACAAAGGAGATAGAGGATACAGGTTTTAAATTATGGTACTCAGGTAAAGAAAATGCTCGAAACGGAGTTGGTGTTATCATAAATAAAGATTTAAAGGAGAGTGTAGTAGACATACAACGATATGGTGACCGAATCATGAAGTTGAAATTAGTGTTAGGAGCAGAGGTTTTGAATATAGTTTGTGCTTACGCACCCCAAGTAGGACTATAAGATAGTATAAAGACAGTTTTTTGGGAAGAGTTAGATAAGGTGTTTCAAAAGATTCCACAAAGGGAGATGATTTGTTTAGGAGGAGATTTAAATGGACATGTCGGTAAAGAGGCATTAGGATATCAAGGGATTCATGGAAACTTTGGTTTTGGGGATATAAACGAGGAAGGTAGGAAGATTTTAAATTTTGCTATGTCATTTGATCTCTTTATAGTCAATACAATCTTCAAAAAACAAGAGGAACATTTAATTACTTATAAGAGTGGCTTATCACAAACATAAATTGATTACTTTATTTGTAGAAAAAAAGATAGAGCGTGTTGTAAAGATTGTAAGGTAAATCCAAGAGAAACCTTAACCACTCAACATCGACTTTTAGTTATGGATTTACAAATAAAAAAATGGACAAAGAAGAAAAGAGTGCATCGAGCTATTCGGACTAAATGGTGGAACCTCAAAAGCGAGAAAGAAGATATATTTAAATAGAAAGTCCTTCAAGGAGATGTTTGGAATTATGTTGGCACACCCTATGATATGTGGAACAATATGACTATACATATTAGGAAAGTGGCGAAAGATGTGTTTAGGGGTATCTAAGGGAGCTGTACCAGCACAAAAAGAAGCTTGGTGGTGGAGTGAAGTAGTACAAAATAAAATCAAGGTAAAGAGGGCATGTTACAAATTACATTATGCGAAGAAAACTAGTAAAACTTTAGAAGCTTATAAGAAAGCAAAGAAGGATGCGAAAAAGGCCGTGAGTGAAGCAAAAGCTAAGATTTGGGATGACTTATATAAAAAACTCAACTCAAAAGAGGGCGAAAGAGATATTTTTAGGATAGCTAGGGCTAGAGATAAGAAAACTAAAGATCTTAATTATGTTAGATGCATAAAAGACGATGATGAAAAAATTCTAGTGGCAAATGATGATATAAGAAATAGATGAAAAAACTATTTTTATAATCTTTTTTAATGAAAATAAAGATGTTAGTATTAGTTTTGGAGATTTAGCCAAGTCAGAAAAGTATATAAATCACAATTTCTACCAACGTATTCAAAAGAATGAAGTCAAAGAGGCTCTTAAACATATGAAGAGTGGTAAATCGGTAGGACCAGATAATATTCCTATAGAAGTTTGGAAAATACTAGGAGAAATAGGAATCACTTGGCTCATAAGACTATTTAATGAAATATGGAAAAACCAAAAGATGCCCAAGGAATGGAGAGCAAGTACACTTATACCCATATATAAGAACAAGGGAGACATTCAAAATTGTACGAATTATCGAGGTATCAAGTTAATGAGTCATACTATGAAATTATGGGAAAGAATTATCGAACGTAGGTTAAGACAAGTATCAAGTACAACAGAGAACCAATTTGGATTTATGCCAGGCAGATCTACTATTGAAGCAATTCACCTTTTGAGACGTCTTATGGAACATTTTAGAGCAAAAAAGAAAGACCTTCACATGATATTTATTGATCTAGAAAAAGCTTATGATGAGGTACCGAGGGAGGTTCTTTGGAGAACTTTGGAAAAAAAGGTATCTCATTGACATATATTAACCTTATAAGAGGCATGTATGATGGTGCAAAAACATGTGTGAGGACTCATGAAGGAACGACAGACTTCTTTGAAGTTAATATTTACATCAAAGATCAACTTTAAGTCCATACTTATTTATAATGGTGATGGATAAGTTAACAAAACATATTCAAGATGAAGTACCTTGGTGTATGTTATTTGCAGATAACATTGTATTAGTGGAGGAGTGTAAGGAAAAAGTTAATAGAAAATTGGAACTATGGAGAGAAACATTAGAAAGCAAATGCCTCCGACTTAGTAGAACAAAGACAGAATATATGGAATGTAAGTTTTGATCATTTGGCTACTTGAGAGGACATAGAAATTAAAATTGGCACACATTGCATTCCCCAAAAGGAAAGTTTTAAATACCTATGGTCAATTTTTCAAAGTGATGGAAGAATTGATGGAGATGTTACACATAGAATTAATGCTGGTTGGTTAAAATGGAGAGGAGCATCAGGTATTCTTTGTGATAAGAAGATACCATTAAAATTAAAAGGTAAATATTATAGAGCAACAATTAGGCCTCTCATGTTTTATGGTTCTGAGTGTTGGGCAGTTAATCATCAACATGTACAAAAGATGTCTGTGACAGAAATGAAGATGTTGAGATGGATGAGTGGTCATACAAGAAAAGACCGTATACATAATGAGGTTATTAGAAACAAATTAGGAGTGACACCAATAGAGGATAAAGTGAGAGAACATCGTTTAAGATGGTTTGGACATATAGAAAGAAGATCAAAAGAAGAACTTATAAGAAGGTTAAAGAAACTAAATTTAGAAAGTATTAAAAGCGGTAGAGGACGACCACAAAAGTGTTGGAAAGAAACAATAAAGAATGATCTAGCGTATTGGGAGTTAACCACACGATAGGGATCCATGGAAACAAAGAATCCATGTAGCCGACCCCGTCTAGTATGGGAAAAGGCTTAGTTGTTGTTGTTTTGTATATAAGGATTGTGGTCATGTAGCATGCAAATGAATGATGTTCAAAGTGACTTTGATTCTATTTTTAATTTAATATTGAAGGCTTCCTTAGTGTTTGGAGGGAAATATTAAAACATGAATTTTTTAAGTAAAATGGTTATATGACAGTAATGCACTTACAAACATTTGTGCTTAAGAATCCACACAAGGAACCTACTTTAACAAAAAAAGAAGGAAAAAAACACATTATTGCTCCCCTTAAGAGGAAAAAACATACATTTGTAAAATAAAACTGTTTATGAACCCTATGTTTGCATGACGAACTTGAGAAACCCTATCGTTTGGGTTTTGGGCAACCACTCTCAACTGCCCAACGTTGGTTGCACCAAGCAATCCTTCCTATAATCAATTCATATGTGAACCGGATCATAGGTCCGGCCTGGTCAAGGTTTACCCGAACGCAACTAATCAGACTTGGACAATGGGATAAAGATTCAGGATGGATAATTCAATGAGCTAATTGGATATGCTTTTGTATGTAATTGGGATGGATTATATCTGAATAATAAAAATAAAACTGCACCAAGAACTTTAGCTCAAACCAGGGAGCTTTAGCACCGTTGTTGCCGGTGGGGACTTCGACTCTCAGAGGTTGCATGTGTATTAAGCTCCGGCGAGCTATGGCCCCGAGTGTCCTACGTTGCCATGCTTTTAAAAAAGTATGTTTAACTCTTGAAGCTTTCTTTTGCTGTTTTTCTTTATCTTATTATTTACTTGTATGAGACTAATTCTTTTCTAATTAAGGATATATTTTTAGTAAATATGTTAAAAATTTGTTATGGACTGCATCATGAATATTAGCTCACTCATAGGGTTCTCTGATGCCCACTCACAGGTAACGAGTTCGATTCCTGAGGGATGCAATGTGTGTGCATGTGTGAGGCTTCAACCTCTCATTCTAAGAAGGAAAATGGATCGGAGCAACTGAATCCGGACCCAGTGTCTAAACTGCCGGAAGAAACGTGTTGCCTCCGCTTTGTCTTCTGAGGTCGGTTCGAGCTCTTATGCCAGAACCAACCTGGTCCGCACAGATGGCCGCCTAAGACTGGGCCGAACATAAAACTGGCACCAGGAGGCTGGATCCTAGACATCGACTGGCTCGACCTGTCCTGCTTGCCGCAATCGCGGGCGGTAGTTCAGTCGGTCCGGCTTGAGCGACCCTGCCCCTTGAAGCTAAATTATAGAAAACTATGGTAAAAAAAAGTTCAGTGAATTATTTAATTAACCAAGTTTTGGGAAGACGATTTGGGTGACATCGACATGAAGCCTCGTAAAAGACGGTCAGAATAAAATAAAGGTTTCTACTCCCCCTAGGAACCGACCTGACTCGGGAAACCTCGCCGGGTTAAGTCAAAACGACTGCAGCGGGTTGAGTTACTATTAACTGGTGACGCGATTAATCACTAGGAGAGGCGGTTTACGGAAGTGTATGATCAGACGGACACCCCCTTCAAATAGCGCCGGTTCGTGGACGGTCTCGTCTCCGGCCAGCAGTAAGTCGGTAAATGGAGAGTTTCTTCGTCGTGCAGGAGTGAGTGAAGATTCGAATTAAGCGCCTCTCTCTCTCTCTTTGTAATACCGTCCACGGTCCACCGATGACTTCCATATTCTCTATATTCATCTTAGTGTGTCTCCTGATTTCAGGTGAGTTAAACATTAGAAAAAGGAAGAAATTTCCCTGTTCGATACCTTTGTTTTCATAATGTCAAGAGAGAAAAACGAATTCACTATGCAAGTGTTCTTTCTTTCTCAGACGTGTGAAATTGTCTTTCCTGATTTTACTTATGTATGATATTCGTTATCTTTAGGAGCCCATTCGGCGACGTTCACCATCACCAACAATTGTGCGTACACAGTGTGGCCTGGAATTCTAGCGAATGCTGGCACAGCACCGCTATCAACGACTGGATTTGAACTCAAATCAGGTTCATCCGCGAGCCTGACGGCGCCGAGCACGTGGTCGGGGCGGTTCTGGGGCCGGAGTGTGTGTTCGATGGACGCGAGTGGAAAGTTTTCTTGCGCAACTGCCGATTGCGGGTCGGGTCAGGTGGAGTGCTCAGGACGAGGAGCAGCGCCACCGGCAACGCTGGCGGAGTTCACCTTGGGTAACGGCGCCCTGGACTTTTATGATGTAAGCTTGGTGGATGGTTTCAACGTACCCATGTTGGTGTCGCCTCAAGGTGGTTCCGGGAACTGCACGGCCACTGGGTGCCTGGTGGACCTCAACGGGCTCTGCCCGACTCTACTGCGTGTTGCGTCATCGTCGTCGTCCGGCGGAGGCAATGTCGCGTGCAAGAGCGCGTGCGACGCGTTCGGTGATCCGCAGTATTGCTGCAGCGGGAGCTACGGCAATCCCAATACCTGCAGACCCACTGCTTATTCTCAATTCTTTAAGAACGCTTGTCCGCGCGCGTATAGCTATGCTTACGACGACTCTACCAGTACGTTCACCTGCGCGTCTGCCGACTACGCCATCACCTTCTGCCCCTCCATCCCAAGGTTTGCTCTCTCTCTCTCTCTCGATAGTTTCGAAATTCTTTTGGCGTTACGATAGCATGTTTCAATCCTTTTAGAACTTCGGTTTGGAGTTTATCATATGCCTCACATACTTCAAACGATTCGCATGATATCACCCTCGGTTTTCCTACTATTGCTTGCTTCTTCAACTAAATCGACGGTAGAGAAGGATTGAAGATTCAAATTTAATAAGCAAAACCCTTCACGAAGTCGGCGGACAAGCAATCGAAATCTGTCGACCATGAGCGAAACGGACGCTGGAGGTTTCGAAATTTTCTTTCAAAAAGATTGACGTATCGTGAGAAGGATAATGACCGATGAGGTCACATGTGAGCTCGTGCTTAGAGGTGGCGGTTGGGTATGGCTGTTGTCACTTTTTGACCACTAAAACTATATTTGTCCATTTTTCAGTATGGCGGTGTGTATTATGTTTCAGTCGTTTCCCTAATTCTATGTTATGGGAGCGAGTATTTTTTTCAAGTAGCCGTTGCTTGTGGTAGGGCGCGTATCATAATGGAAGTTGTTTTCGTCCTTACGTATTTTTAAAGGAGTCGACATAGTTGCCAACTTCTGTTACTTTTTGGCGGGAGCAGGCTTAAAACACACACACACACACACACACATATATATATATATATATATATATATATTTATTTATATATTTTGATAGATAAAAAAAAAATAAGTTTAAACATTCTCAAAAATCTAGAGCTTACATCTTTAGGTTAAAAAGCAATCGGATATGCTCATTTTACTTATGTAAAGTATCAATGTTTTTTTTTGTTCTTGAAATTTAAATTTATTTGTTTAATTCAATTGAAATCCTTGAATATGTTTAAGTATAAATTGACGTGTGTACGACATATATATGTATATATATATATATATATATATATGTGTGTGTGTGTGTGTGTGTGTGTGTGAGAGAGAGAGAGAGAGAGTGAGTGAGAGAGAGACAAAGGGATTGTATATTTGGTATGATAAAACGGTAGAAATATAAAATAAAAGAATGAATTGTATCATTATATATTAACTATGTCGTTTCATAGAAATTAATTTTTTAACATTAATTGGGTCAATCAAATGATGCAAATGTTTGAAAAAATCAAAGAAGAAATAAAATTGAGTGCGGACGGGATTGTATGCTCTATATATATAATGTTTTAACTGGACTGAATTGTCTGTTAAATTTACCCGACTTGACCTAAACCCAGTGGCTAATGTTCTAAATATATATTCCGTGATTCTACTGAGTTTGCTAGGTTATTAAGTCTTTTTTGTTCAATACAGAAACTTAGTTCTGGTTGTTTAAACGCTCTTTCGTTTTCTTCTCATGCAGCCAGAAATCTTCAAGTGGTAAATACCCTGATGCTGCCGGATTGCCGTTGATCAACAGCACGATGATATTCACCGGCATGCCGGACTCCACAAGCAACGCAGAACTCGGTTGCAGAAAGCTTGGGCATGGTCTCGTTTGGCTGGTGGCTGCTGTTGCTTCTTCCGTCATGTTCTTGAATCAATTGAGCTGAATCTGCTGAAGTTATCCAGATGCTGGCCGGTGGCACAAATGGGGCCAGATGCTCGATCGCCGTCTGATATGATGCATGATAGCTCGGCTCGACTCATATTGATTCTATCACACAGTCGCCATCTTTATGAACGTGCCCAGCCCTAATGGGGGTTCCTTTCGAGCTGAGTCATGTGGACGAGATCCAGTTGATTATAATAGGGTTTTTTTATTCATATATTCATGTATGATATATAGTTTAGTGTTCGTTTTGTATTGAAAAGAGGAGCAATATGCAACGGTAGATGCACAAATGGATCATTTGTATCGTATATGAACAGCAGAAGATCGATGGTTGTGACTGTCGACCAAACTCAGTTCTCTGTTAAGCAAGATTGTATTAATTAGTGATTGTTTGTTGGATTAATGCATAAAAGATACTTCAAGAACAGTGCTAATATTGATGATGTAGCAAGGAAGAGCTTAACTTAGCGTGATACGTCATGAATAAACGTTCTTGTCATTGAATGCATGTTTACTTTTTACCTAAATGGATTTCTCTGTGACATGCTGGGTCCCCTAACTTTGCATACAAAAGGAGAGAAGCCGTAGTAAGGATTCTTTTCCCTTGTTCTTTCTGTCATCTTTAATCGAGAGAAAGTGAAGTTTCTCTGCGCGACAATTTGATGTTGTGTTTGAGTAATTTTTCTTTGGACCCAAAGTTCTAATTTTTAACTTAAAATAATTTAACTAGTTTAATAAAAAAAATCAGTTTTCAAGATAACTTTTACAATTCACGAGAAACAGTTTCAACATACACTCATATAATAACTTGAGAAACTCTTGATACGAGATAGGATTCGAGGTGATTATTGTGGAGATTGAAAACAAAGAACATACTTTCGCATCAATGATCAATGACAATGCATTAAGGTATTCTCTATGGTTATCATTTGGATCTAATCGAGTCAAAATCAAATTCCAACACCAAAGCAAAAAGGGATCAATTATCATATAGTTGGTTGGATCTGTTACATGGAGTCTTAATCGCTGCTGTGCTTTGGCTTGTCTTGTATTAGAATAAAATTAATGCAGGCTGACCCAATCGGATTCAATCAGTTCTGGAGAACCCATTTGATTTAAAAACATATTCAGCAGCGCGCTTCAGAAAATCAAGGATTCGGATAAGGAGGCCACAAAGGAGACGCCTTTAGAAGAGAGGCTGTGACTCGAATTAATCTGCAGAAGACAGTAAAGTGAAGGTTAAATTTGTTCGGTTTATGTAAAGTAATAGATGAGCACTGGCTACGAAAAAGGAAGGAGATAATCCTTTTCCCCTTTATTTTTATCCTTTTCAGCTTCCACGATGACATCAGGTTCTTCTCTTTAACCAACAATATCTGGAAATTAATGGCTGCTTGCCCTTTTCCCTGTAGAGATATCCATCTCATGCCTCAAAAAGATCAGTATGAGTGTGGGTTAATTTGCACCCAATGATCAGTATAATTACAATGAAATACAATCACTCACACGCACACACACACGCTACCTGCCCAGTTCAGGTTCCATCAGTTTCGGGTCCGGTTCTACAGGTTTTCTGTATATCCTAAATAAAATGGCCATTCATCTGCCTAAATTTTTTCTGTGGATGTCAAAACGAGAAAGCGCTTCATTTTTCTTAAAAGCCCTAATACAATTGTCTTGGGGACTGGACGATTAATTTTAAGGTACCTCTGAATTAGCTTTCGTGAGCCAACCCGAGAAAATACATGTTCATGTTCAGCTTCAGTGGTTTGACGAACCGAACATATGCAAGCCTGGGATGAGCCAAACTAGGAGGTCGTTCAATCCTTCACTAGCAGTGGTAGATCTAAGAATTTTTTTGAGCTGAGATGCACTTGTATTTTACGTTCACAAAATACATGTATTTTCTTACATTCAATCGAGAATTTTTCAGCTTTTAGATGAGGCCGTCACTGTTCACCGGCCTCCTCTTGCTTGTTCTGCACAATCGCAGCTTGCCAATAGGAAAAGTTTGCTGATCTTCACTGCCAACAAAATTTGGCTCTGTGAAGTCGACCCTTGTGGCTATTGTACAGCAGCTAATGTCGTCACGGAAGCGTGTTGCTCAATATCAAGTCATATTTGTTAATCTACCACTTGTTCTAACAAAATCAACTTCGCCGGAAGTCGATTAATTAATGGCAAGAGATGACAACAGTGTTATATGCTTATTTCAAGCTTGTTCAATTGACAATGGCGGAAGGCATTTTCAAAGGACTCGTGTGATAGAAACGTCGCCCGGTATTCAAACACAAGTTGGTAATTAAATACTTAAAATTGAAGCCTGATTCTTATTTAATAGTGAACCAACGTCGTTTTGATGTACACGTACCATTTTCATCTTGTCGTGCATGTCTAGTTATTAGATCCAACTAGTGTTTCTGCTTTGTTTTATCTTCCATGATAAATTGAGAATGAGGGCAGTTGTCTCATGTGTGTGTGTGTGCACGCACGCGTTCAAGGGGACGGGAAGTAGAAAGGGGCGGGGTATATAAAAACGTAATTGGGATTGTAAAATGTAATTAAATTATCAACATTTTCAATTTTAGAAGAAAATTACATGGGGATAAAACTTTTACTTGTTTTCTACTTGAAATTGGATACTGTAACTAAGATTGTAAAAGATATGATTTTAACTTAGAAAGATAAACTCATGTTCTGCTCATCTAATTTGGCTTGGGTTGAGGTCATATTCTTTTCGGGTCAAACTAGCAAACGAGCCCAACATACATGAGCAAGATCTTGACGGGTTATCAATATTATTTTAATTATTATATCAGGACGTTGTTCGAGTTATATATTCTCCATATTACGTATGTGTGGTTTTTCTAAACAGAAAATGGGCAGCAAAATTGACAATTTCGCCAATAATGAAAAACAAAAACAAATAAATGATTAAAGAAAGTTCACGCATGCAAGAGACACTTTTCTAGACAATGCACAAAGCCTTGTAACCTTGCACATGCCCTGAAAATTTTACAAAGTTAGATATGTCCGGTTCCAGTTATCTTAGAACTTAGAACCACCGGTTTCGGTTTGAGTTTAAAATGATCTAGAATGGATACTTATATTACTGGAACCGATAGTTTGAAACCACCGGTTCTGACTTGGTTCCGGTTTTATAAGAGGTGAAACTGAAATCGAATCAGGTGGTCCCTAGTTCTGGGTTCAGCCAGTTCCTGGTTCTGTCTGGTTCCGTTTGGAACCACCAGACTGGGATAAGTCCTGATTCTTCTTCACCGTTTTAGCCCAGTGGCTAGAAGCGATTAGGCCAACGCGAGTGACCGAATCATCAGCAATTTGATTTGGCATTCATTATATATACCTGTCTGATTTGGGACCCAGATCAGGCCATAAAGGAAGCAGATGAATACTTAGAGCATGTGCATTTGTTCCCAACGTGTTGTGTAGACTAAAAGCTGGTTCATCTCATGTGCAACACATGAACATGAACATGAACATGAACATGTCTATGCCACCCTTTTCTTTTATGGAGAGAAAGACAAGGTATATATATATATATATATATATGAAGATGCAATAAATGCTTAAATCTCATTTATGCTCAAATCTATTTTATTATATCATTTGATTTTTAGATGATAAAGCAAAAAAATATTTAACGTATACAGTGCATTAAATGTAAATTATACAACAATACTTTTTATGTAAATCTATGTTGTTGGACCATGATAATCAAAAGGATCATTTGATCTTTGAGATGACAATAACTTTTTATATAAATCTTGTTTTTAGACTATGCCAATCAAAAGGTAAAAAAGTTTGAGTAGATTTGAGTATAAATGAGGTTTATGCATTTATCAATATATATATATATATATATATGTGTGTGTGTGTGTGTGTGTGTGTGAATATAGAAATTGGATCTACCCACATTGATACCTTTCCACCCATTGCTTTGATGTTGAAATTTTAAAATTTGTAAGAAGCTTTGGAAATGTACGAAAAATATTTTTCTTACACGCTTGGTACTCAAAAACAATGTGTGGAGAGAGAGGTATAGCCATCCCTGCTGCTTTATGGGGATGATGAAGATGTCTTCGTGTGATGCCATTGTCATTGCCTTTTTCATGACAAATCAGAGAAGAGATTAATTAATTCAAGCATTTCACTCGAAATCGACAGGTTCAGTTAACAGAGCTATCTCACGGGGTTCCTTCACCAGCCTTTCTTCTTGGGAGCCTCAGTCATCAACTCCGGTTCAACATACTTGTCTTCTCCGGGGTCGTGACCCCACACTATCCACTAAACCATTAATAAGGCCTCCTTGTCAATTGCAGTTGCAGAATCAGGCCACCATTGCTAACCTATTGAAAGTTGTGGGGATCGTGTTAGTCTAGGGATCGATTCAATGAGATGCCATTCATCGACAAGGACGTCAATGCTATGAACTCAACCAGGTTCAATTCATTTACTGCACCGGCTCATTGAAAGTCTGATCCTGGACCAAGTTTGGTTTTCGTTTCCCCTCCATTCTTTAAAGGTTGGATCAAACTAACACGCGATTTGCAAGAGAGTTTGGATTTTACAAGCATATTTAGATGGGTTCAGTAACCCCAACCTCTGTTCTTAAATCTCATTTATGCTCAAATCTATTTTATTATATCATTTGATTTTTTAGATGACAAAGAAAAAGAATATTTAACGTATATGGTGCATTAAATGTAAATTATAAAAGTACAACAGCACTTTTTATGTAAATCTATTTTGTTACACCCCAACCTCTGTTCTTATCTGCAGTTAAACAGAGCTATCACTCTTGAGCTCTCTTTTGACATGAACTCTCCTACTCGTGGAATGCACCTGTCGTTTCCCTTTACTTCGCTTATGAGGCACAACAACCTGAGCAACCATGAAGTTTTGAAGTTTCCTGCTGATGATACTTAAAAGTCGCTTTGTCTCCTCATATATTTTGGTTGTGTGTGAAAGACCAAAGCAGACCCACTAAAACCGGTTGTGGACCCAGAAATTTTTTATGGGTGAGACCCACTTGTATTTCGGGTAAAGTTTACTTATATTTTAAGTTAATGAAGTATTTGTATTTTCCTATATATAATAGTAAATTTTTCAAATTTTGAGTCTCACCTCACCCTAAAGTGGGTTCACCAATGACTAAAACCATACTTTCTCCCACACCAAAGGGGTAGGTCACATGGGTTCCTGCATGCTGTTGTGCTCATGTCGTCTTAACATATTTACTCAAAAAAAGATGAAGGTGATGTTTTTCTTCTTCCCCGGGATTTTGCGCGTTTAAAGTCTTCAAAAGTGTTCACTATCTAATTTATCTTGCCTCTTTTCGTCGGAGTTTCGTGGCTTCCACTTCAAATGTCCAAACCTGCTCAAGCCTGTCTCTTTCTTAGACTGCCAATTAAGTCAATTAACGTTTCTAAACACAGGGGGCTTAAGTCAATTAACGTTAACGACTAATCAAACACTTTTGAGTACCATGAAATTCCAGCAAACTGGCAGATATGTAGGCATGGGTCGATAACAATGAAACAGTATTCTTCTTGATTAGCAAATTTATGCTAGTGGTTACGTGAGTCACTCTTCTTCTTCTTCTTCTTCTTCTTCTTCTTCTTTGTTTTAACAAGTTCCATTTTATTTTGACACACAGCGACTCATAGGGGAGCTGATAAGCTGTTGGTGTTGTTCAAGTTCTTTGTTGTTAGCTCCTTTGGTTTCAGCCTGAAACAAAGTGAATACGAATTCAACAAGTTTTTCTTGAAGTTAAATCATCTTTTTACATATAATCCTCACTTTAAATTATGAAATTCAAGTGGGTTTTAGTCAAACTTTTACTTTATGTTATACTGGCAATTGAATTCAACTAAATTGAAGGGCTTATAGCACTCAAAGCTATAGCTCACCTGGCAACGAGACCTCTTCCACTTCCTGTGAAAACCCATCCGGAACGAGATTGATTTGGGGACTGAAAACAGGGTAGTGGGAAGAGTAGGGAAATCCCTAACGGGGACGGGGATAACAGGTCTCCACCCTGAGAATCCTGTCTCGACTCCTTCACACATGGGTTTTAGAAAGTTAGATTCATTCGAAAATAAGATAAACTATGCATGACAATAAATAAAAAAGTGTCACCTCTTTTGTCATTCGTTGTCTCATACGTGCATTCGCAATAGTATGCATAAATTTGAATGCATTTTACATAAATTAGGGTTTTATTTCAGACATAAAAGTAAGTTCTAATATTTGTTTGAGTGTTCCTTTTTTTCCCGATGGGTCCTCGTGAGGAACACCAGGGTGAGAATGGGGGCCTTTTTGGTCTCTATCGCGGGGATGGAGATGGAGACGGGACTTTGGTCCCCTGCCCTGTCCCGCTCCACGGACATCCCCACTCATTACAAGTTATGGGGAGTTCAATAACCAGGGCGTGCACATGTGGCTCTGGACTCCCCTTTGTAACCCTTAAAAAAATTTGAAGAGCCTATTACCCTGTTCATATTCAACTCGAACAGCTTAATGAGCCAACTCATGTTCAGCTAAAACAGATTGTAAACCCAAAGGGAACTGCTGTGAACGAGCTATCATGGGCATCACGGCTCATTTTAAGCCATACGATTTTGTAGCTTAACCCGATTAAGAGGGTTGAATTACTTATTTTCCCTGATTTTGATGAGAATTACAGTGTTGATACAGTATGAACCAAGTTCTTTCTTGGTCTTGGTGTTCTCTGCTTGAGACAACCCATATCTCCCTTGATAAAGAGGCTGATTAGGTCAAGTGAGCAGGATGATGCATTTGATTCAAACGTCACAATTCTTTCCATTGATCTCCCAGAGAAACAAGGCATGAGCTTGCCGGACAGTAGATTAAGCTTCAAGTGATTGTTTTAATAGCTCATGCGTTGCCTCTTTCTAAGGGTTAAAACTTGGAATTGCCTTTCAAGAACTCCAACCCTAGTGCTCTTCTCCGGCGTCACAGCCGGTAGCACCCTGAAAGCCAAACACCTCATCACCTGTCCAGCAGTTGGAGACCTTATCCACTCGGCGAAACCCATCGGGTGCAACGAATTAAGCAAACCAAGTTGATCAAGCAAGTAGGGATTCAACATGAAGATGTGATCATCTCCTTCTATTTGACATGGCCAATTGATGCAGAAGACAATCAACATTGCATAAACATATCTACTGTTCTCAAGTTGAACAACTTTATTTGCCGCCACCAATCATTGATAGGCATGTCATTTAGATTCAATTTGAACCAAAGTAATGGATTTAGATTCAATCCGAACCTATTTAATCCATTTTGTCACATCTGGGGATATCCGATATCAGATCAAAAGGCTATTGACCAGATATCCAAATCATGCACCCAAATATGAGTTCAATTCCATCTGAAGAATCCAACCTAAATCAAATAAAATGGATCCTATTCAGTATCGAGTTTTCTCATCTAGCTTCATCTAAGTTCAATCCAATTGAATATGGTGGATTGGTGCTCCATAAGCGAGCAAACCAACTTAAGTTGGTGGTTCCTAAATGGCTGAGCAATGGGCTAGGCGGCTCACCGGTAGGTCCGACTCGATACCATCAACCACCCTACAAGATTTCCGAGCCTTCGGCTGAACCAGTGATTAAGGTTCATGGCTGTGAGCTATTCACCCCACCATAAAAGATTTTCTAGATCACAATCAAACTCTACCATACCTTTGTTATACATGACAAATATGGAAAAGGCTCCTTACCATGCAATGAGCAGTTCAGTAAAGTAAAGGAATAGCATTATCCTTGTCCTGTGGAACCTTGCCTCTTCTCACTCTTAATTAACATGATGCAAGATAGAGCACAATGGTGACTAAGAATCTAATTAGTCGAGCCCGAGCCCACTTAGTGCGGGATAAGGCTTGGTTTGGTTTTTCTTGGCCGGAGGCTAAAAGATATCTTCTTAAAAGCCCATGCTTTTCCACGTCGAATAAACCAGGAAATGAAGACGACCTACTGGCCTTTTATGAACTTTTAAGCTAGTCATGGCATTATCTTCAGGAAAAGGTTGGAGAAGAAGATAAGAAACAAATAAACCTGCAACTCTTTCCCCTGTGGATTATCATAGCTTTTCCTTGCAGGCACCACTTTGCTTCATTTGATTTGGATCCTCTGTAAACTAGGTTTCACGAGAACCTCTACAATATATAAAATATTATTCTAATATTTTAGCTTAAATTGGTGATCAAATATAAAATCATGATTTTTCAAATTCAACTAAGTATTACACACACACACACATGCACGAATGCACACACGCATACATTATATGCATGTGTGCATGGATTCTTATTTAAAGAAAGGCACCGGATTTATATAAAGCTTTGCAAGTATTTGATAAAGTATCTAACTTTTCTTTTTTTAGGAAGCGTTCCATGCAAGACTCTTCATTAATCGTTCAACCTTCTTTTTTAGGTTTCATGACATGCATTTCCATCTGCTTTACATGACGATGTGGTTGCATTAATATCTCCCCTTTTCGTTGTAAACACACACTTACTTTCACTTTGGTCATTATCACTAGTAAAAAAAGAGAAAAACAAACTCCATCTCACTTTTATGTTGTCGCGGTCACGACAATGTTACATTATGAAGGGTCAGCTACATGGATTCTCAGTCATCACTCTTATCTGTATGATCACTAGAATCCATTGGAGAAGGTTCAATAGTTCTATATATGCTTTCAACTTGTGAGTTTCTAACTCATGACCTTCAACTTGTGAGTCGACTCCCCATAACCAAATAAGCTATTGATCTATGTGCAATCAACTAAAGTTATTTTATCAAATAAAATGATAATCTACAACAACAACTAAGTTTTTTCCCATACTAGATGGGTCAGATACATGGATTCATTGTTTCCACAAAACCCTATCATAATTTGTAGAATTCATGCTAAATAAGTACGAAAGCCTAACAAAATCATCCTCCTTCATTTGAGCTTTGGGCCTGCCATACAAGGGTGATCCCTTACATGAGCGAAAAATAAAAATGCTCATCTAACTAAAAAAAATCAATAAGTAGAATATTGACCATTCTTATGTGGGGTATAATTATTTGGACCTCCCTTAACGTCATCCTCCTGCTCTTTTTATGTGCACCTTCCTTTTTATGTCATCGATAGGAAGGAATCCGATGCCTTAAGATAGGTGAGATGCCATGTGATCACCTTATTATTTTAGCAATGCAGACCAAGAACTACCAAGCAAAATGCAGACCAAGAAACTCTGTTGGTGTTTTACACGTGCCAACTCGGTGGCCGGGCTCCATAGGCCCAGCATCCTACGTGTCACATGGCTCATCCAAGTCAGCATCATTCTCAAGTGCTAGTGGTATGACGTGGAAAGCTACGTAGGATTCCCCTTTGAGATTGGCACAAAGGCACTTGCCTAATCAGAGTACTCCATGCATTGGCTTCCCTTATATTTCCCTTTCTTGGATCTGGGTGGATCTGATAACCACATTAATAAAAGGCAGCCATAAGCATGTCCGACTGGATCCCGGTGACGAACTTAATTCGATCCTACTTTCTCAAAACATAATCGATTTGAATGCAAAGATGAAGTAAGACTTCAAAAGTATTGGAAGGAAACAATAAGTCATGATTTAATTTAGCTAAATACGTTAACATTAGAGAAAATATATTATAATAACATCGAAGAATCCATATAGCAGATCCCCTCAGCTGGGGATAGAGCTTGTCTTGATTGGGTTACAAAAGCTTAGGGTTCGAAGCTGGGTCCGGAACAGGTCGGGGTCCTCCGAGGCAGGTCTTGTGGCTGAACCTTTCTTTAGTATAAAAGGTGGGATAAGTTGGGTATGGTCCTGAGGCTTATCCTTAAAGGAGATGACTTTTAGATAATACATATTATTTCTCAATATATATATATATATATATATATATATATATATATATATATATATATATATATATATACTACTCACTTTTCTGAGTAAGGTGCGTATGAAGGTGTTGACGCCACTTTAGGCGACAACAGAAGGAAACCTACTACCCTGCGTAACTGCGTTGAAGTTTTGCATGAGAAGAAGGTTTTCACCAGCTTCTTCTTCATGCTACAGTGATCGAGTTCTTACCAGACCAACTATTTGAAGCTTGACTAAAGGTTTTTACTCATTAAAAGCCTGGTTTCTTGAGAAGACAATACAAGCTCACCCCCAACTCTTAAGTTTCAGAGGAATCCAACCCAATCTAATGCCATATTGCTTTTTCATTGATTGAATTAAATAATACAATACTTAAAGGAATCAACAAAGCTTCGTGCGTGTGTGTAAGTGCATGTGCATGCCAGCAAAAGGAAAGTTTTAAATACTTAGGGTCAATTTTTCAGAGTGATGGAAGAATTGATGGAACTCTGCCCATGTAAGGGATCACCCTTGCATTGCCGGTCCCAAGCCCGGATAAAGGAGGAGGGTTGTGTTAGGCTTTCGACAGCCAGCGTAAAACTTCGTCGGATTTTTATAACATGGATTTCAAAAATTATGAGCATTGCTTTGGGGCGTCCCCGCCTAGCACGTGCCGCAAAGTCCGAATGCAGTAAGAAGTAAGCAAGGGCCACTACATTTTCGCCCGAATGTAGTCAATCAATTGTAGAGAGGGTTCCCACATCATGGACGGATGTGAGTAAAGAAGTTAGTCCCGCTACATTGCCGTCCGAATATAGTGAAAATTTTTCAGAGAGGGTCTCCGCATTTTGATTATGGACGGATGCGGGGGTAAGAAAGCTAGTCCTAGATAATAAGATTCGTATTGGTTCTTGGAATATCGAAACATTATCGGGTAAGCTAATGGAGGTGGTAGATACTATGATACGGAGAAAGATTCATATTCTATGTTTACAAGAGACAAAATGGGTTGGAGAAAAAGCAAAGGAGATAGAGGATATAGGTTTTAAATTATGGTACTCAGGTAAAGAAAAGGCTCGAAACGGAGTTGGTATTATCATAAATAAAGATTTAAAGGAGAGTGTAGTACACATACAACGATATGGTGACTGAATCATGACGTTGAAATTAGTGTTAGGAGCAGAGGTTTTGAATATAGTTTGTGCTTGCGCACCCCAAGTAGGACTAGAAGATAGTATAAAGACAATTTTTTGGGAAGAGTTAGATAAGGTGTTTCAAAAGATTCCACAAAGGGAGATGATTTGTTTAGGAGGAGATTTAAATGGACATGTCGGTAAAGAGGCATTAGGATATCAAGGGATTCATGGAAACTTTGGTTATGGGGATATAAACGAGGAAGGTAGGGAGATTTTAAATTTTGCTATATCATTTGATCTCTTTATAGTCAATACAATCTTCAAAAAACGAGATGAACATTTAATTACTTATAAGAGTGGCTTATCACAAACACAAATTGATTACTTTATTTGTAGAAAAAAAGATAGAGCGTGTTGTAAAGATTGTAAGGTAATTCCAGGAGAAAGCTTAACCACCCAACATCGACTTTTAGTTATGGATTTACAAATAAAAAAATGGACAAAGAAGAAAATAGTGCATCGAGCTATTCGGACTAAATGGTGGAACCTCAAAAGCGAGAAAAAAGATATATTTAAACAGAAAGTCCTTCAAGGAGATGTTTGGAATTATGTTGGCACACCCTCTGATATGTGGAACAATATGGCTATACATATTAGGAAAGTGGCGAAAGATGTGTTAGGTGTATCTAAGGGAGGTGTACCGGCACAAAAAGAAGCTTGGTGGTGGAGTAAAGTAGTACAAAATAAAATCAAGGCAAAGAGGGCATGTTACAAATTATATTATGCTAAGAAAACTAGTGAAACTTTAGAAGCTTATAAGAAAGCAAAAAAGGAAGCAAAAAAGGCCGTCAGTGAAGCAAAAGCTAAGATTTGGGAGGACTTATATAAAAAACTCAACTCAAAAGAGGGTGAAAGAGATATTTTTAGGATAGCTAGGGCTAGAGATAAGAAAACTAAAGATCTTAATTCTGTTAGATGCATAAAAGACGAGGATGAAAAAATTTTAGTGAAAAATGATGATATAAGAAATAGATGGAAAAACTATTTTTATAATCTTTTTAATGAAAATAAAGATGTTAGTATTAGTTTAGGAGATTTAGTCAAGTCAGGAAAGTATATAAACCATAATTTCTACCGACGTATTCAAAATAATGAAGTCAAAGAGGCTCTTAAACATATGAAGGGTGGTAAATCGATAGGACCTCATAATATTCCTATAGAAGTTTGGAAAATACTAGGAGAAATAGGAATCACTTGGCTCACAAGACTATTTAATGAAATATGGAAAAACCAAAAGATACCCGAGGAATGGAGAGCAAGTACACTTATACCCATATATAAGAACAAGGGAGACATTCAAAATTGTGCGAATTATCGATGTATCAAGTTAATGAGTCATACTATGAAATTATGGGAAAGAATTATCGAATGTAGGTTTAGACAAGTATCGAGTACAACAGAGAACCAATTTGGATTCATGCCAGGCAGATCTACTATTGAAGCGATTCACCTTTTGAGACGTCTTATGGAACATTTTAGAGCAAAAAAAAAGACCTTCACATGATATTTATTGATCTAGAAAAAGCTTATGATAAGGTACCGAGGGAGGTTCTTTGGAGAACTTTGGAAAAAAGAGGTATCCCATTGACATATATTAACCTTATAAGAGACATGTATGATGGTGCAAAAACATGTGTGAGGACTCATGAAGGAACGACAGACTTCTTTAAAGTTAATATTGGGTTACATCAAGGATCAACTTTAAGTCCATACTTATTTATAATGGTGATGGATGAGTTAACAAAACATATTCAAGATCAAATACCTTGGTGTACGTTATTTGCAGATGACATTATATTAGTGGAGGAGTCTAAGGAAAAAGTTAATAGAAAATTGGAACTATGGAGAGAAACATTAGAAAGCAAAGGCCTCTGACTTAGTAGAACAAAGATAGAATATATGGAATGTAAGTTTGATCATTTGGTTACTTCAGAGGACATGGAAATTAAAATTAGCACACATTGCATTCCCCAAAAGAAAAGTTTTAAATATCTAGGGTCAATTTTTCAAAGTGATGGAAGAATTGATGGAGATGTTACACATAGAATTAATGCTGGTTGGTTAAAATGGAGAGGAGCATAAGGTATTCTTTGTGATAAGAAGATACCATTAAAGGTAAAAGGTAAATATTATAGAGCAGCAATTAGGCCTGCCATGTTTTATGGTTCTGAGTGTTGGGCAGTTAATCATCAACATGTACAAAAGATGTCTGTGACAAAAATGAAGATGTTGAGATGGATGAGTGGTCATACAAGAAAAGACCGTATACATAATGAGGTTATTAGAAACAAATTAGGAGTGGCACCAATAGAGGATAAAATGAGAAAACATTGTTTAAGATGGTTTGGACATATAGAAAGAAGATCAAAAGAAGAACCTTTAAGAAGATTAGAAAAACTAAATTTGGAAAGTATTAAAAGAGGTAGAGGACAACCACAAAAGTGTTGGAAAGAAACAATAAAGAATGATCTAGCTTATTGGGAGTTAACTACTAACATGGCACATGATAGGGATCTGTGGAAACAAAGAATCTATGTAGTGGACCCCATCTAGTATGGGAAAAGGCTTAGTTGTTGTTGTTTGTTGTTGTTGTTGATGGAAGAATTGATGGAGATGTTACGCATAGAATTAATGCTGGTTGGTTAAAATGGAGAGGAGCATCAAGTATTTTTTGTGATAAGAAGATACCATTAAAGTTAAAAGGTAAATATTATAGAGCATCAATTAGGCCTACTATGTTTTATGGTTCTGAGTGTTGGGCAGTTAATCATCAACATGTACAAAAGATGTCTGTGATAGAAATGAAGATGTTGAGATAGATGAGTGGTCATACAAGAAAAGACCGTATACATAATGAGGTTATTAGAAACAAATTAGGAGTGGCACCAATAGAGGATAAAATGAGAGAATATCGTTTAAGATGGTTTGGACATATAAAAAGAAATCAAAAGAAAAACCTCTAAGAAGGTATGAAAAACTAAATTTGAAAAGTATTAAAAGAGGTAGAGGACGACCACAAAAGTGTTGGAAAGAAACAATAAAGAATGATCTAGCTTATTGTGAGTTAATTGCTAACATGGCACACGATAGGAATATGTGGAAATAAAGAATCCATGTAGCTGACCCCGTCTAGTATGGAAAAAGGCTTAGTTGTTGTTGTTGTAAATCCACTAGCAGGTTTCAAACTCTTGTGACCGAAGGTGATTGGGGAATTGTCAAAAACTTCAGCATCGGTGGGCCATAAGAATTAAACCCAAGGGTTTCGACATAGTGCCTCTCTCTCTCTCTCAAGTTGTTGCTCCTGCATCGTACAAAAACCCAAGCATTTATACCACTTGTGATTCAAAGACATAACCATAGTTCTTTGTGATTACATGCCCTTAGAGTTCTAGGCCTACAATTCTAGTACCATGAGCCTAATACCACGGATCAACAGGCCCTAAATATGATTGATTTGGCTTCTTGTTTTCCTTTTGCTTTTCCTGATAGGTTAGGCAAGTCTTTGATGAGTAGATTTCAAAATATCATAAAATAAATAATCTACCGATTCTAGCTCAGGCCACCGGTCAGGTGGCTTCTCTTGCTACGTCCTGTCTTGTAAGGATCAAAACTATAAGAGTGACCCGACCCAGAAGAGTTCGAGCATTGGATCAAACACAAATGATGAATACAGACATTTTATAAATTGTTATTTCCTTTTGACTAATCTTAAGAATATGCATTACTTGTGCCACAAGCCGTTTTCATCCTTTTGCTATTTTTCAGATTATATTAATAGAGCAGTTGTATCAAGATTCCCTTGCTTCCTCTTTGTCCAATTAATAAATGATGTAGATTCCTGCATTCCAAATTGTGATCGTTTTATTTACGAACTAATTTTAGATTAATGGATTCCGCTTATGATCATTTTGTTTGCAAACTAAACGCACTTTTTAATTAAGCCTTCATTGGTGAAGTATATGTTTGCAGTTTTTTACAAGGTTAACATATCAAATAAATTGATTTATTGAAGTTCCAAAGCATATTATTTTGATAACCATAGCATAATCCAATTAGCAATGATGATAGTTGGATTCACTCATGGATATTCACATTCCAATCCAAATCCAATCCCGAAATCAAACCCCATATACTTTTTTGTTTGAGAACAAGAAATGTAGATTACCCAATGGATTGCATACTTGGTTTGACGTTAGAATGATTTGAAAGGGCCACGACCCATTTCCTATGCGATGGTAAGGTGGCCATTTAATCTTTCAGGTCGTATTTGTGTCCTGTCAATTTTCTCTTCTCACCTTAAGTGGACACAAATATGGACCTCTAGTGTTGTTTGTGTTCATGAGGGATCGTCATGTCGTGTCTCTACTGTCAGTGAATTTGTGTTTCATGTCATGTCATCTCATTCTGTGTCAAGTTACAACGGGTCGACTCCAATTTTTCGTGTCAATGAGGTTGAACATCAATCTTTTGTATAGTCAACACAACACAATAGCCACTCATTTCAATATTTGTCGAGATAACTGTGTGCTGGTATGGTACTCATCATACAGCTTATTCAGATGATTTGCATAGAAAAATTGACCTCCTCTTGATAGGCAAATTAGGGTTAAGCAGATCCCTATAAGATGCACACTCGGGTATTGAACTCCTGACATTTTGAGAGCCAACCCTCTATACCTAATGACTACCTATGAATTACCAGGCCTAAGACTACAGAACTGGAACTATAAGCAAAACTGGAACTACAGTTTCAGTTCCTATCATATCCAAACGTAGTACTCGATTATGAGACACATTGCGACCTACTCTTAAGAGTGTGCTGCTCAAATTTGGATCTAGACTTCTTAGTCCACACAAACTCGCAATCAAACATCCCCACGATGGCTGTGGGGGTGTCCTACTGCTAGAACTTGTTAAAGTAAAACAATGACCAACTACCATCAAAGAGTGATGACACTTCGTCCTAAGAAACAACACGGCCAAATAATAGAAACTTTGTTAACGGAACCAGACCCTACGCACAGGGCATCAATTACGAGGCCTGAGGCTACAGAACTAAAACTGTACCAAAACTACAATTTCAGTTCTTGTCCTACCCAAGCGTAGGCTTGGAGTGCAATACTCAATTATGAGGCTCACCGTGACCCACTCTTAGGGGTGGACTGCTCGAACTGGATCTGGAGTTTTAGTTCTGCAGTCCATCCAAACTCGCAATCATACACCCCCACGATGGCCATGGTGGTGGCCTGTTGTTGGAACTTCTGAAGTAAAACCATGACCAACGGTGGCTACCAACTTGCAAGGGGAGTGATGACACTTTGTCCATAGAAACAATGCGGCCAAATATTGGAATCTCTCCTTTGCATGTCTTTAACTATTAAGGGTGGCTTGGGCACGTGGGACAGCCAATTTTTTGCAGTATGTGACGATTTCTCTTCTAAAATTAGTGGTAGCTAGAATACCAACTAAAAGCCTGTGGATGGGACAATAATTAGGATGAGAGCTTCTCTCCGAGCCGTTGATTTTTGGCTTGTTATCATCGCTAAAGCATGACAGAGTTTGTCTTCATAAAGCATCCGCATGGTTCCCGCAATTTCAGGGCCGGAAAAGAAAGATTTCGACGATAATTTACTCATCAATAAAGTTAAGAACAGTAAACTGATATTGATTAAGACTATTAACTATACGAATAATAACACCGGGAAGGAGCTCGATGTTAACATATAATTAAGTTGGTGAGACACCCTTGTGACTTAAGCAACGTGACCCACAATTCAATGATAGTGCCGGTTGTCACAACTAACAAGGTTTCACGGGAAACTTTGCATAAAAAAAGCTGCTAATCTGTCGTTAATGGCTTGGATCAATGCAACCTTCAGTTGTAATCTCAAGAGTACGTAAGAAAGAAAAGTTAACCAAAGATTACTCAGACATTTCCATTAGAGTCTTTTGAGAGCCTTGAAAGATCATGATACCATAAATAAGTTCCTCTTTAATTCACTTGAGTGAAGTAAAAAGGATCTCTCTCACACACACACACACACACAAACACGCTTTTTAAGTGTTGATAAAACAAATGACAGTTATATAAAATGTAGTGCTAGATTGGTGTGGCCCCTAAAATGATAATTTGTGGGTGATAGGGCTCTTAAGCCTGACACTCATTCCTCATCATCTGCCACAGCCTTTCCCACGACCACTCATAAATCCAATATTCCCCTCTCCCTCCTCTTCTTCTATCTTCAGTGCACACCTCAATGTGAATCTTCTCTCCTTAAGATCAGACTCCACAAACCACATTTCTTCTCATCTCAAAAGATCAGAATAAAATCATCACCCATCTCTTTCTAAGCACCAAAAATGGCTCCCCATTTTGCCCTAACCATGTTCCTCATACAAGCCTTCATCTCTAGAGGTAAAGAGATTTTATTTTTTGAAGAAAATAAGGAAAATATATCATGGGTTTCTTCTTTTAGATTGATGCATCTGCCTTGTGTGTGTTGAAGGCTGTATAATATATGCTTTGTTTCTTGATGCTTACAGGAGTGTTCGCGGCGACGTTTACATTGGTAAATATGTGCGACTACACGGTGTGGCCCGGCGTTTTATCGAACGCAGGCAGCGCGAAGCTGGCCACCACCGGGTTCGAGCTTAGCAAGGGCTCGTCGCGCTCGCTTCAGGCGCAGACGGGGTGGTCCGGCCGGTTCTGGGGCCGAACTGGGTGCCAGTTCGATGGGTCCGGCCGCGGCAAATGCCGAACGGGCGACTGCGGCTCGAACCAAGTCGAATGCAAAGGCGCGGCCGCGGCGCCACCGGCAACGCTGGCGGAGTTCACACTGGGCGGGGAGGGCGGGCAGGACTTCTACGACGTGAGCCTAGTGGACGGGTTCAATGTGCCCATGGTGGTGGTGGGCGCGGGTGGGTCAGGGTCATGCGCGGCTACTGGGTGCGCGGTTGACCTGAACCGGCGGTGCCCGGCGGAGCTCAGGGTCGGAGACGGTGAAGGCTCGGCGTGCAAGAGCGCGTGCGAGGCGTTCGGGCGGCCCGAGTTTTGCTGTAGCGGCGCCTACGCCAACCCAAATACGTGCAAGCCATCTTACTACGCCGGGCTGTTCAAGAGCGCGTGCCCGCGGGCCTACAGCTATGCTTATGACGACCCGACCAGCATCTTCACCTGCACCGGCGCCGACTACACCATCACCTTCTGCCCCAACATCGCCAGGTAAGTTCTAAGCTTCCACCATTTTCTTACTTCTAAAGTTTTAACCCTCTCCAATTGCTGGTTCATTTGCTTAAACTTCAGCAATTATCCTTTTATCAGTAATCTGGGCTTAGTCTGCAGATGCCGGGTATCGAACTCATGACCATGAGGTTCATGAGGGGACACTGACTTGATTAGATATGCCCTCTTTTGACTTAGTTCAGTGGTTTCTTGTCACTCAATGCGTAAATAATTAATGGGTAGTTTTGAATACAAACTGTTTTTGAGGTTAATTTACTTATTTTCAAACTCGTATTTTATATGATTCATGTAATTGGTGTGTGGTCAATGGTCGCCGTGCATCTCTACTAATTTCACTTGATAGACAATATAAAGATCTGCTTTCACGGATCCAAGTTGCATCTACGGTGGATATTGAGTTCACCTACCATCTGTCATATGACTCGATCTGTCTTTGGTTGGTGCAGAGTATGAGTTGTGAAAATTGAGCTTTATGGCCATATTGCAGCTTTTATTGAGGGTTCTATTTTGGTGGGTGGTCAGGGAATTTATTGGTGTCTGTGTGTGTGAGCATTAATTTAGAGGAAGGGTTGCAGGTGAATTATTTGGTGTGCTTTCTAAAGCTTTTCCTTGTTGAAATTTGTGTGTTGCGACGTGAATCGAATGGCCATCTCTCAGTCAGGCATCATAGAATCTGGTTCCAACTTAGTTTTTCAAGAAAAAATGTTTTTTATATAGTAAAAAAGAAGTTGGTGCGTGTTACATTCTTCTTGCTGAGGACACGAATCGTGTTACATGATTAGAAAAATATGAGGACATAGGCCGTATTTTGTTATTAGAAAAAGAATGTATTTCAGTTGGTTCGTTATAGTTAACTATCCAAAGGACCGCTCAAGGGTAAATTGTTTCTTTTAAGACTTGCATCATGCAATATATTTAACCATTCTTCCTACCACAATGCCGTGTCATGGGTTTAACGAGAGTGTCAACTTCAAGGACACGGCAATGACGAACCGATTCGTATAGGAGAGAAAGTTGGTGTCACTCGTTAATTTTTTTAGTTTATTGAATCAAATACGAAGCCATGTGAGGAACTCAACTGAACTCTGTTTTTGCAGTCAGAAATCTTCGGAGGACTCTTCCCCAAAGGCAACAACAACGCCGAGAACTGGGCTGATGCTGAGTGATGAGAGTTGGTTGGCAAGCCTCGCTACGGCGGATGCATCGTCGTCGTATCGATTCATTTCAATGGCTGGCCTTCTCTGCGGCGCCACCGCTGCCATTATTGCCACAGTGACCACCCTCTTGCTTTAATGAAACGGAAACGATAAGCATCTATAGAATGAATTCATATTCTTCGTCAATTAAAGATGAGAACACGGGTGATAGTGACGATCACGACGATGACGAATCTCTCCAGTGGGAATTATGAAGTCTGGCCATCGTCCCTTAGCTTCCCCTTTCGGCGGTCTGTGAAAGTGACTCAACAACAACGAATGATGAAGCTGCCACAGCTGCAAAGATTGACCTGCAGGTTGGTCCAACAGAAATTTGTATAATATTTATGAAAGATATAGAGAAATTTATCTATGGCAGTAAATGTAACAGTTTATAGATATTAAGAAACAATTATGTTTATGAGAATAAAAAAAAAAATCTTGGTTAATTCAGAAATTGGTCTCTTTGTTCCTTCATCAGATTCATGATATGGTTGATATACGAATAAAAGAGAGCCTTTTATGCTTTGGTTTAAATAACGTTTCTCGCTATGTACATTTTCATGGTTTATGAAGTCCGATGAAAGGACATGTTACATTTTCATCTGAGACATCAACCTCTTTGTCAATTTCTTGCAACACAGAGATGGATGTTACGCAAGCGTGCATCTATGTATAATTGTGTCATATGCAGAGGGCTAGTATCTGAGCCGAACGAACTGAATGAAGGCTCTTTCACAGCTCGTTCTTCGGCTCAATATTTTGTTTGTGTTTGGCTCATGAGAAACCAAACACAAGCAGAACACAAGCCGAGTTAACCAAACTGAATATGATTAACTGTTCGCCAAAGTTAGAGGCATTAACTTTTTACGTTCTGACTGCCAATAGAAACATTAATCTTCTAGTGAGGAAGTAAGCCAAAATTTTCGTTTCTTGGAATTTTTTTTTGCAGAACTGGAAGATTTGATCATTTAATCACTGTATAACAACCCAATTGATTATGCGTAAATAACATATATGTATATAAAAACCATTACTGAACATATACATGCCGGGCGAACCGCACGCACACCAATTTTCTTCGTTGTTCATTGAAGTCCACATCAATGAACCCGTCAGGAGCTGAACCAAGCCATCCAAGAGGGTTCCTTTTAATTACCGGCCCTATGTGGCCATGTTTGTGAATGTTGCGCCTGAAGCCATACAGTACTTTCTATCAAGTGTAATAATCTTTTTCTGCTGTTTATTCCCATGTTCTATGTTGACTTTTTTGAAAGAAACCATGATTAATGGCGAAGGCATCTTTGCGACTACTTGACGCGATCGAGAAGCCTAATAATAATCGTACTCTTGAAAGAGACTCGCCCGATCGAATGCGTGGCGGATTTTTATCATGAAGCTGACATCTTTCACCTTCATCTTCGCCAAATTTAGAATTTGGGGAGTATCTGAGAGGATTTCCGCTTAACCCCAGATACCAGAAAAAGAAAGCCTATTGCGGAAATGAAGCCACGACTCTCATAATGAGGAAAACTGCAAGCTGAACGTCATGAGTTCTATGAGAGGTGCTGCCCTTCAGAACTATAGCCTTCTCTTGAGAGGCGTCCACCAACTGTTTGGTGGTTTGCGTCTTTCAGCTGCATGAATCCATCTTTCTGGGGACATCCAGACTCCGGCAACCCAGTCCAACTGACCGGCAACCAAAGCACTGCTCAAGAAGGGAAAGGGCTATGTATGTGGTCCCAGGTGGTGGGGACGGGAGAGCCTCCAAAAGCATAAGAGGAAGCAGGTAGAAAAGTGAAGATGCTTGAAGGAGCTACCATTCCGGTACCTCCTTCATACGCTTACTGTACGTATTTTTGTATGCGTATTGGATCTGCCTAAACGGCTAAACCCGTCTTGCCAATAAAAAAAAAAGAATTAGAACCTAAGAAAGTGACCGCTTCACTTGACGGATATTTTGCTGCTCCCCAGGACTATGATTTGTATTTGAAAAGTCCTTGTGATAACGTATAGGGGGCAAGGTTTTGAGGGCACTTCTATTTTTTTTGGAAAACACGGGACACATGCCCAAACTCCTCAGAGCAAATCACCACTGGGCTAAAGCGACTAATTAAGCAGTTTATGCTCCATCTTCTAAGGAGCACTTTGGATCCTTTAGGCTGTCCTTTGCTAACCAGTCCGCAATTTTTTGGGATGTGTTTAACTATTACTTGCCAATCTCTTTGAAACCTTGCTGGATTTTGTGAACCAAGTTACTACCGACACTTTCCTGTCCCTGCCTACTGTCCAATATGGAATACCATTTCAAGCCTCATGAAGATACTCCATAACTTGGCAATGAAGACTGAGCAGTCACCCAAGTATTGAGTACACAGCCACCCGGCTTTAATTGGTTTTGTTCTTTGTTGCTACTACCTTTTCTCCTGCATTTAGAACTGTTGCCTTGCTGAGCCTGTGAAGTGCAGTGGTCGAAAGCAGTGTTCTTATTGCCACACTCTATATGCTATCCCGAACATAACCCAAGTATAGGCTTGGGTTTGTGCATTGGGTGACGCATCGGTTTCATCTTGTGGATTGATTTGCTTATCGATTTGAATGGGCACCATCCGTTTTTGTTTCAATTTTTATCGTCCCTGTACGTTTTCAAATGAGCGGCTGTTACGATTTTACATCTCTCTTTCAACTTTTGGCACATCACGGATTCTTTTCCAAGCAACAAGTCTCCACTAACTAAACGTCTGCTCGTTGCCTTCCCTGTCGGCACTTCCTTCTCCACTCACTGTGTGGAGTTGTTAAAAGGGTCAAGATAGTGATTCTTGTAGCAGCACGAATGATAGATCTTCCCCACATCACATGCTTTCTACTTCTCATTATTTGATAACGGTAGCGTCTCATTTCATCACATCAATCATCGTGTCATCGTGTCACATCTCTCTCTCTCATAGTGAGTAAAATATGTCCACCAAACACAATGACTACAAGTGCTCAATAATTGCACAGAGATTTCACAAGCAAGATCATCAAGAGTGGGAATCCTTTTACTGAAGAATAAGGATGGTTAACCTGCAAATAGAAGTTCTGGACATGAAGAAGGTGCTCGTACAGTTGATGGACTAAAATTACTTGCCTCGACCTTGAATCTAAAGTCTACCAAAAATTACAGAGCAGAAATTACCACTAATTTGAGGATCTATAGCTCGTCTTTGACGTCTTCTGCTTCTTTAGCAGCTTCATCGTTCTTTGACTTTTCGTCCTTGGCATCATCAGCCTCTACCTCTTCCCCCACGTCGTCTTCCTCCTCTACGGTAACTTCTGGACTTATATTCAAGCTTGACTTCACTGAATCATAGATTTGTGACGCGAAATCCTTCGGATCGTTGAGCGTGAAACCACTCTCCATCAAAGCGGTGTGGTATATGAGTCGCGCTGTCTGCTTCACAGCCTCATCCTGCAATTTCCAAATATCATGCTTGATTGCAATCCAACAATGGCAGTCACATAGCGAGCGGTCAACTAACAATGGCAAGTCTGGTGCACCACTGATTGTAGTTTAATCACCTATTCTAGATGAAGCTATCAATATACGAATTCATGACTGAATCAAGCAAAATAATAATACTTAATAAGTCAACTAGTGATTGATAGCCCAACCTTAACCCTTCTTTTCTTACTTCTAGTGTTCTTGATTTCTAATCAGAAACTTATCAAGTATTAAGATTAAAATCGTACCTGCGAGTCCTTTGCAACCCTCTCCCTCAATTCCTTGATAATAGGATGCCTTGGGTTGATCTCGAGAACCCTTTTGCCGCGCATATATGCCTGCCTACTGGCATCTGAAAGAGTCTGTGATTGCATTATTTTCTCCATGTTGGCGCTCCAACCATACTTGGATGTAACCACCACACAGGGAGTCTGATCCAAACGGTTACTGATCTTTACGCTGTCGACACCTTCACTTGAAAGTGCGTCCTTCCACCAGTTGGTCAATTCCTTGAAAGACTCCTTAAGATCCTTGTGTTTTGATTCTTTTCCTAGTTTCAGACCCTCCTTGGACACATTCTGGAACTTCTTGTCCTCATAGTCCATCAGATATTGCATAAGGTACTCATCCACAGGATCGGTGAAGAAGATAACCTACCAATACAAAAGATAAACACAATGATATCTTTTGGCATTTGATCAACAAGGAACTTCATCTTAGTACATAGGTCACTAATAGAACCTAGATGGATTAACTGCATTTTCAAAATAAAGACAATTTAGAAAGCACAGCATTAAAAACAGAGCAACTCTGTTTGAAATCTTTCGGCCAACCGTTCATACATCATTTTTCTAAACAGTAAGATTTCTAATAGTAGTAGCAATGGGCATCCGGAAATACAATTGTGAGTTGGCATAATATTCCTTATTCCAGTGAAACGGAAATATTTGAAACATAAGGATTTCCAAAAGTACCTCATATCCCTTCTTTGTGATCCTCTCAAGGAATGGTGACTTCTCGAGTTGCTCCTTGCTGGTCCCTGTCAGGTAGAATATATCCTTTTGCCCTGGTTTCATTCTCGATATGTACTGATCAAGTGATGCAAGCTTGCCTTCAGACTTTGTGCTGTTAATCAGGATTCCAAAAGTATATTAATCATCTATAGTTAAGGTACAAGTATTGAAAAGGTTACAATTAGACTAGGCAAGAGTTTTGAATTGCAGCACCTTTCAAATCTAAGAAGTTTTGCTAGGCGGTTCCTGTTAGATGCATCTTCTATGATACCAAGTTTAATAGACTTCCCAAACTCTTTCCAGAACTTGGCATACTGTCCCTTTTTCTCATTGTTTTCAGATTCAGCTGCAGCATCTACAAGGGAAAAATACCTCAGATATGCATGATATAGAATGAAAGAGAGTAGGAAATGGTTGCAGCATCCTTTTTCAAATTCAAACCTGTTTTCTCTTTGTCATTAGACTCATCGGGATCTTCATCTGCAATCCGTCGGATCATATCAAGAGCTTTACGGATAAGTTTCTTCTTGATAGTCTGCAAGCTGCTGTGTTGTTGAAGCATTTCACGTGAAACATTGAGTGGCAAAGTGTCAGAATCGACTAGACCCTGTAACAAACAGATGAATGAGAAACGATGTCCACAAGCAACGACCAAGGTTAAACCAAGTCTGTAACCTACATATCCAGCAAAACGTAACGACCAGATGATTGAACCCCAAGAAAGCAACTTGAAGTACTTAGAAATCTTGGGTCAAGAATACCAAAATGTCTGAAGAAAAATTGCACAAATTCACAACGCAAGTGAGAAGATGGCCCAGAATCCAATCTCATGCAGCTATAATCCAATCCATGGTGCTCTTGAGCCTGGATTTGACTAACATCTAAATAGTCGAAAGTTTTTTAAAGTTTAACAACTAAAAAAGTTAGGTAATACAGCAGCAGTTCATCAAATTCATCACAAATAAACACTCTTCTAACATACAACTTCAGGTTGGATTTGTTTGCGATATAATAACTCTCATATAAATCTTGAGGAGCTTGGAAATTGGCACAAACAGGATTGCTTGAACTCAACATCACCTTCAGCATTAAGTGACTCCATGCTAAAGGATTTCATGCACAAATCCTGCAGGACAAATAAATCCATAGACAATAATTGATTGATTTCTATACCTTTGCCGAGTATCAATGAATGATGAAGACAAACATTACCTTGGCAGAGTGTGGTAGAATTTGTTGTACTCTTCATCTGTAGCTTCCTTTGGATTCATGGCCATATAGCTTTCACATCATTTAAAGTTCCACTCATAAGTTGTTTCCTTCACCTTCTTTGTCTTGGGCTTTTTCTCTTCATCTTCACTTTTCTCAGCATCTTCATCTTCACCTTCTTCCTCCGAGCTGGGTTCAGCTGATTAAGGAGTGAAATAAGGTAAGAGAGACAGCATAAGTTGTGATCATATATACAAGAATGGAAAAACACTAAAATAGTATCTTGAAACACAGGTTATAAATGGTGAGATCACCCAACCAAGTTCTTAAATTATACATACATGATTCCCCCTCTTCACTGGACTCATCTTCATCAGCAGGGACCTCCACATCAACCTCTTTGCTTGCCCAAAGATAGATAGGGAAGTTAATAAATTCAGAGTATCTCTTCACCAATTCCTGTGAAGAAGAACATTTACAGAATCAGATTCAGCAATACATTTTACAGAGTATCTCTTCCCTAAGTGCTAAATACCAACAGAGAAAACTAACTGCTAATGGTTAAAGCCATACAAATCAACGGAGCATTTAAATGTTTGGTAACAGGTCAGAAGCGCTACATAAGGTACAGAAAACCAAAAGATGAAACAAATTCTCTGCCCTAGAATACACCAGTACCATCAATATTATAAATTGTAAAGAAAGCTAATAAGCAGCATCACCTGCTGCAGATTCACAGTACATATTCTTGCCATTTAGATTAATGCATAAAAGCCTGCAGTCTAGTCTTATGTGCAAAAAGCTAAAAGTCATGATTTTAATGTGCAGTCATGATTTTAAATTATACTCAAATAATTTATAATAATTAAGCGAATGGTTTGGCGCATACTTTAAGCTTAAACTCCTCCAGGTACTCCCCAGCCTCATCTCTGAGGTGTAGCCTAAGCTCAGTTCCACGTCCTAGTGGTTCATTCCATGTATCTTCTGAAATTGCAAATGCTCCATCAGCTTTAGATTCCCATACATACCTGAAAGTCAAATAATTTTCTAGTCAGTAAGCAAGGGTGGATTCTCTAGAAAACAATCAACACATTCTATAGAATAGCAATCAGAAAGCAATATCCAGTGTATAAAAGACTTACTGTTTATCATCGTTATGTTTACTAATGACCTCAACAAACAAAGTTCACCTGAAGTCCCCGACTTAGCTATGGTTCCCAAGTTCTTGACGAGGTCCTCTTTTGTCATTCCAATACCACGGTCACGAATAGACAGCATCTTTTTCTCTTTGTCCACCTTAATCTATACGTAATCAAGAGAATAAACTAATAAAGAGCTAATCATTATCACATATTCAGTGTTTGAACTGAAAAAAAGAGTTGATGGGATTGACACTTGGCAGAGATTGGTACAGCTAGCTATACGCGAAAATTTAACTGAAGTACAGGTGCTACCATAGGTGCATATAATGCTAATTGCTACCGTCTTGAATAACACAACTCTACATCGAACTAGCATATCAGATCCAATTAGCCCCACAGTAAATCCAAGAGATATGCCCGATCCTTACCTGGATTTCAAGCTTGGCATTGTCACCTTCACCCAAAACCTCTTTGTCTGTCAGCGAAAGGAATCTGATTTTGTCGAGTGCCTGCGCCAGATATTGCTCTCAAGACGTCAGGAAGAAGAAACATTTTCAAAAATGAAATGAAGCATTTGCTGCAACAAGATGTTGGAACTTACATCAGAAGCATTGGAAATGAGCTCCCTCAAGAAAATATCTTTGTTGCTATAGAGGGAGTTTATTATAATGTCCATGAGCCGTGAGACCTCGGCCTGGAACTCAAACTTCTCCGCATTGCTCCTTAAAGTTCGACGGGAAATGGACTCTGACTCCCTAAAGTGCAAAATTGAACGTGAATTTCAAATGATTGCTCAGAATAAATGTACTGTAACATGGTCTCCCAATAACTTGATTATGCTACTTCGAACAAGCCAAAGCATAAGAAACTAATAAATGGGTATGTCTATTAAGGTTACTGATGTACACATCGATAGCATGTGCAAACCTTATGAGTCTAAGTAATCACACCCATGAAAATGCAAACATCGGCACTACAAATGCATTTCAAGGAACTCCCATGAACTTATTTGAGAATGAGAATCCTTGATATGCCAAGAATCCTCAAGAATTGTCTCGTCCTATGTGAACCAAATATTATAACTTTTCCATCTCCATTTCATCCAAGTTATGGCATCCATGACTGTTTTAATCCTCGTCGGGAATTGGAATTCCATTTGAGCCAAACAAAGAACAGGTTCACTACATGGACTCTTCGTCGGGAACTCCCACTTGAGGTTAGAAATATAAATATTGTGTAAAATAGAAAATTTTAAGGCGTGGGAACTCGAACTGTTATTATGTAAAGTCCAATCATGAGAAGTTTCAGTTAGAGGGGAGTTAACTTTGTTTCCCGTTTCGTCAAACTCGTTCCAATCCAAATGCACCTCCTGTTTTCTCAATAGAAGCCTACCTATCGGTTCTTTAATTTCTAGTCGTAATGAAGAAAACAGAGGGTGCCAAGCGGTACTGTGGTAGGACTTTCTAGGAAAGTCGAAATTCCATACCAAATATCCTCAAATAAAGAAATTCTATAATACATTAAAAGCTCGCAAGCACCACTATGAGTTTGTTCACCACCATGTCTCCCACTGATCCGTCAGGCAGAATTATACCTATACATTGTCTTTTAACATAATCTTACTCTTTTGAAAGTGAACGATTCCGGTTATCCATTTCGCACATTACTTTCCCAGTGTTTCGCATTCATCCACAACTATCCAAATTCGTCTGGAACAAGCTTATATAAAACAGATATTTCAAAACCGCAAACAGCACGCATAAACGTATAAACATGCGCGTATTGGATAAAGTGTGCGTGGTCTTGCGTATACATTTCAGATCTAGCTAGTATGCCCCGATTTTCAACGTAAAGTTGCAAAACCTAACACGAAGGACGCAATAGAAAAAGAATCGGATGGAAACCTCTTGACGACTTCGGAATCCGTGGACAAGGCATCGGGGATGGCACCGATCTTCTCTTCCACCTTGGGTGGGCTCAATGACTCCTCCGACTCCCCACTCTCTTCCGCATTCGCCTGCAAATGCCGTCCTAAATCGAAAAAGAAAAAGTATCAACGACAAAATCTGCGATCGCCCGACAGGAACGGATGTCGGCAACTCAATAACAAGATCTAAAGTTCAAATAGATTTCGTGCAGGGAACAAATGAACCCTAACTAGCTATAGACACGCACACTCACACACTTAGATCGTACCATTGTGAGGCAACAGAGAGAGAAGCAAGAGGAGGAACAAAGCGAGAGGAACCCGCCACTTCATCTCGCCGAGATGCAATCAGAACGCTTCCTACCAGAGAGAGAGAGAGTTCATCAATGGCGGTCGGCGTAGCTTAAAACGGGAGTGACTCATCGACGTACCCCGAGGGTCAGAGTGGCGCCAGCGTGGAAGATCCGACGGTCTTGTTCTTCTCAACAAGAGCCCCTTGCCACGCGTCTGTATCCCATTGGTGAATCTCTTCTCGCGTGACGTGGTGTTTCGATGGGCGAATGGACTTGGACTTCTTTTCTTCTACTTCTAGCGACTTCTGTGAAAGTGGACGAGTCGTGCAAACGGTCTACTGACCCGGACCCACGGCCCACAAATAAATAGCACGTTACCAAAGGGGTGTCAACGGATCGGATTCGCCACGAATCCAGGTGAGCCCAGACCAGATACCACTTTAGGGTCTTCCATAAATAAATAAATAAATAAAAACGCATACAAAGACCTCATAGGACCATACCTAAAAAGAATATCTTCCCAATGTGCCAAGTTGAGGAGTCAACACCTTAATCTCGTAGTAGTCTTTCTCAAGACCAGCATTAAGATGGTGCTAGATGGTATATCATTTCTCATATAATATATATATATATATATATATATATAGAGAGAGAGAGAGAGAGAAAGAGGGAGAAAAAAAAGGTGATGCATGTAAACGGCTTATATGTAAACTCATTCAAGCTCTTAACCATTGGATAAGAGAGGTAGATGGTAGAGATTTAAAGACCAAGAAATATTTTTCAAAATACTGAGAGTAATAAAGTACACTCAAGGAAAAGCAAAAAGTAGCTCTTGCTTTTTAAATCTACAGCATTCATATCTCTTGATCTAACAACAATTAAGAGTTTGGATGAGTTTTGGTATGATAGGTTTGCATTCACCAACATATATATATATATATATATAGAGAGAGAGAGAGAGAGAGAAAATAGTATATGCTAGCAGACTTCGGTATTAATAAATCCAAACAAAACTCAATAATCCACCTTTGATGATTGAGATTTGGTTTGCATTCACCAATATATAGAAAAAATAGTATATGCTAGAGGTATTAATAAATCTTAATCATCCATCTTTGATGATGGATGTTTGCAATTTAAAAAGTAAAAATACCTTTGTAAATAAAATTTTTATGAAAAAATACACATGTACTTTTATTTTTTAGATTTAAATTTTAATCATCCAACAACAACAACTAAGCCTTTTCATGTACTAGACGGGATTGGCTACATGGATTTTTTGTTTTCCACATAGCCCTATCATGTGTCATGTTAGCAGTCAACTCTGAATAAGCTAGGTCATTCTTTATTGTTTCTTTCTAACACTTTTGCGATCGTCTTTTACCTCTTTTAATATTTTCACAATCTAGTTTTTCATACATTTTTATATGTTCTTCTTTTGATCTTCTTTCTATATATCTAAACCATGTTAAACGATATTCTCTCCTTTTATCCTCTATTGATGTCGCTCATAATTTGTTTCTAATAACCTCATTATGTATGTGGTCTTGTCTTATATGACCACTCACTATCTCATTTCTATCAAAAACATCTTTTGTACATATTTACGATTAACTGCCCAACACCAAGAACCATAAAACATAGCAGGTCTAATCATCTTTCATAAAAAAATAAATAGTTAGAATATGTTTGGATTTGTTAGTATTTAAGTGTGTTACCATATATCAGTTCACATATATATATATATATATATATATATATATATGTGTGTGTGTGTGTGTGCATATTCTGTTGTCTTTTGCTTCTCATGTCATCGCCTCTACTCGTATCATTTTATTCTCTCTTGATGAGGCACCTATGCTTCATTCTTTTCTGTAATTTCCTTTCCTCTCATTGTGATCCCTAACCAGAACTAAACAAATGAGGTCGTAGCGTTGACAGGCATCTTAGTTGTGAAAACTAGCGACAACCATCCTTCTGCTTCAGGTCTTGGCTTCTCCTCCTTTGCTTCACTTGACCGACTGAAGCACACATGAATGCTGTGATTAAGTCTTCAAGTACCTAAAGCCAAATCATGGTATCGGAGTTCTTTATCAATTCATGATTACTTCGATGTTGAAGTATTTTCATGATAATAAAGTTCCACTGATAGACTGTCTCATGAATGAAAATAGCAACAAGTGTAAAGACAGAATATATAGTTATTACGCAAAGGATGTATAAAAGAGATATAGCTCAGATCACTTGTAAAGGAATTGGGCATAAATTGGCAAAAAGCTACTATGACAATAAAGGAGACATCAAAATTGTCTCAAAGTCTAATGTATCACGAGAAGATAAAACATATTGAAATAGATTATTATTTTATTAAAAAAGTTTGAAAGGTGAATTTCAGTGATATTCTAACCAAAGGAATAACTGAAGTCGATCTTTCTAATTTTTGAAGCTAAGTCCAGAGTCATCAATGTTTTCCTCCCGACTTGAGGGTGGGCATCGGACTTCTCTAAAAGTTCAGATTCATCAATGCGAAAAGTTTTGAATTAAGTATTAATTTTTTTTTTAAATTATGAATTTTTAAAACCTGCCTCACCCCAAGTCATCCCCACCCAAAACAAATTTCTGGATTCACAACTGATCCTGACTAATCTGACTCAAGCCAGGTTAATCCAACTGTGGGGTTAAAGTTCTTACAAGGCCGGTTTTCTTCATTCACAAGCCTCGAACTCGAGACCTTGGCTTAAGGGGACGAAGGGCCATACTACTTGCACCAACCAAGCGTTTGCGGCATGAGCTTCAATTTTGTTATATGCTCAATGCTTTGCACTAACTTTAATAGCTGCTGATTATTGTTTCTAAGAAATTTTTGAGATTCTTTTATGACTTCATTTTCCGAGATTTTTATAAATATACAGCATTTGATGATGATTTTCAAGGGAAAAAATAATTTGCCTAGTGAGAATACACAGATCATGATCTCATTGTTATTAACATCCGAAAAGTATATACAAGGATAGCAAAGATATCACAGCAGCTCATGATCTAAAAGAATCACATTCCAGTAATGAGAAAAATGCTCAAGCCTTAGAGTTCATTCTTTCTCTTCTCCCTTCTTGATAGCCTGAATCTTTCTGTAAACATCCTTCATCCTGAAAGAAAGCAAGAGATCCAACCCGAACCCGATGATGCAGGCAACAGCCATGACCAAGAACACCATCCGGTAGCAATGAGCACCAACACATGTATTGAAGCCTCCGCCACCGCTCTTGCTTGCCTCGGCATCATAGAGTATTCCGGCAAGGAGCCCAGAGAACAAGAAGGAACCAAGTGGAAGATTGAGTATGAGGATATTGTAGATCATACCATAATATTTGAGACCAAAGAGCTCAGAAGCGGTCGGGACCGAGATTGCGATGCGAACACCGTAGCAAATCCCTACAACAATTGAACCAACATAGAGGGAGCCTTGCAGTCCAATGGCCATCACAATGTAACCAGACGCCATTAGTATCTGAGAAGCTGCATTCCACAGAGGCCTTGGTGTTGCTGACTTCCTGCCATGTTTTTTCCTCGCATCAAAGAAGTTTTGATAACGAATCCAAGTCGAGGACAAGGAGGCAATATATATCAAGACTATATTGTCTCATCAAAAAGTGGATAATTAAGATTAAAAAAACAAAAAAGTTTGTCATAATTTAAACTAACCCTTTTATTGTTATTATCAATTTTTCTCTTGATTAAATGGTTGAGATCAAAGAAAATAGTTTAGTAAAATCTTGTGAGCATATTCTATAAATATCTCTCTATATTATATATAGAGATAGAAGAAAACGTATTTGTTAGCATGCTTATTATGGGTTATTTTTAACCATCTTAAGGATTGTTGAAATCTAAATTTAAAAACTTAAATATATATATATATATGCAAATACATTTTATTTTTAGATTCAAATTTTAATCAGAAAGATGCATCTGTGAAACTCAATTCCTAAGTAGGCCTTGGTGTTGGTGACTTTCTAGCATGTTTCTCCAAGCTTCAAATAAGTTTTAATTTGATAACGAAGGTGATATATATATATATATATACTTAATAAATGCCTATACACATTTCATACTTAAACACTTTTAAAGATCTCAACTTTTTGATCATTGACATTAACAATAATTTAAATTTAAAGTAAAAAATATCTCTATAATTCTTGTTGATCTATTAAATGCATTTACTACTATTTTGCCTTCGTTTTAAAGAACTCAACCATTGATCTTAATCATTAAACCGTTAAAATCTTTAAAGAAATTTAAATGTAGCAGTGTATGAATTGTGTTCTCATTCATGCTAAAATCTCTTTAAAAGATTTCAACCATTCAATCTTTAAAATCAACTATTGAGATCTTTAAAACTACAAATAAAATAATAATAAACACATTTAATGTACCTACAAAGTACACTATACTTTTTAATTTTAAAATTTAAATTTAATTTTAACTTTTCATTTCATATAATCGAACAATTGAAATTTGCAAGCACGCTTAGTATGAATAGATGTACTATGAATCGATGTCCAAGAAATAATAGTTGAAATCTTTTAAGATGTTTTAGTATAGATGAGTGTGTAAGAAATAAAAGAAGTTGTATATGAATCTTCTTGATCATGTTCACATCGTCTGATGCCTCACATCTACATGAAGAGGTGGGAAAGGTCGTCCTCTACCTCTTTTAATACTTTCAAAATCTAGTTTTTCATACATTTTTACAAGTTCTTCTTTTGATCTTCTTTCTATATGTCCAAACCATCTTAAACGATATTCTCTCATTTTATCCTTTATTGGTATTAATTCTAATTTGTTTCTAATAACCTCATTATGTGTACGATCTTTTCTTGTATGACCACTCATCCATCTCAACATCTTCATTTCTCATCTTTTGTTCATGTTGACGATTAATTGCCCAACACTAAGAAGTCAGAACCATAACACATGATAGGTGTAATTATTGCTCTATAATAATTACCTTTTAACTTTAATAGCATCTTCTTATCACAAAGAATACTTGATGCTCCTCTCCAATTTAACCAACATGCATTAAATTTATGCGTAATATCTCCATCAATTCTTCCAACACTCTAAAAAATTGACCCTAGGTATTTAAAACTTTTCTTTTGGGGATGCAATGTGTGCCAATTTTAATTTCTATGTCCTCTTAAGTAACCAAATGATCAAACTTACATTCCATATATTTTGTCTTTGTTTTACTAAGTCGGAAGCCTTTTTACTTTCTAATATTTCTCTATAGTTCTAATTTTCTATTAACTTTTTCTTTATACTCTTCCACAAACATAATGTCATATACGAATAACATACACCAAGATACTTCTTCTTAAATATGTTTTGTTAACTCATCATTCACCATTATAAATAAGTATAGACTTAAAGTTTATTATTGATGTAACCAAATATTAACTTCAAAAAAGTTTGTCATTCCTTCACGAGTCCTCACACATGTTTTTGCACCATCATACATGTCTCTTAGAAGGTCTATCTATGTCCATGGGATACCTCTTTTTTCCAAAGTTCTCCAAAGAACCCCCTCAATACTCTTTTTCTTTTTCACTAGTTTTCTTAGCATAATGTAATTTGTAAAATGCCCTCTTTGTGTTGATTTTATTTTGTACTACTTCACTCCACTACCAGGCTTCTTTTTGTGCCGGTACAACTTCTTTATATTCACCTATCACATCTTTCGTCACTTTCCTAATATGTATAGCCATATTGCACCACATATTACAAGGTGTACCAACATAATTTCACGCATTTCCTTGAAGGACTTTCTATTTAAATATATCTTCTTTCTCGCTTTTGAGGTTCCACCATTTAGTATGAATAACTCAATGCACTCTTTTCTTCTTTGTCCATTTTTTTTATTTGTAAATCCATAACTAAACGTCGGTGTTAGGTGGTTAAGCTTTCTCCTGAAATTACCTTGTGATCTTTACTAACACGCTCTATCTTTTTTTTACAAATAAAATAATCAATTTGTGTTTGTGATAAACCACTCTTATAAGTAATTAAATGTTCATCTCATTTTTTTAATATGGTATTGACTACAAAGACATCAAATGCCAAAGCAAAATTTAAAATCTTCCTCCCTTCCTCATTTATATCCCCAAAACCAAAGTTTCCATGAATACCTTGATATCCTAATGCCTCTTTCATGACATATTCATTTAAGTCTCTTCCTAAACAAATCATCTCCCTTTGTGGAATTCTTTAAATCACCTTATCTAACTCTTTCCAAAAAGTCGTATCTTTTAGTCCTACTTCAAGTGCGTAAGCACAAACTATATTCAAAACCTCTTCTCCTAACACTAATTTCAATATCATGATTCCATCACCATATCGTTATTATATTATCCTTTAAATTTTTATTTATGATAATACTAACTCCGTTTAGAGCATTTTCCTTACCTAAGTATCATAATTTAAAACATGTATCCTCAATCTCCTTTGCTTTTTCTCCAATCCACTTTGTATATTGTAAACAGAGAATATAAATCTTTCTTCGAATCATAGTATTTATCACCTCCATTAGCTTACCAAATAATGTTATGATATTTCAATACGAATCTTATTATCTAGGACTAGCTTCCTTACCCCGCATCCATCCATATTGAAAATGTGGAGACCCTCTCTCTAATTTATTCACTACATTCGAGAGACTATGTAGCGAAACTAAATTCTTTACCCACACTCGTCCATGATGTAAGAACCCTCTCTACAATTAATTCTCTACATCCGAGCGAAAATATAGAGGTCCTTTCGGACTATGCATTACGTTGTTAAGAGGAGACATCCCAAAGTCATGCTCGTAATTTATTTAATCTCTTGAATTTTAATTTTAAAATTTTAAGATAAAACTATATGATTGAGATTCATGCTTTGTCCCCTTAACATAATGAAATATGTTCATCCCCTCTTCCATCACTACTATTTTCTAGATCATCATTGCCAAGTAGATACGTGATACATGAATATCCCCCGAAACATAATCCTCTTTTCCCTCAATATCCAAATGAGTCAAAAAGACATTTTCTTTACCGATCGAGTTTGAGGTAAACCCATAACTATGAATGAATTTGGAACTGATCTAATCGTCAAAAGGACATTTTCTACCGATGGGACTTGAGATAAGCCCACCTGGGTGTGATGGGTTTACCTCCAACCCGATCTTTTGCCCCACTCTGTTCTGCATGATTCTTTTTCTTTTTCTGCTCCTCCCTCCCCGCAACTGGGAAGGTAGAGATTGGCATCCCTAATTTCTCATACATACTGAAGTTAGAAAGAAAGGAATATGCGTGTATGGGTGGAAGCTCACCGGATGAAGTGTTCCGAAACCAAACCCGAAGAGATCCGGCCAAAGAACCCGAAGATGCTGGTGAGGGACACGAAGATGGACACGTCTTGGTGCCCAAGGGCCGAACCTATCTGACCCAAATTGTTCATGACGGCCAGACCCGTACCCACCCCGCAGAGGAACGACAGGAACAGAATCCAAAACTCCCACGTGCGAACCGCCTCCCACACCGTGAGCTCCCCTCCGATAACCGCCTTCGCTCGCACGTCCGACGCTGCGCCGTCCTCAGCTTCGTTTTTCCCCTTCTCCTCCTCCTCCACCACCAACAACGGCTGCGTCGTTGAAGAATCGACGTCTTCGGCTTCCTGTGCTCTTTTCCTGCGGGTGATGGCGGCCATGTACGCCGGGATAATGAGCGGAGACACGAGGAGCACCACCAGCCCGACGGCGAATGCCCGGGAGAATGCTGCCGAGAGATTGGAACCCGTGACATCGTGAAGGAGGAGATAAACGGCGATGACGACGGCGAGGGAATTGATAACGGAGAACCACCGGGACTCGTTCTCCTGGGAGTGATCGGCGACGTCGGCATCGTCCATTGGGATCTCATGGAGGAAGATCATCGCGACGACGCAGACGATGCCGGGAAAGAAGGTAAGCATGAGAAGGAAGTAAGATGGGCTTCCGGCGAAGAGGGCAGAGGCAAGGTCGGTGAAGATGGCGGTGCTCAGCCCGATGTAACCCTTCAGCAGTCCGGAAACCGGACCCCTATTACGCCGGAAGTTGCGGATGCACGTGACCAGCACCGCCGTGTTCATCCAAGTGGTGCTGTTCCCACCCATGCACATCGCCACGCACATCTGCACCACAGCCCCACAAAAACCTCCGTTCAAACTTCTCGTGAATTAACGGAAATATAACGATCTCAATATGCAAGAGAGCTAGTAGAAAACCAAGCATGTGCACCGTTTATCTTCAAAAAGACACGTGAAATTATGAAAATAACGCGTTGCGTTATTCATAGAAGACTGCCATGTCTAGCTACAGGTCACCACCACCATCACAAAAACCGCCGTTATTTTGAAAAAAAAAGGCGATATTTTTCCAAGAAACGCATTCTCTGGAAGGAAGAAGAAGAAGAAGAAATTACCTGCCAGTAAGGAAGGGGGGAGATGCGTCGGCTGACGACGAGCCATTGGACGCCATAGCCAAGGAATCCCTCGAGCGAGCCTATGAGGAGGACGGACCAAGTCGGGAGATAGTCCGACGCGAACCCTGCGAGGATACCGAACGCTTTTCCGACGTCCTTCGCCACGGAGAGGTTGTTGAGCTGCACCTGGTTCAGGTCCAGCAGCGCCTTCAGCGCGTCGGAGTAGTTGGAGAACGTGTAGTTGTTGCCGGAAACCGCCTGAACCCACACCGCCGTCACCAGACCCAGCCATTTCCACGCCGGAATCGAACCCCTGACCTTCAGCATCAAACCCTCTCCTCCCATTAACACACTGTGCAAGAGAAGAAGAATGGTAGGTTGAAAAGCTATAGAGAGGGGAAGACAAAAGCTGTGCCGAAAAGGACTAAAATGCCCTCCATTGGAGACCTTAGGGATTGATTCTTCGAACCCTTCTGGCGTTGGAATCGAGGGAGGGCCAAAGGGGTTTTTGCTTTTCCCGAGGGAATTATAGATTTTATTAAGGTTTCTTTTGTAACCTCATATCTTGAGGAATACTCTGTTACCTACTGTGCGCATTTTTAATGCTTTGACTGCTTGGGAACGTGGCGTGGTGCGTGCGGTACCTCCCTTCTCGCTTTTACATCGCGAGCTTCTGACACGAACCCAAAATCCGAAAGCGTGTTAGGGTTTAGCACACCCGGCGACACGACAAAGTCTCTGCCCAACCCAGCTTCCTTCTGAATAAAAATTGAGCTAGCGCAGGGGTCGATTTACAACTGGAAGGTCATGAGTTCGATACTAGTGGTGTTCATCCGGCTGTTTTGAAGTTTGACGCTTAGTAAAAAGAAAAAGGAAATACGTATCGAGATTCCATGCTAGTGCTTAGGGATTCGGTTCGTGTCCACCAAGAAGCAATAATCCGTCTTTACTTGCACTAAGCAGAGTCAATTGAACTTCCCTTGCTTTACGCTCATATTTATAGCTAATAATTATTATTTTTTCTTCCTAAATCTTTTTAGATGCTTAAGCTCATTTTCTAGCACGTATTCTTCTAGTATTTTACATTTTTTATTTTAAGTTTGTATTGCGCTTCTATACAGAAAATTCAATTAACTAAATGAGAAAAATGAACTTGGTTTTGCACTAAACACGCTATAAGGAACCACCCATGAGTTTTTTTTTATTAACTGGTTTTGTTTGGAATAGAGTATCGATCTTCTGGACCACTTCAACTTAAAGGTTCTTTCGGGTCTAACCCTAGTAAGAAATCCGAGCCGTAGCTCGTTGTGAACTTCAATACAAATATTCGAGTTTAGTGATAAATTTGATGCCAACCATGACTGCATTAGTATATAAAATAATATAACAAATAATTTAGACCTATGTTCTTGTGTCGACATTATGTCATTCAATTAATAAATTAATTTATTAGCTTTTATTAATCGATTTGATTACTAAATATTTATAAGTTATTTATTTATTCAGTGAATCAATGGGCCTGGTGTTGGAGAAACCAGACGTGCAAGAGGATTTATTGTGACTCGAGAACACTGAGTTTGTGGGACAACCAACATAGATCTCTCGTTTTTCTTGTTCATTTCGTGTCACAACCAGCTTTTTGGGTCGGGTCATTACCATGTCAGTCAAAAATGGTCACTATATGTGGTTCCGATGACCAGAATCAACACATTATTAGTCTCATTGCTTTTAAATTCCTTCCAGCCATAAAGAAAACCGAAGCCAATCCTTGTTTCACACTAAGTGGATTGACTACATGGGTTCTTGGTTGTGATTGTGCTATATTAGCATTTAACTCCAAAGAACAAGATCATGTAAAACACGTTCGTCAGTTTCCTTTTCTCGAATTTTGGGTTTGGACTGTGATTTGGTTCAATTCCACCAGATCTTGAAACTTTACAAAGTATGATTTGGTTCCAAAACTGATTCCGAGAACCTTGCTTCTTTGAGAATTGTGCTTCCAAGGAAAGCAAATTCTTTCATTCCCGTTGCAATAAAAGAAAACCTTCGGTAAGCCATTTGGATTTTCCAATTCTATGATGCAAAATCAAAATCTTATAACATTGGCAGTACGAATCCAATTCTCATGTTTGACTGCGGAATCCACATTGATTAGCTGCGTATGTACCTAATTGGTTCATACATACAAAAGTATGCATACATTAATGTAACTCTTATCAATATCAATCAAGGAAAAATAACTTATAAATAAAATAGTATGATGAATTTTCAATTATGATTAATTGTTGTTATTATTCTATGTCAATATACGTGAGAATTGATAATGATGGAAATAGTAGACCTCAAAGAGCAGGATTCTCTCCACTTTCTCCTCTCAAGATGGGTGGTTTCTTGTCCGTATTGTCAAAGTCTATATACACTGTTGGTTTGTCAGGGGAGAGAGAGAGAATCGCCAGGCTCATCCGGAGCCGCTATTTGCACGGCCCACGCACACAGCGAGGGAGATAGATATATAGAGAGAGGGAATGATGTACTGATTAGTCTTGGTTACTCCTCTCCCTTCTCCACTCTGCCTATGGTTTTGTGTCTACAATGTTTCATTTGGTGGGTGGTGGCCCTTCGCGAGCACTCATATGCCTTCTCTTCGTCCTCTTCCCCCATCTTCTTGTCCCCTCTTCCGCCTTCGTCATCCTCAAAGCCAGCTCTCTCTCCTTTGAGGACATCCAGGCCCGATTCGGTAAAGGAATGAATCACCCACCTCTCTCTCTCTCTCATGTTGGTCTCTGAATGAAACAATATGGTTATTTTTTAGTAATCTCTGTTGTAATACCATGTCTTGAATGTGAATGAACTCTCTTCTTCCATCAAAGATTGCAGCATTTATGAAAGGGCACTAGGGTTTCCTTGAATTGCTAGTCTCCCTTTTCTGTTTGATCGGCTTTTGGTGCCATGGAACAGCTGGGTATTGACTACAATTTGGTGAATATTATTTTTCTCAAGCAATAATTGCTGGGTTGTAAAAAGTTTTGATATTGGTTCATGTAAATTATTGGGGAGAAGCATAACACAGTTGTTTCTGGCCTGTGAATGCCCTCTTCTATGCCGATTATGTATCATATGTTTCGAGAAATTGGTGCATTATTTCGGTTCCATTTGATTTGCTTATGTTCATAAACGATTTGTGGCGTGGATCTTCTCCTAGGCGTGGGAGATCCAACCTTTTGCCTTGAATTGTCAAGTTGAACATGGTGATGTGTGATATTGATCTTCTTTGGTTGCCAATTTTCCTTTTTTTGCAGCTGTAGCAGTTAATGGCTGTGGAATTTGTGGGGCGTTGCATGTAGCAGAGCCTCTTGATGCTTGTAGTCCACTACAAAATGGTCTTAACATCAATGGATCAACGGATGTCAACTTTGCATTGATAATCAGGGGGGCTTGCACCTTCGAGGAGAAGGTTAGAAATGCTGAAGATGGAGGCTTCCGTGCAGCCATTGTATATGACAATAGAGAGAACGGCAACTTAATTTCAAGTAAGCCGGTTATTTGCTTTTGTAATTGCCAGTCAGCGCCAGTTCATGTTTGCTATTTGGTCCGTGCAAACTTTCTGCGACGATGAGTGAAACTAGAAATTTGTTTTTATTTGATACATTCATCATTGCTTGTAGTGCCTCATGTACCCTACATGATCTTGGTAACGAAGATGACAAATCCAATAGTAATCACAAAAGCATATTCATGATATTTCATTATATCTAAAAGAAAAATTCTAACTAACAAAACATGCTCTTTGAAATCTCTTAGGCCCCCGTCTCGAAGCACTTCTGCTTATTATAAAGTTAACAAATAGAACATGCTCGTAAGTACCTTGTAGAAACACAACCACAACGTTTTTTAAGAATGGACAAGGGTGACTGTGGTGTTAGGCCTCTCGACAGTGCGATCTTCTGAAAGTACTATAGTTTATAAAAACCAGCTGCCAATGCCATTGCCAGCACATAAATCCAAGTGAAAGTATACTTGAATATATTGGTCGGTAGTGTCCTTCTTTATGAACTACAGCATGTTTGTCCACTTGCCATACACCAATGCCAAATGCATTACAGTGGGCAGCAGGCACCTGACCTCTGTGATGTAGTTCGTCAGTTTGGTGCTTCCGGCTACAACATCAACTTCCAGATCAAGATTTCCATCCCCACTAAAAAATGGGATGCAAAAATCCTCCTCTACTACGATGAGAGTTCCTGCTCCACAGCTATGTCACACGGGTGCAGGTGCGGGATACGGTAAATTTCAAAATTTTTGGGTGCGGCGACACGGCTAAGATATATAATATATAATATTATATATAATATTCAAGCTACAACAAGTGAGACATCAATTAACATAAGTATATGACAATAGCAAGTACACAACTTTATATTAAAGCAAAACACATAAATGGTAAACAACTACTAATTTCATCATAATACACAAATCCATCTTCACTATCCGGACCAATTTATCCAAAAAGACCAAACTTCAAAATCGATACCAGCGTGGAATATCCACATAAAAGGAAGTGAAGAAGGTCCGCGTTGAGATATTTTTATATGTTCATTGGCGGAGTTTTATGGGAGATGATGGAAGACAAGCTGAAGGAGCATTTTGGAAACTATGGTGAGGTAACTCAGGTGGTCATCATGGGAGATAAGGTCATGAGTCGACTAAGAGTCTTCGGTTTCATCGTCTTCACAGATTACTTACTCCCTCTTTGATCCGGTTCTGCAGGATAAAGCAGAACTGTGAGTTACAAAAAAAAACATTTTTTTTTGCTTAGCTCCACGGACCACAGTATTTACACAACCACTTTGATGCAAGGTCTGAGCCACTTCAACGATCACCACTTTGACCCTTGGGTTTTTGGAAGACAAAAACTGTTCCTTGATCATTCTGAAAGAAAAAGATGATTCTCGTTCTCAAAGAGGTCCCTGCTTTGAGTATGTAAGTATGTCTGTGTTAAGATTAGCCCAATGGGACAAAGTAACTCGACATTCAACTAGTTAATAGTGTGAACGTGAACAAAAAATGATCTTCACAAGTACATCTGAATGCTATTGAATTTAATGTATGTGCAGCATTAGATAAAGCTTAAATTTCTGGTGCAAGACATGCAAAGGTTTTCTACTAATGGTTTCACAATGCTAACTAAAGTTCTGGACATTGCCAGAAATGACCATGTCCCTTTTAGTGCATTTAGTGACGTTCTGGTGTATGTATTGTTAAACTGAATTTTGAATATCCATTTCTTTTTCAATGTCATGTTGGTGTTTCAATGGGATTTGAGAATATGATAGTAATGATCCTCTTAGATCACATTTATAAGTGAATGAAACAAATGAGAGTTTCTTTCTTCCTGCATATCTTTGGTTGCACAAGTTTTCAACCGCTTTTATTTTATTGAAGAACTACTAAAAATTTCATAGTTTCTAGAAACTGTTTACGTGGTTCTTCTAAATGATTACCTCATTTTACGTGACAATTGCTAATTTCTGTATTGATATCATGGTTGCAAAAATAATTTTCCAACTGCATTCTGAAGAAAGTGAAGACTTGTTGGTGATAGAACAACGAGAGTGATTTCCAACCAAAACTGGGGTGGTTTTTCCTCTTTTGCATTTTCTCTGCCAACTGGAGTCTTTGTGCTTTACAAAGGGTGTACTGGAGACAAAGACTCACACGACTGAGTTCATGTAGTTGGGATAATTTCGGTGGTGGGGCATATTGGCCTTTTTATAATAAATTGCTATAATATATGCATGCCCTTTCTCTTGATAAAATCTTCATCCCACCTGCTAATATTTGCCTGGATATATCTTCCTTTGTTAAACTGCTGATATTCTGCTATAACTCCTTCTCTTCTCCTGTTGTTTGCTCTTCAGCTCTGTTGGTTTCTGCCTGTGCTGTTAACTTTTACCACCTTCATGCAGTGATTGGAAGGCCTCAAGGTATAGATATACATGCAGTATTTGTCTCGAAGGCAGCAGGTGAAATTCTCAAGAAGTTTTCCCATGGCAGAGAAGGTGAGTGCTGCATCAATCCTGCATCAGAGGAAGCAACTTGGAAGGTCTTGGCAATGTCTATGTTCTCCATTCTTGTCATAGTAGCTGTTCTATTTGCATTTTTCTTTGCACATCGCCGGAGGCGTCAGTACAGTGCCTTCTGCAGAACTCCCGAGATAAACAGCCAGCTGGTGAAGCTTTTGCCTAGCTTCATTTTCAATACTACATTAATGAATGGCAGATGCACATCGGAGACGTGTTCCATTTGTCTCGAAGATTATAAAACTGGAGAAACCCTGAGAGTTCTTCCATGCAATCATGGTAAGTTTGCTTTGCACAAAACTTTTACAGTTTACCCTTTTCTTTTCTGGGTACTTTCATGATAGCATTGTTATCATCTTGCAGTGTTCCATGCGCTGTGTATCGACTCATGGCTGACAAAATGGAGAACACTTTGCCCCGTGTGCAAGCGAGACATATCAGATTGTATAGCTAGTGAATCTACACCACTTTTGGGTAGTTGGCCATCAAGTTCTGTACACGCAATTGTACACGCAGTTGGCCAAGTTCTGTACATCACTTTTGGGTTCCGTTCATCTCTCTGCTCTGGCATACCCACTATCTAGAAGTACATAGCACGCATATTTTCTATTTCACAGAGGTTGCACGAATGATTGCCAACCAACACTCGTTTTATGTGCCTCGGATCCTGTACAAGGGCATTTCTCGTGTTTTCTAAATTAAATTTCATGCAACTCACCTCATCATTTCTTTCTGCTTGTGTGTTTCTTTCCTTGGGATGAATCAGTTTTCTGTTTCTGATGTTTTCAAGCAGTACAACTAGATTCATGCATTGGCTAGCCAGGAGATGAACTGATGGTTCATAATCAGGACGCAAGGTGCCAACCCTGCATTCATGTTTTGGTTCCTGGAACTCTTCAATGGAGAAAGATGATTGTCTCTGAGGGTTTATGGTAAAAGTAATGAGGTCAAAGGAAAGTCGATGTTGAATATACCCAATTTATTTACTGGGTCCAATTAACTAAAATTAGATTATAATTGGATATAAGTTGATCACTTACGGCCCTTTTATGGGATACGATTAATTGAATCAGGTTGGATATTGGTTATGTTGCAGGTGGTGAGTTCAGCTCCGTGGACATGTGCGTTTGTGTGTGCGTTTGTGTGTCTTAGGCTTTGTTTTCTCATTTTCCTTGTAACAAAAAATTCCGACCCAAATATTCGTGTTATTTTTGCTTGTGCCATCGACACAACAATTTGAAGAAAGTTGTAGGGCAATGAGGCCTGAATTCTAATTCGACCATTTCATGATCAGCACTTCATTTGGAAAATGTGAGTTATACACTGCACAAGCGATGGCTCACCTGGCTAGGGGATCTACTCACAAGTTGTAGTCATTACTTCGATACCCGGGCTGGGATCTGGCCTCATTCTCCCATTGTAACAAAAAAAAAGCGAACACTAACCTTAATAATTGTCATCCTTCCTTTTTCTTATTTGTCAACAGAATTGCCTTGCCTTCTAAAATAGCCTACTTCCCAATCAAACGAGAGCGTTAGTATCACAAAACCAAAGTACCTAAGAAATCTACACGATGACTGCCAAGAATTGAGAGCATGAAACTATGGATGTGCTTGGCGCATATATGTTAACCACTGAATTAGACAACAGTTCTAAACTTTCCCGAAAATCTATATAAAACCTTCCCTTCGGGGAGCTTTTGTTCAACCAAGATGAGGTTGGGTAGAGTGCTAACACGAGAACTTCTCACGTTAAGTTGGAAGCCTCCCTTGCTTAAGCCAGACACATTGTAGCAACAGGTTGTCCACTCACATTAGACTTCCCTTCTTAATGTCTTCAATTTACACCTCTTTTTTTTTGCTACAATGGGGAAGCTTAAGCCAAAGCATGCCCCAGGTATTGAACTCATGATCTTCAACTTGCAAGTGGACGACCTGTTCATTGTGCTTCAGTTTACATCCCTTTTGAAAGCCAATCGCATTAATCTGAGTACAAGAATCAATTCTAATTTTAGACATCTTTTTGGCCAGAGTACAAAGGAAAACTCTTTTTTTCTGGTACACCGTTGGAAAGTCTGGAATTGGATTCCAATGAGAAAGTAGTTTGAGTTCTCAAGAGAATCCAACGTTCCCTCAACTGAAAGGAACTATGGTGAGATTTTGCGTTTCAAAGCTGACAAATGATCATTTCTTTATTATCTCACAAGGGAAAGCTATTAGCCTTTTACAAATAATTGAATTTTCACTCTTGATCTCGGTGCATCTTCCATTAGCAGAGTATTGATCTCTGGAGAAGCATGCTCCAACCATTGCTGTGTCACCTGATGGGCAACAAGCTTTGAAAGTCTCTCAGCAACTCTATTTCACTTCTCCATTTCAGAAAATGATTCCAACGCTCCAGAGCCGATTCAGAAGTAACTTAGATCTTGATTCTGTATTGAGCCAGGTCTAGCCTCATTGAACAGTTGAACTACCGTGACATTATCCATCTGCACTTTGAAAAATTTCCACTCTTTATCCCGTGCAAATTGAAGTCTCTTCAGTAGTCCCTGAAGTTCTGCTCGCACCACACTGCATCTGCTCATTTGGATTACAAATCCACCTAGCCGCCTACCGGCTATATCGTGGAAAACACCCCCTGCTACAGCTGAATTGGATCTACAGGGCACCACTCCATCGTTGTTCAAGGGTACCCATCCTACGGAAGGGGGAGCCCAGCAGATGTTTTTGTTCCGGAATCCCATCCACTTCATTGGCTTCCCTCAAGAGTTCAAAGACTTTAGAGCAAGCTTTAGCTGCATCTCAATACGATAGTTCTCTTGGATTCATACTAAAACCTTTCTCCACCGAATAGATACTTGTTTTGCCAATGCTAGAGGTGCCAGAAGGTGAACACAAAAACAAGGGACCAAGGTAGGTCTTGCTGAACATAGGAATTCCTTCTCAAGTTCCCGCAAAGCTAATCATGGAGATCAGCTCCGAAGAAACTCCTACAGTCCTGTGAAAATAGGTTGTACCGCGTTCTCTTAACCTTCTCACTATCCCTCAATACATGAATTAAATCTTCTTGGTCGCTGTCAGCACCAACTGCTATATGACTGCGTTCTCTTTCTAAATTCGTGAACTGTTTATTATGGAAACAGAGCCAGAGGAACGCCTGGTTTCGTTGTGGGCCCTGCCATTTCCAGATTAAATCCAACGTAACTGGAGCTGGTCTGTCCATGAAATTTAACATCGCCTGGCATTTCAACGCCACGTGGAAGGTTCCATCTGAGGAGAGACTTCACCAAGGCTTATCTTCACACAACTCCTCTGAAGGCATGCAGTACTTGCTTATGCTGTCTATTAAGTCCTGGCGCAGTTAAGATGTTCCAACAAGAGTTCGCACCTACAGCATCTCGAACTCTCCATTGTGCGATTTCCTGAGGCAATGGTTTCTCTACATTTCTCTGCAGATTGGTAAATCCTGACTAATTATCACACCATAAGAGTGCTTGTCAACGAGTACCCACCGTCCAATGAGTGTGATCTTGAAAAAATTGCCAAATATCGCACATTTTGCGCTGCAAAGGCGAATCCTTAGATTGAGAGGGGGTTTACATCAGATGTCCTGAGATGCTCCATACTTCTTACTTAGGCCTCATGCCCACAAACGCTCGGTTAGTCATTCAGAGATCTTTCATCCCCAACCCCCCTTGCTCTTTTGCTCTACATAATGTTTCCCACTTAACCAGGTGGATTCTCCGCCTGTTCTCCTCCCTTCCCCAAATTAAGTCCTTGAACAGCCTCTGGATGTCATCGCAAACACTCGCCAGCATGACCACCGTTTGCATTGCATATGAAGGTACTGTAATTTACATTGATTTCACTAGAATGACTCAGCCAGCAAAAGAGAGTATCCTGGCCTTCCATAAACTAAGCCTCCCACTAACTTGCTCCTCCAGATAACAAAAGTATGACTTCCCAATGCGACCATGAAGAAGGGCATGATAAGTATTTCCCAGGTTGTGTTTATGACTAATTCCTGCTGTTTCTTTGAGCTCCTCAGCAAGGTGGGGATCAACGTATCATGAGACAAAGAAGGCAAATTTGCATTTGTTTATTCATTGACCCGAGCAATCACATAACTCGTGAAGCACCTCCAGGACCACTCGAATCTATTGAGCTGAGCTTCTATGAACAAGACAAGGGCGTCCATGAAGAATAAATGTGTGTGTTATACCATATTATCCCATCTTTATTGTTTCCAATTTCCACTCTTCACAGCTCTTTGTATACCATGGTTAGGCGCTCCATGCATAGAAAGAAGATGCAGGGAGAGATCGGATCCCCCTCCCTAAATCCCCTGGAAGGTTTAAATGCTTCTGACAGTGTACAATTCCATCAACTGCTAGTTGAGCTTGACGCTCAGACTTTACCAAGGAGGGATATAATCTGTGGTGGGGAGCCATCTCTCATTGTATCAAGAACGAAATCCCATCTCAACCGTCATAAGCTTTTTCAAGGTTCTCTTTAGTGATCACCCTTCATTTATTTCCTTCCTCCGCATTGAATGTATTTTCTCCTGCACTATCACAATGTTATCAATTATCTGCCTATTTAGAACAATGGTAGACTGAGTCTCTGCTATAAGGGGGGGTAGAAGAGGCCGTATACTATTCGATATCACCTTCATTAAGGTTTTATTTGTTATTGATCATAGAATGATGGGTCGCAAGTCCGTGATCGAGAGACATGCTTCTTTTCTTAGGGATTAAGGTGATTATGGCCTTACTGATTTCCTCCTCACCATCCAACATACCTTTAACAAACGCTATCATTGCTTGTTTTGAGACCGCTGAGATTGGGAAAAGGCTGCATTAAGACCATTGCCGCACGGGGCGTTCATTGGCTCATCTCAAATAAATAACACCTGTCCGATTACCTCGTCCTATACTTCCTTTATCAACATAGACAGCTTGACCTAGTTGATCGGTGGGAAGAATCGCGCTTGCACCCGCTTCTACGTATATAAACTTTTAAAATAATCAACTGCTAGCCTGCGAAGTTCGTCATCCTCATAGCACCAACTCCGGTTAGCTGGTTTGAGACAAGCAATTCGTCTATTTCTTTTCATCTTCCATCTCGCATGAAAATAAGACGTGTCACGAACCATGGTCACCGTTGAGGATCCACTTCAAATGAGCTTTTTGTCTCCAAAATAACTCCTCTTGATGCAGGATCGTTTCGTACTCTACCGTTCTTCTTCTTCAAGAGACGGAGATTGCCTATGCTAAGGGCCTTTTCAATTCCTTGCAACCATGCCTGAATTCTCTTCTGATGCAAACCGTTTCCAAACACTTCCGTACTCCAAGCAGTACCTGTCCTGATGAAAGAAAGTTAAAAGGAGCTCTACCTGTCCTGCTGTTATTGTGATTAAACGATAATAACAAAGGCCGATGGTCTGAACAGATGCGAGGAAGGTGAAAAATCTTTGTCTCTTGCAACATCACCCTCGTCGATTCCGTCGAAAAAATAGGATGCCATGGTTGAACAATGAGATGAGATGAGAGCTAATAGCCATCAATGGTCCATCTAGTAAGGCATGTATGTAATCCTTCTCATCCTCAAAGTGAACAATGAAGAAATTCTTCTCTAAATCGAATAACCTTGAATTCTCCTATCGGAGTCCACAGTAGATTTATTTTTCCACAAAACGCATTGTAGCTAATATTCCATCACTACTACTGCCTTCCTCCATGGGCTTGCAATCCTTGTTTCAAAATCCTCAGAGATTCTCGTAATGAATGAAGCATCTCTATCTTCAAAACTGATCTCCTCTGTCTCCGATTTGTATCGTCGATACAATTATCCTCATCTTCACTCCCATCTTCGGTCTCCTCCATCGTACAATCCTCAAGTAGCACCGTATGGGATTCCTGACGAGAGCTTCTGGGCGGCTTCCTCTTCGGAGAGATAGTGCCTCCTTATAGGAAAAATGACAGGCCAGAATTTACTTCCGGTCGTTTGTACCAGTTAGTAACCACAATGAAGCAACTTTTCTTACGAATACGATTATGACGATTATTGTTGAAAAAAATTGGAGGATTACATATATAAAACAGATATACGGAACAATAGCGATAATGAAAGCCGCATGTCTAAAGAAATTCGCTAAAAAACAGTACAATAGTTATTTGAATGAGGAGGACCTAATCCCGTTTTATACTAAATTAACTGATCTGGATAATGGGATCTGCTTTGATAGTCATACTTTTTCACTTGCAACTGTTTTCGCATATAAAATACATTTTATCCGTGAAATAAAAATGTGTCTTGCAAAAATTAGTTCGAAAACAAGAGATATGAAACATATAATCTATATAAAAAAACATATAACATTCTTTCACCAATCATATCAATATGAGACTAAACTGTATATTTTGGTTTTCTCGTATACAAGTCTCTTAATCACACGTAAACTTTACGCTTTAACATTTTCTTATATTTATCAAACATATATCAAATAAATATTTAAAAATACATCACATAAAATTTTATTAACTTAACCATTAAGTCTACTAATTAACGGTGGGGTCGGAGGTGGGTCCTTACGCAAAGCCTTCACTCTCTCCGCGTCTCCACACTGCCGTTCTATGTCGTCATCCACGACTACTGTAGTCGGTCTTTAAGGCTTTCGCAAACAGTTCGGTGGGTAGTAAGCCGCCTTGAAGTCCCCCTGCAAGCACAATTTTGAGCTCCTTTTGAGCGGAGCAAATAATACTTTTAATAAAACTAGAAGAGGGTCAGGAGATAGGGGCCGTGGGTCTTGATTCAGCAGCATCCTCTTTTCCTTGCAAAATCTTTGCTCCCAAACTTGCGGGATGAATTGGTTCGCCTTCGTCTTCGCCTTGTATCTCTCGCTATCACTCCGTTTAGTCTCCGGGAGGGAAGCTGTCGTTACCATCAACGTTCACACAGAAAAGAATCTGCTGGCCTCTGGCCACCGCTTCCTTGATGTCAGGTTAGCATCTTTTCTCATCGTCGTTTCTTTCGCTTCATCTCCCTTCTCTTTCTTTCCTTTTAAATAATCGTCCATCTCAAAATATAAGGAAAACACCATCAAAGAAAGAAGTGGTCATCGTCGTCCATCTCAAAATGTAAGGAAAAACCAATCAAAGAAAGAAGAGTCTCTCCCGCAATAATCACTTCTGCCTATGTTTTAGCCAGTCCTTAGCTCGGATAATGGAGGAGGGTTGCGCTAGGTGGCCGACGGCCACCGGATCTTTTGCAATTGATTCTGAACTCATCAGAATCCTCACTTGGTGTGGGAGAAGACTTGGTTTTTGTTAGGTTTTGAGATTGAAGATGCAATAATCAACAGCGTGCATGTAAGCCGCTGTTCAGTCGATACTGGTAGAATGTAGTGAGCGGCATCCAAAGGCAACTACTCGCATCATTTGGGCGAATCAATAAATGCAGAAACGCTATTTGGTGTGGCAAAACCACTACAAAAAATGCTCCAAGCAAGTAACTTTTGTGGGTGGTGTTGCAGGGCTCCGGAAGAGTTCTACAAGGTATTGGTCCAAGCATTACCCTCTTGTGAAGAACGCCATAAACATTCCCTACCTGTTCTACAACCCTGAAGGTATTGGTCCAAGCATTACCCTCTTTTTTCTTGTGAAATTGTGGAGATTCCAATTTGTATTCGAGTCTTATGTGTGATTTTCTTAGTTGGATATGCTAAATCCTTTCTTTTCTTTTAGGCAAGGAGAAAAAACCACGTTTTCTAGATGAGGTTTCGGCTGTTTACAGTAAGGACGACCATTTTGTTGTGGTAACTTTCTTAAATTTCCTTTGAGCAATTCATCTTCATAACGTCCTAATGCAATTCATACTAGAAAATTTCAGCGAGAATCGTTTACAGAGTAATGAAAATAAGGAACGCAAGGAAACACCCAATTATTGTCCCAAAGCGTTTATGAACTGATGAGAATCTGAATGTGGATATGTTAACGTGATGCAGGGATGTCGTAGTAGAGTTTGATCATTGGATGCATCTATGGAACTTCTTAAAGCTGTAAGTTGATTGTATGAACGTATAGTCTTAATTTATAAGCTTAATTCTATCTCATTGTCACAAGCTCATGATACCAATTGCATGGTGTTACTGCGCTCTGAGCGTTAGATCACCTAGTAGGGCTCTCGACTTGCGAGACTCAGGTAGTGAGTTCGATTTGAGGGGGCATATATACCTCCCCATTATAACCAAAAAAGAAATACATGGTGTTGACTGTTTTTTGTTGAGGAGTACTGAATGTTGTGTGGTTTCTTGCAGGGCTTCAAGAATGTGAAAAAACATGGAGGGAGGACATCTTGCTTGGGTGGAGAAGGGTTTTGATGTGAGAGTGTTGGAGGATGAATTATGAAGATAAATGAGAAAACCAGGCCAGAACCAGGCATGGTGCTTTTTCATATTTCGGAGTCCTGAAAAAGGGGGAAGCTAGGCGTTGTTCAACCTTATACATGCAAGAAATTGCAGGGTTCAAAGTCTTAATCTCTCAATTGCAGCCTAGACACAAGCACCGAGCAGTAAACCTTCAAATTCAGACTCTGTTCTTCTTACTCTTTCTAGAGTATGTCTTTAGTAGCATAATTTGGTTGCGTTCTAGTTTATCAGAAAATCTCATTGCAGATTGTTATTTTCTGGTATTTTTCTCCTTTCATCATGTATGCTTTTGGGTTATTCAACTGTACAATGACTTCGATTTGCTCCAATGATCTTGAAGGATCATTGATTATAATCGGTACCATGGTGCTTATTGAATTCAGATTTCTATGAGTCAACGTCATGAAGTTAGATCTTCTAATCCTTCTTTGTCAAGTACCTTTTCTGATGTAGCATGTCTCTGATAGTAACTGAAGCCATGATCCAAAATTCCGAGTCTTCTATGGTACAGTTTGCCTTGCTTAATTCCTCATAGTTCAACTACGTGATCTTGAGCTGCAGCTATTGCTTTCTTTGCTATATGTTCCTTGTAGTTGAAGCATCCTTGATAAGCAAGTTAAACAGCTATATGTTCAGTTTCAATTTGTTATTGGTATCTCTGTTTCTGTTGTCACTTGCTTTCTCCAATTCATGAAACAGAAGAAATTTCTCAAGAAATATTGTGAATTCAAACACTAGAACACGTCAAAGTTCTTAATCCCATAACTTCTCACTTTGTCGATCCAGGATAAACATGATCTTTTTGTTGGAGTTAATACAACTTAAAGGTAGAGCTCAACTAAGGATCAACATACCTAGACATGGCCGGTTTGGAATCGGCCCGGCGGTTTCAATGGGAACCGACTCAGGTTAGGAACCAACTGAAACTGGATCCAAAAGCTAGCCCAGAATCAAAGATTACCCAGTTTGGTTCCTGTGCTACCATTCATGGTTCCTGTTCTTAATTGGTTTTATTCCTTATGTAAACTCTTTCACTGGGTGGGTAGAGATGAAATTAATAGCTTTGAAATATGTAAACCCTTACACTAAATTTATACACAAAATAAAAAAATTTAGTGTATACTTTTTTTTCCCCGTCTAGTATGGGAAAAGGCTTAGTTGTTGTTGTTGTTGTATACTTTTTTTTTTTTATTTCGTGTCCTCTCTAAATGGGAAACGTTGACTATGAAACTTTTACGGTTGTAACGTTCACACACAAAGAGAGAGAAACTGGTAAATACTAGTACACTTAAGTGTCAGAAAGTTCAAATAAATTTCAAGGACAGTTGAAGTTTAAACTTAAAAATAAAAATCTACTAGTACTTAAGCTATCATATATGAGTTTTCTCTTTCTTATATATATATATATATATATATATATATATATATATATATATATATATATATATATAAGTTTGATGCGTTCGATATCGATGATGAAGATTTAGATAAAATATATTGTTATATTTTTTTGTTTTATATTTAATGTATCATGTGCCTTAAGTATAACATGATTCAAATCTTCAACATTGATGTCACAATGGAATGATAAAAATATTTATACAAAATATGCACCGATAACAGTTAAGTCTCTCTCTCTCTCTATATAATACATATGAAATCTGTGGCTGTGGGGCTACACCGAATTAAACTTGGCCATTGGTCCTACAAACTTATGTCGAGCTGATTTCTTCACAATATGAATAAAAAAGATAGCGTTTCGCCAGTCTATTTAGCAGTACGAAGAAATCAAATCACAATCATCAAACACGCCACAACTGATGATCACAAAATAGAAGCAAAAACTAAACGAAGAAACACCGAAATCTGCTGCATCTAAGTCAGTGATTTAAATACATTAAATGGACCAAGTTCACACACACATATAATATATAATATGTACATCATCATTAAAATTGAACAAATTGTGATATCTATGAACCTTGTGTCGTTAAAAAGACAATAAGATGTTAATCCACTGATTGGCTGTCATGACTCATGATCCGGCCATGTGCGAAGAGTCAACAAGACATTGAGAAATGACAGGACTCTTTATGTTACTTGCTGCTTTCATCTTCTCTCGCTTCTCGGGCTTTCTCTAGCAATGGCTAGTGGCGCAAATGAGACATCCGAGCCCCTTCTGAAGGGTCCTCCGCCGTTAATAACAAGAGAAGAATATGAAATTGATTCTTCTACCAATCAATACCCTCCAATTGCCTTCAACCATGGGCTTAGGCGATTCCACGATCTCCCTTTCTTCTTCCTCTTCGTCGTTTTCGTTCTTTGCACCTTTTGTTTCGGCATTTTCTGCATTGCCAACCGCAATTCCGACTATGGTAACGTCGGCTCATTTGTTTATGATAAGAATTCGTCTTCCTGCTCTGCATTGTCGGTTTTTCGCGCCGAAAGAGGATCATGGTGGTGGCTGAATCGCTCTAAGGTGAAGTCTAGACCGTTTGTGAAGGATTTGGTCTGGACTCTTGTGATCACGTTCGTAGTGAGCGTGCCCTTGGTGTTCTTGCTTCTTTGGCTTCTGAAGAACTACGCAAAGCAGATCGTTTATGCTGCTCTTCCCTTTTTCGTGTTGATTCCTGTCTTTGTGAACGTTTACTGGTTCGTAGCGTGCACTTTAGGCTAGAATTGCAGGGATTCGTTTCCTCTTGCTTATAGGATCCTCATGCTCTTGTTCGTTTTCGTGGTGATTGGTGTGATTGTTTGGATAATCATGGCAAACCGGCACTGGATTGAACTTACTGTGAGAATCATAGGGACTTCGGCAAATGCGTTGCAGGAGAATTTTGGGTTATTTGTGGCTTTGCCGAGTTTGACACTCGCTCTTCTTGTTTACTTCGTTCCCATCATCGCGTTTTTAATCTTTGCAAGGTTTAATGGAAAGACTGTACCTCGATATAATGAGAGTTCTGATGAGTACACATGCCGCTGGAAGCAAGATCATTGGGTGCCTTGGTATTTTGCATTGGCAATCCTTACGATGCTCTGGTCGATCACCGTGATGATCGAAGGGCAGGTGTATATAATTAGTGGGGCTACCACACAGTGGTACTTTGCCAAGGATCCCTCAATGGCGCGTCGCCGGATAAGGAACGCAGTGAGGTATATTCTTCTATACTGTGCTTAAATTCTGCCTCTTTCTTCCTCTGTGCGTCATTTTGTTATGGTAATGCAAATTCCGGTGGCCTATTATGATTACTCCTGCGGTCTTCATCACTCTTTTTAGTGATTTTAGGTGTAATGCACTTCTTGTGAGGCACGTACGGTATTAGAATAATTTCCTATTTGGATCTCAATTTTGTAAGGTGGATTTTTGTGTGTGTTAATTAAGACAAAATCAGGATGGTGGTGATCAACACCATCCTTAATTAGTGGGGCTACCCCACCAATGCATGAGTGCGAGTATATGGTTTTCAGCTTGTGATCAGTTATAATTTGCTTAATTTGGTAATTTAGTATGAAACTGCTGTAGGAACTTCATAGTTGAACTTGTGCATAGAAAAGTTCTATCCTTGTTGGTCATGCTTGGGGTTGGAGGTTGTGGGGAAGAGATTTGAAACTACTGATGGCTTCAATGGATGCTCTCAGATGATAAACATGAAAATATTTACATAAGCGCATGTGGTGATGTAGGAAGAAGGGGTTATTTGTCCCTTAAAAATCTCATCTTGCTGTCTATGACGATATAAGTGGTGTGTCTTGCTAAATTGCTAATCAAGGCGTAGGCGAGCCACTTACCAGATATGAGATTCTTGATAGAGTTCATTGAATAACAATGTCAAAATGGTGGATCTGTAGCAATTTTATGTAATTAGAGTTAAGATTAATGCAGCAAAGATGTTAGTGTGCTGATTTTGTTTTTTCACCAACTTGCTTTAGTTTGGAGCTGATTATTTGTTTACACAATTTTTCTGGCAAACCCTGCAGACTGCTTGACTTATTGGAGATCCTTGTGCTCAATGATGGATGATTCAATGCCTGAGAAGTGTATCACCAAGGCCATAGTTCAAGTTTCAAATGGCTCAATCCAAATTGTGTAATAGTTATTTATCCTAATTTTGTATCACAATAATTATGCATCTTGACAAATACAAAAACAACAACTAAGCCTTTTCCCATACTAGATGGCTGCCTGATCATTGGAAAATGACGTACATGTCGCTGTGGCCTTGGAAAGGGATAACAGGTTTATGTGTTCAAACTAGCTAATAAAGACTCTGCAATCATGATCAAAGTGCAATAACCAGTCATTCTTTATATGTGCAGCTAACTGTGACCAGTATTTGTTTCTCTAAGGGCTTTTATCATCAGAGTCTTAGCAGCTCTAAGATCATCCAGATCCTTGAGTGGCGAATTGTGGAAAACTAGATTTTATCTATATTCTGTGTAAAATATGAATCTGCTGAGATGCCTATGCAGAAAGTGATATGCTTGAATTATTACATTCCATTTTCATAAGTCATACTTTGCTGTGTCTACCAGAAGTTTTCAGGATATAAGGCATTTGACACTGCCCAAAAATTGGATCTGGTTGTGTGATGGAGAAGCCTGCAAGGAGAGTACAATATGAGAATAATCTGGTTGTGTCATGGAGAATCATGATACTCGGTGAATTCCCTTAGTTCCACTAGCTGATTCACTCATTTGACTACTTAGAGCCTTTAATAGGGCTGTTGCCTCGTCAGATTTCATTCATGCTAGCTGTTGAACCTTGTACCGAGATAACAGAGTTGTTGAAGTACTTCTGAAAATGGTTTTGGTATAGATGAAAAGGAAAAGAAAAGAAGGGAGAAACAGGTTTAGGATTAAGGCATAAACTTGAGGAGGATTTCCCTTGATGTGTTTAACATTAAAGCGAGACCTCTTCAGACAAACCTGTCTTCATCACCCACTCTCTAGTTCTTGAAAATGAGCTCTTGTTTCATTTTAGTTTTGGCTATGAATGAGTGTCGTCTGTTGTTTGATGATATTCATCAAGCAAATGATAGCGTTAATAGTTATTTACAGGGGACCTAATATTAGGTCCATCATTACTGGACCATATGAAGAAGTGGTTCTCTCTATGGAAGTGTTAAGTTATGTTTGTTGTGCCTTAGTATAGAGAGGAACAATGGGTTTTCCTATGGAGCTTTTGCTTTATCTTCTGAGTTGTGAGCTTAAAACTGATATGTACCTGTATATCTCTCTCATGTGGTCGTATTCCAACTGTTATACACTGATGTCTCCAGAATCTGCGGTGTTAGTGTGCTATAGTGACATGTTGTCCTCTTGCTTGTGTTTGGTGGTATATACAATTATCATTTACTTGGAAAGAAAAAGAACTGTTGGTAAAAGACTGCATCCTGTGAGAGACTAGGTTTGCGCTCAATTTAAATATAGGGTCATGATGACTGGTATAACTTTGTGAGTGCGTTGGTTTCTTTATCAAAACGTGCAAATGTGGACATTTGATGATGCTGTTAGTTTCCATCAAAGCTATTCAGAGAATGTCCAAAGGGAGGGCAAGGGGTCTGTCTCGACAGTGTGTGAGGAGTTTGACTGCTTTGACATCTGGATGTGTATCTAGTAGAGGTCCTATCAAAACAACGAAGTAATAGTCAAAAAAGGAGCAGGAGACAATTACCAGAGAACTCCCGTTTATCGTGAAGAAAGGAACTTATGCAAAAGATCAAAGCATTCTATAGTTGCACGTGTATGAATGACCACTTATCCCATTGTTGCTGACTTGCTGTAGAGGACGGTATGAACCTAAGGAGTGTACCCAGAGATCATACATGCTTATGATTAAATAGTGCGTTCAACATATTGATGTTTTTATTTGCAAAATGCACATAACCAGAAGGGGTTCACCTTGTGTGAGGGTTGATATTCATACTGCAATATATGTCATAAGCAACCGAGAAAGAACATCCCTAGCAAACAAAGATTTCTTAATGCACTCAAAAGTTTGTCCTTGTTTCTGCCCTTAGCTATTGCCCATGAGAAATGTCCAGGAAAGGGCCATTCCTGAATATAGTTTTTCTGGGATCCCTATACACCCAAATATTCACTTTTGGTTTCAGTGACAAGTAGTCGCATCTATTGTGGAACTTCATTTCCAGGTATATATATGTATTTATTAAGTATGTATATATATAGGTATATATATGTATTTACACCCATATATATATTTCTCTCTCTCTCTCTCTCTCTCTCTCTCTATATATATATATATATATATATATATATATATATATATATATGTAGAAGCAAGGTAATGGTTTATGTCAGGTGTTCTAGACGTTACTGTAAAACTAATTTAATATGGAGAATGAAATGATCAATTCACGGAAGAAGTGGTTTGTCTTGCACATTCTATGCCTTTGCTTTCTTATATAAGGGCACATACATGCTCCCTCCCTCTCTCTCTCTCTCTCAATCATGTGAATTGTTGGTTTTTTCAAGGTAAATATTTGTTGAAATCATGATGCTCTTGTCGTACAGTCGATTCAAGCTTCTTATGGTTACTAGCTTGGTTGCTGCAGGAATGCGTTTGGTTCATCCTTTGGCACTGTATGCTTTTCAGGTTTGTTGATTGCTGCTGTACGTATTTTGCGAGCTGCTGTTGATACTGCAAATAGAGAAGATGGATCTGGATTAGTGAATATCGTTCTCAAGTATTGTGTCAAATTCCTACTGACGGCTATTGATTTCCTCAACAAGTTCACAATAAACTTTGCAGCAATAACCGGTGAAAGCTATTGTTCAGCATCTAAGATGACGTACGAACTTCTCAGGCGCAATCTTCTGTCAGCTGTCTTTGTCGAAACAGTCTCTACGAGCATTCTTTTGGGAATCATATTTGTGATTTCGGCAATCTAGCCATAGTAGTAAGTTATATTTCCTCTATATCTTGAATGTTAGGTTCATTGGTGTAGCTTACAATGTTTTCGCAATGGTTGGCTTCACACTCTCTAGCTGACTTGTTAATCATACTTGCCACCTTTCTTTCGCTATATTTGTTAGATTTGACAGAATACCAAATGTTTTTGCTCATTTTCAATCTGCATTTTAAAATAGGTCTGTACAATATTGAGGGCTGCAAGCGATCTTGGAGCTGATGTATATTTGGTAGCAGTGCTCGCGGGGATGCTTCTCTTTGTGGTCTTTTTCTTCTTTGTTCATGTCCTGGATAATGTCATCGATACCATATATATTTATTTTGCAATAGACCGAAACAAAGCAGAAGTCTGTAAGCTGGAAGTGCATGAAGTGTTTGTTATGCTTCCTCTCACTAGAAGCGATAGGCTTTCTGTTGGAGCCAGAACTTTAGTTTGATGAGTAAAATTTTTGTAGCTGTCAACTATGTTGATCAGAACCGTTTTGGCTAGCATCTTGACTCTCTGGTTGGAGTTGTTTCAAGGATTTTTTCGTTTGTAAATTGTATGGTCTAATAAGTTGTTTATGGATGTAAAAATCCGTGCTCTATTAACAGTTAAATTGAATCAATTCTTTGTAATATTTGATGTGAACCATGTCTTGACTTCAATTGATTTTGCTTGTACAGTGGTGTGTGGGTCGTTTGATGGATCACATGATTGTGAAAGCATTAGTCTTCTACTGACGAGTAAAATCCAGAAAACATATGAGAACTAAATTTAAAGCAGATCTCTTACACTTGGGAGATTCTTCTGATCTTCTCTTTAAACCACACAAAGGATGCATCGTGATGAAGAATTTGATTCGCAGATCAACCAACTATGAAGGATTACTACATGAGTGGAGTGTTGGTGGGTGACACCCCAATTGGTTTTCGATTTGAATCGCCTTCTGAATTGGATCTCAGAATCACCTAGAGGAAATCAGATGGTATTATTTTAAAATAAAACAAATTGTTTTTAAAAACTACTGATTGACCGAAACAAAAAAAAGAATAAAAAAGGTTGAAACAGTACATAGAAAAGTTAGTTTTGGATAGATCCAATTCAATTAGGATGGTCCAGATGAGCCGGTCTTAATATAGAGACTCGAAACCCGATCCACTTGTATCCACATATATATGCGACTCGCTCGCACTTCCAGAGCGAGGAAAAGGAAGAAGAGTTTTCTTGCAAGAAGGGTTTTTGTTGAATATCGGTCATTCTTTCCACTTCCCTTGTCGATCGAACACCATGGTTCTCGAGGTAAGCCGTCACTCCTTTTGCCCTCTATTTTTTCCTCGTTTCGTCTTTTTTTCTTCTTCACCTGGAAGGACGGATGCTTAGATTCGGGCTTGATCACCAGGCTACTGTGATCTGCATCGACAACTCGGAGTGGATGAGGAATGGAGATTACTCTCCGACTAGGTTCCAAGCGCAAGCCGAAGCTGTCAATTTGATATGCGGGGCGAAAACACAGGCATCAAATTTCTCTTTTGCTTCCTTTTAAATTGATTGCTGCAAAAGCGCCAGTAGTTTCCTGGTTCTCTTTATTCCCCAGTTTGGGTCATCCTAATTTGGGGTTTTTGTGTCAGATAGTGCTCGTTTGACACGTATTATGGCTAGTTTGGTCTGAGAATTTGGGTGTTATGGATCCTTCCTCTTTGAATAAAATTATTTATCGGGTTTGGGTTGGCTGGCTGTATTGTCTCCTTGCAGTCGAATCCAGAGAACACGGTTGGGGTGTTAACTATGGCTGGGAAAGGCGTTCGCGTTCTTGTAACGCCCACCAGCGACTTTGGAAAGATTTTGGCATGTATGCATGGTACGTTTTCGAGACATTGTGATTTTTGGATGCTGCTTTGTGATTCCTGATTGTGTTTTCGATTTGTTTTGCGGCTTTCTCTTTTTATGTGTGTTTTTTTCCGTTTTCCCCATTCTTTTGAGGCAGACGACAGAAGCTTTTGAACCAAAGAAATTGAGCAAATGTAAGTTGTTGTCCCTAGAATTGTGAAGCTAATCATCCACTCCCGTGATGACATATTTTCTTGAGCTTGTTGAAAGTTCTGCTGATTCATGCTCAAAGAAAATACAATTCATAAGGACACAACTTATCCTCCTTGCAAGGATCGATATGTTGGTGTAGTTTCTTCTCGAAGCACAAACCACTGCAGCTGAATTAAATCCTGTTATTAGATAGGCACATTAAAGAATAAGTTCTTGTAAGTGCCAAAGCAGCAAACTATTGAAAGAAACATGTAAAAATCAATGGTCTTCATGTTTCCTTATATGTTTCTTAAGCTGGTATATGATGCTCAGACGCAGGCAGCTGGTATTGTGTTATATCACAAAATTTTGTCAAAGGACAGGCTATGTTGTCAATAGCATTTAGGGTCATTTATGTCTAGGAATGGAGGCAAGGCAGGCCCTGTAAGAAATTAGTTGCCGCATAACCACCGTTTAAGCAGACTAAGTGGTAAATTAAAAACTAAAAGCTGGTAATTCATCTAGAAAATTTGCCATGGCATGAACCTTGTGTCGTATTTACATCCTATCCACAATAAAGATCCATTTCCACCTTCTCTACTTCATTCCAGCAATAATAAATAAAAATAAAACTTTCAAGATTAGCCAACTAGTTTTAATTCTTAGGTTGCAATTCTTCATATGGGGTGCATAGAATCTAAGATAATCCAACCATCGTAAGTTCCCAAATTCGGTTAAGAATAAACCATCATCCACCATGGGATTGCACAATTGGCTGAACGGGGCTTGCAGCTTATGTGGAGAACATGTGTGGGGTATGCGGTTTATGCAATGCAGAAGCTTAATTTGCTAAAGTAGGTCATTTTGGTGCTTGGGTTCCACTAAGAGTTCAAGGGGCACATAAGCATGCAGTTGACAACTATATCACAGGGCCATGGTTTGGTATTCTACTGTGTTTGTAATTGATTGTAAACAAATTGATTGTAGGTGGGTAGAACAACATGAGTTAGACCTCACTTTAGCTTGTTGTTGACGATTTGGATGAAGCATTTTATGTTCTTCTCCACATAGTATTGTCTTACTTCATTGATTATCTATTTTACATTGTAGTGTTGTAGGTCCACCTTTGTGGAAAGCTATAGTAAACTTTAAGCTCAACCTCTGATTTTGTTTGATTTAGTGCTTTCAATGTAGTGGTTGCATTCACATCCTGAGTAAATAGGAAATCATTTTTGTTGCAGGGATTATTCATGAATTTGATTTAAGTTTAGAAATTACTCAATTAGAACTATTATATTGGATTATTGGATTTTATATGGACTAGTGGGTCTAGTTTTGGTTGGTTATTAGAAGAAAGTGAGATAATTTTGAGGAAGGGATGTCTTCTATTGTGGGGGATGGGAAGAGAGCATCTTTTTTTCATGATATTTTGCATGAGGCTGACTATTGGAAATTAGGTTTTTTGATCCTTTTTTGTTAGTTCTGGATAAAGAAGTTATGGTGGAACATTCTTTAGGGAGGGGGGGGGGCAAGGCAATGTTATTGTTGGTTGTGAGTGGGAAGTGGGTGAGTGGGAAGTGAACATTCTTTAGAGTCATCAAAGCATTTGTTATTGTTCTATGAGTGGGTTACATATTTCCAGGGACGACCTTTAGATTCTTGGTTGTGAGTGATTGAGTAAGAATGTCAATGATGAACCAAAAAAGGAACTGTATAGTTCTTTTATTACCTTTTTCAACTTTGCCTCTTATTTAAGGGGGGAAATAAACAAAATTTTGATGTCATGGAAAAATCTCTTCCTCAGCTGCTTGATAGTTGGTACAGCCTTTTTGTAGCTCAGGGGTCACTTTGGAAATGTTTTGGAATTTGTAGAGTTTATAGACATGCTTAGTATTTCTTCTTGATATATTTGGTGCAGAATTGATGAAAACATAAAACTTCTGTTATTTCTCAAAAAAGAAGAGAAGTTTCACTTTGCATGCATGCTTATGTTAAAGGTGCTTGGTATAAGTGCAAGTAATCATGGATGCTTTTGTTAAAGATGCAGGCTATCATTAGATTGAATGCTTAGGCCATTTCATTCAGATTTTGAAATAGACAGTTTCATTGTCAAGGCTGATGACCTTCTGTCTACAGGACTAGAGATTGGTGGTGAACTCAACCTGACTTCTGGAATACAGGTGGCACAGTTAGCCCTTAAGCACCGGCAGAATAAGAAGCAACAACAAAGAATTATAGTATTTGTTGGAAGGTAGCATCAACTATGTTCATATTACTCAATGCCTTCGCCTACATGCTTCAATTTCCTCCATATGTGCTTGCAGCCCTATAAAACAAGATAAGAAAGTGTTAGAAACAATTGGGAAGAAGTTGAAAAAGAACAACGTTGCTCTTGATATAGTTGACTTTGGTGAAGAGGATGATGGCAAGCCTGAAAAGCTGGAAGCACTTCTTGCTGCAGTAAATAGTAATGACAGCAGCCACATAGTTCATGTTCCTTCTGGTCCCAATGCTCTTTCTGATGTTCTTATGAGGTATACCATAGTTACATTCAAAAATTTTGTTTAATGATTTATGTTTTCATTCAGCAGCTGCAATTGTATGCTTGTTATTTCATTCCAGCACCCCAATATTCACTGGAGATGGGGAAGGAGGAAGCGGATTTGCAGCAGCAGCTGCTGCTGCTGCTGCAGGTGGGGTTTCTGGCTTTGAATTTGGTGTAGATCCAAACCTAGATCCTGAGTTGGCACTCGCACTTCGTGTGTCAATGGAAGAGGAGAGGGCAAGACAAGAAGCTGCTGCAAAAAGAGCTTCAGAAGAAGCTGCCCAACAAGAAAAAGGTGCAGAGCAAGCATCAAGTTCTCGAGATGCAACCATGACTGAAGCTGCTGGTAGTGCTGGCCCGGCTGTCAAAGAAACTGAGCTCATGGTTGGGTATCAGATACTTTACCTCTTTTCATGACATTCTACTAAGTTTTAATAAGTTGGTTGGACTAATAAGTAATAAGATGTCTGAATTACTCCTACACAAGTCTGATATTCTGATTTTTTATAGCTGAACTCTAATAATTTTACCATTTCTCTGCATCATATTCAAAACATTTAATCATTGAAAGTGGAAGGAACATTATCTCTTTGTTAAACTCCTCCCATGATACTGAGATGAAATGGTGAAGGAAAACCCTAAAATGATTTATTTCACGTCAAAACAACTGATATGGCAATACATCTATAATGATAATAGCATATTTCAAGGAGTTTTTCAGTAAAACAATTACGGCATACATACTTTAGGGACTTGCAGCCCACCTATATCTGGCCACACCTCATACATACTAAATTAATAGTAGCCATGCCTCTTTAGTTAACATTGTTTGTCACAGCTTGAACAAGTACTGTCATCTAATAATTAGTGTAAAGATTCAAATGTTTGTTTTAGTGCACTGACAACGGTGACACTAATAGCATGATCCATGAAACCGTTAGTTTCATGAAACTATTTTTTTGTATACAAGAAACGATTTACTTATCCATGTGAAGGTTTTATCTATACCTTATTGTTCTGAACCTTTTTGTTGGACATAGGGGCCTGTATGGATTCATTGGCCTAGCCTCCTATGTTCATCTTAACTACTAAAGTTACTGATTGGTTCTTTTCATAGTACTGCACTTATTTTCTTGAAAAATCATGGTTTTGTAATCTAATCTTCAAAGAAATATTTAGTTTTCCTCTTTTTTGAGATCTGCATTTGTGAGGATTCCCATGTGTTTGTTAATTTATGTGGAAGAATTGATGAACATCCTTATTATCATTAGTTTGTTTCTTGATAGTTGCCAATGCATCTTTCTTATTCTTAGAAATCCTAATCATTTTGTAATCTCTATTTATCGGATGCACATCATTTATTTACAAATGCTAATGACTTCATAGACTGTAATTTGTCGATGGGCAAAGTGCTTTTCGAATGATGGGTGCAAATCTCATCTCTTAATTGTTTGATGCTGTCAAACTCAAGTATATGATTTGTCTTCTCTTGTATATTCTTTTACCTACTGAGTTATTCTGGAACTATCTCTGGAACTATCTCATCCTTGTTTTCTTCTTTTATGTTGCTTTCTGTTCTGCGCCTTTGATATAGTGTTTTTTTAAAACCATGGATCATTTGCTACTCATGCAGGAAGATGACACTGCCTTGCTAGAGCAAGCGCTTGCCATGTCAAAGAATGACCCACATTCAAGTCAGTCAGGTTCTGCTTTGGGAGGTGATACAGTAATGTCAGACACAACCCCGGAAGATCCAGACATAGCTCATGGTGAGTCTTTTTTCCTCCACATGAATCTTGGTGTTTTGTTGTGAAATTCCTCTCGAGTTTCTAAAACTTTACTATAGTACAATAACTGTTTTGAAACAAGTATTTTCAGTTGAGCACGATGGGTGGACCTTTTAGTCAAGGATCTTATGCTTCTAATATAATACATCAACATGAATTTGGATCCGTGTCTGAAGCTCGTGACCTGATCTGGCTGGAGTGTATCAGCTCCGAACTATCATTTTGTATTATTTAGTTTGGACATTTACTATGTGAGATTAAGACATGGTCTCTTATCTTTTTGATTTCTGAAAACAAAGGATAGATCTTGTTGATGATTTATTGATCAGAATGCGTTTACAAAGGCAACACCTGATAGTTGCTTGATAGGAGATCATCCATGCCCGCCCTCCCCCCCCTTCTCTCCTTAATCACACGCTTCACACTTATAATCCTAATCTGATTACAAATATTTAACTAGAGGGTTATAACTTCAAGAACTAATAGTACCCTTACACTATCACATATTTGACAAATAATGAAGTAAATCAGACATAGGATATATGAACAGATCTGGACTGATCAACAGGTCCAAACGAGATCCAGTATCCTTTCAATTTGCACTCATTTGGTATTTTCTGTGATTTGCACTCGGCCTCAAAAACATACTGTAATAAAATATCAGTTCTTAATCATGAATGATAATTATTGGTCTGGATTCAAACTTTTTTCCTCTTTTCTTCCTCAATTTGCATGTAAAATATAAGTTTTAGTGACATGAAAAATTGTCATCCACATATTTGTTGAGAGGAACAACTCCGACGTATTCAAAAGAATGAATTCAAAGATGCTCTTAAACATTTGAAGGGTGGTAAATCGGTAGGACCAAACAATATTCCTATAGAAGTTTGGAAAATCATACGAGAGACAAGAATCACTTGGTTCACAAGACTATTTAATGAAATATGAAAAAACCAAAATACCCGAGGAATGGAGAGCGAGTACACTTATATCCATATACAAGAACAAGGGATACATTCAAAATTGTGTGAATTATCGAGGTATCAAGTTAATGAGCCATACTATGAAATTGTGAGAAAAATTATCGAACAGAGGTTAAGACAAGTATAGAGTACAACAGAGAACCAATTTGGATTCATGCTAGGCAGATCTAATGTTGAAGTGATTCACTTTTTGAGACGTCTCATGGAACATTTTAGAGCATAAAAGAAAGACCTTTACATGATATTTATTGATTCTTAAAAAACTTATGATAGGGTACCAAGGGATGTTTTTATGGAGAACCTTGAAAAAAAGATGTATAAATAAACCTTATAAGAAACATGCACGATGGTGCATAAACATATGTGAGGACTCATGAAGTAATGACAGACTTCTTTGAAGTTAATATTGGGTTACATCAAAGATCAACTTAAGTCCATACTTATTTATAACGGTGATTGATGAATTAACAAAATATATTGAAGATGAAGTACCTTGGTGTATGTTATTTGCAGATGACATTGTGTTAGTGGAGGAGTCTAAGGAAAAAGTTAATAGAAAATTGGAACTATGGAGAGAAACATTAGAAGGTAAAGCCTTTTGACTTAGAACAAAGACATAATATATGGAATGTAAGTTTGATCATTTGGTTACTTTAGAGGACATAGAAATTAAAATTGGCACACATTGCATCACCCAAAAGGAAAGTTTTAAATACTTAGGGTCAATTTTTCAGAGTGATGGAAGAATCGATGGAGATGTTACGCATTGAATTAATGTAGGTTGGTTAAAATGGAGAGGAGCATCAGGTATACTTTGTGATAAGAAGATACTATTAAAGTAGGTAAATATTATAGAGGAGCAATTAGACCTGCCATGTTTTATGGTTATGAGTGTTGGACATTTAATCATTAATATGTACAAAAGATGTCTGTGACATTAATGAACATGTTTTGATGGATGAGTGGTCATACAAGAAAAGACCATATACATAATGAGGTTATTAAAAACAAATTAGGAGTGATACTAATAAAGGATAAAATGAGAGAATATCGTTTAAGAAGGTTTGGACATATAAAAAAAAGATCAACAGAAGAACGTGTAAGAAGGTATGAAAAACTATATTTTGAAAGTATTAAAAGTGGTAGAGGACGACCACAAAAGTATTGGAAAGAGCAGTGACGGCCATAACTATAGAGAGTGGGCCATATCAGTTGAGTTAGCCATAAGATCCAGAGTAAAAATTAGTTTCTTAACAGGTAATCAAGGAATACCCTTCGAAGACGACCCTGCATATGAAAAATGGGCAAAAGATCACACCCTAGTTAACTCTTGGTTAACTCAATCGATGATTCCTTCTACTAGAAAAACGTTTATATTCATGGACAATGCTACTTAAATTTGGAAAGTTGTAGCATACACATATTTCAGAAAAAGAAATATAGCAAAATAATATGAAATTATGAAAAAATTCAGGAGATGTAAGCAGGGAGACAAAATCATTAGAGAATATTATGGGCATCTAAGGTGTTTAGAGAACAACCAACATCTAGTCGAAACTAAGTATACCATGTGTATCAATGATAGAAATGTAGAAACAAAAAAGAAAAATGTATTTGATCTTTTATGGGGAGTTTTATCAGAATATGATAATGTGAAAAGCAATATAATGAGCAAAGAGGACATACCATCCCTGGGTACTGAATATTTAATGATGATCAAAGAAGAATATTGAAGAAATCTTGAAAAATTGTGTTCAGAGGGCAGTGACAAAGAACATTTGCCGGTAGAATAGCTCAACATAGTGGAAGAGGTAGGGGATATCCTATCACAAGAGGAAGAGGACGAGGTGCCTTCCAAGGATGAAAAGGATAAGCTAAAATACACTTAGTGTGAAAAGAGCATGCATACAATGGAATAATGTTGGGATATCGTCGGCAAACCTCCTTAATTTAAAAATAAAGCTTGTGTTGCAGGTACCTTAGAAAAAAAGACGGAAGAGGAAGAAAATTCAGCACTTTCACTTGTCATATAAAGAGATTAAAAAGGTTAGAGAGCTGACTTAGCAACATAATGAACACTTCTACATCGCGCCAAGCATCAGTTGCAACTACAATGTCAAGAGAGAACTCCAATTATGAATTCAATAACATACGGTCTTCTGGTATTCGTGTTTGTATAATTGATTCAGGAGCTTCAAATCATATGGTAGGAAGTACTCATGGTATTTTTAATATTAAAAACTATATATAAATGAGCAAGTTTGACTGACAGATGATTCTTATATCCCAATAGCGGGAAAGGAAAGTTGAAGTTAATGTTTAGAACTATTATACCTATTTTACATGGCAGTATCATTCTAAACACATCCAAATGCTGTCTATTTTACATGTTCAACCTAGAGTATTTAGAATTTCTTAATAATGTCTGGGTGATCATTGGCATGGCAACTAATAAGAATTGTAAACTCTGGTAGTTAGATGTCAAAAATGTTTTCTTGTAGGGCAACCTAACAGAGGATATATATATATATATATATATATATATATATAGAATTACCTCAAGGTCTTAGAGACAAACATGGAAGATCGAAGGTGTGTAAACTGAAGAAATCCTTATACATATTGAAGCGATACTTTAGAGTCTTGTTCGAGAGATTGAGTGAGGGGATTATTGGTCTTGGCTATTCCCAGAGTGCAAACGATCATACATTATTTGTAAAGCATGGTAGACATTTGTATTCTCGTAGTATATGTTGATGTATGAAAACGTAGTGAGATACCAAAGGTTGGTGGGAAAACTATTTTATGTAATTATCACCAGACCTGATATATCTTTTGCAGTGGGTATTTTGAGCAGATATATGCATGCATCATCCATATGTCACATGAAAGTTGTCTATACAATTCTTAGATACCTAAAAAGAACTCCAGATTATGGAGTGATTTATGCTAAGCATGTTGGAAATCTACTATAAGATACCTTACTCTGTTTGGAAGAAATATTATATCTTCAAAAAACTAGAAACAATCAGTTGTTGTTAGATCGAGTGCAAAAGCGGAATATAGAGCAGTAGCCCATGGTTTGTGTGAGGGATTATGACTTCGGACACTTATCAAGGACTTGGAAGAAGAGATACAATTACCTATCTAGGGATATTGTGATAGTAAGGCTATCATACAAACAAATTGCATTAAATCTGGTTTACCATGAGATAACAAAACATGTAGAAGTGGATTGCCATTTTATTTGAGAGAAGATATTGAACAAACAATTCAGTTAACTCATGTGAGATCAAGTGACCAAATAACATTATGTTGACTAAAGTAGTACCAAAAAGAATATTATGGAAGACTATGGACAAGTTGGGTGTATGCAGTATTTTCAACCCAACTTGAGGGGAAGTGTTGGGAGGAAACTGGATGTAGTCAAAGCCTATTTCAGTCTATGACCCGTTGTTACTTCTTTTTTGTTTTCAAAGGTTCCTTCATTTTAATTTTATTAATGGCATACTCGTAATATACCATGTATTGTATGTATTAAGAGAGAGTGGCTGCCGTGAACAGCACAAGAGGCTGATCGGCAGCCAGTGTTTGTCCTCCCCAATGCTGCTCCTGTGTTTGCTGCTAAACTAACAATGTTCACTTTTTTTACCCAATTCATTGAATTTTTGTTGCATAAACTTGTCATCTTGTACTTAGCCTTCTATTACATTTTCAGTAATTGAATTTATTCAAAAGAAAAGCTCCGAAGTTCTAAAGACTTGTTTCCCTTTCCGTTGTTTTGCCCTTTTCTTTTGGAGGTGGATATTAGTTGGTTCAAATGCCTGTTACTGATATTCTTTTTCTTCCTGTAGCTCTGCAGATGTCTATGCAGGACAGTGCAAAAGATGCATCTACCGAATCCGAGATGAGCAAAGTATTGGGGGACCAAAATTTTCTTTCATCTATCATTGACTCAGTAAGAACTCCACCCTGGAAATTTAATTTTCGTGTGGTTACTTACTTTTTCTGATTATCAGATATTGCTTATGCAGCTTCCAGGGGTAAATCGTGACGATTCTTCAATAAAGGACTTACTTGCATCCCTTCAGGGACAATCAGAAGATAGCAAGGTATACTGTGTCACAAACATTGACCTTGTGTCTAGAGAGCTGTCTGCATTTCCTAGTGGTTATGTTACGCATTGTTACTGGTTTGTTTTCAACCTTATGTGCTCATTGTGTATCTAATTGACCTTATATAAAGTAAATCTATAAGTATGTGAAATAAAATGCCGTTTCTTAATGAGCAAATGGAACTTTTGTGAGAATTTGAATCAAGTCACTGTAGAAAGGGTTTTGATGTCATTTATCCATTTGCAGGCTCATCAAAATTACATGAGACCCTAGGTCATTGTGATTCAACAATTCATGTCTCTGAGATTCTTGGATATTTACAGTTGAGTTGTGGGTCTTTTTGATTGCTGCATTATATGCAATGTTGTTGTACTTTTGGGATGTCATATTAAACACAAGGACTCATAGAAAGAGGAGGCCCTAATACATATTAACTGTAAATATTTGTTGATAATCGAAGGTTGAATCGCCCAAGTTACAATTCGTCAAAGTACCAAGATATCAAACCATCCAACAATGGATGTCTCAAGTCAAGAATGCAAGTATCAAGAGAGACAAACTACAAACAAAAGTTGTGCTAGACAACATACTTTATTGATATGAGAGTGCAGTATTTATAGAGGGATTTACGTAGCAAGGAGAGAGGAAGAGGGACAGCAAAAGGAGCAGTTGCAAGTGCTGGCCAGCAAGTAGCCGTTGGAAGCACTGGGGGCCAGTGCCTCCGACAGCTATGGCTGCAGGCCCTAGTGGCCCGCTCCATCCATATCAAGTGCACGGGCCCTAATGGCCCGTGCTGCCTATTACATTTAACAATTAACTACCTATACTTTGATTTTCCGTGCACTCTTTCTAAGTCCAGTTGCTCCCAGGTGGCATCTGGGCTAGAATCTGTTTTTCTTTTTAAATTTATTATTGGTTGTACACTTTTACAGATAAATTTGCTCCCCATATTTTAAAAGGTTGACCACTGTTTTCTTGTGGGGCTGGCCAATTTTTTCCTGTAAACTTCAACAGATGAAGTCATTTCATCTGTGTCACTGACCAGTGCTCTCTGCTTTTCAAGCAGCATCATGAGCAGTATTAGACTGTAAGGTGAAGGGGCAAATGGACACTGAATAAAGAATTGTCTTGTGGATGTATTTCCCCCCTTCTTCTGCATACCCCAGGTTATCTACAGTTTTCTTTAAAGCAAACTAAGGAAATAAAATGGATATCCCGAGTTTGTCAAAACATTTAATGCATCTGTTTTTCTTGAACTTTTTGATGCTTGCTGTTGGGTTTAGTTCTGATTTTTGTGTTCATTGAACTCTTTAGGAGAAAAAGAAGGATGAGGAGACTCCTAAGGATGGTGACAAATGATTCTCTTATTCTTTTGCGGACGAAAGTTCCAGGTGATTATTTTTATCTTGCCAAATGATTCACCTATCATGATGGCGAAACAAGAATGTCTTTTTTTCTGAGAGACGAGATTTCCTTTGAAACTTCAGTGGTTCTCTGGCATCTATACTTTGACAAATATTTGTTTGACATTGTTCTTGAAACTAGTAAGAACTTAAAGTGACCATGCTTCACCACTTTTGTAGGATCATAAGCTAGTGACGCATGATAAATATCATTCATGTTCAAACACTTCTTTTTCCCTTTTTTTGGGTGGATGAGGGGGAATGGTGTTCTCTTCCAAGTTCTTTACCATCAAATGCTTGCCACATATTCTTCAAATTCATATCCAGTTTTTGGGTAATTCTTGGAATCCTACATATTTTTAGCAAGGCCAGTCTTATCTAATGCAATGCAATGCCATACACATCGCGCCTTTGCAAACTACCATTTTTTAATGGTTAGATTTTCTGCATAGCACGTAATATTGGCTTAAGTCTGAGATTGTTTTTCTTGCAGTAATCAACTTGGTTTCTATTGGAAAGTAGCTAGCTGGACAAAGACTGCTGCTCATTAATATAAGATGTCTGATTCTGGTTCTTTATCATGATTGTAAACTATTTGCCTGCATATTTGGTCCAAGGCAATTTAGGTTTTGATCTCTTGTATAGCTTTTGTGACAGCTCCTTAGCAGTACCCCTGTCATGATTAGGTTACTGTTTTTTATTTCACTCAATCATCTCATGGAGGCCATATTGTATAATGTATTTTATATATTCTCTCAGCCATTTCATTTATACTTGCACTACTTGTTAATTTTATAACCGTAACTTTGCAAATAACTTGTGGGTTCGCTGGCAGGTATTTTGGATGCCATTCATCACATAGGCGGAAAATTATCTCACCCTGTTTTAGGTGGACCCTTCTGATAGGGTTTGTAACTATATTGGGCACCCACTTTGGTGCCTTTTCCGCGAATGACATGATATCAATAGTAATATTTGGTAGCCGAACAAAGCTAACAGAGAGTTTAGCGTAAACCTTGTAGTGCTATAGTTTCACGAATGTTGCCTTTTCTTCTTTTTCCTACTTGAACTAGCTTCATTAGAGACCATCAAATCTTGAACAAAATTTTTTGTCAGAAACTGATGATGAATGCTGGTGCTGGTGCTAATAGTGTGTGTGTGTATATATATGTATGTATGCATGTATACAAGCACCAACATTGATAACATTGATTTCAACTCTGGTGGCTAGCTAGTTTTTGATTATTTTTCATAGTTTTCTTTTGAATTTTATTAAAGACTGGTCATTTGCCACCTTGTTCATAAATGACTGCGCATGGTAATCTTCACGGTTTGTATGAAATAAATATGATTGCACATATGCAGCTTTATCCTGCACTGGTTGTTTTTGAAGTTGCTGTATCATACCCTTCGCATGTTTTACCTATATCCATGTAATAATTCACAAGTTGCTCCGGCATTCACTTTGAGAAAAGGTTGGACGTGGCATAACTGGCATCTCCCATCCACCCATGTAATTTTCCTCTGTGATATTTTTACGTGGTTCTCAGTCTCACAGCATTTGTAGGCCGTAGCTCAAGTATCAAATCATCTGTTAGCTTCTGAGAGATACTCCTTCCCCTTGGCTTTTCTTGTCTGCTGCTCACTCGATTTTTGGTTTGCCTTTTGTTCCTTTGTGTATTTTCATGTTGCTTTTTACTGTTCTTGTGCAAACTTATTATTATTAACCTGTCACCCGCTTTGATTTTCCTTTTGTTTCTACTTTGCAGGCAAAATCTTTTGATATCACGAGTTGTAGATCTGATCCATTCATTGTGATTGTGCTGCGCTTTCTTGAGATTGGATCTGTCTGAATTGTTGTCATAGAATTTTTCCAAACGTTTGGTGGACCTTGTTCATCAACCTTTTTATGGAATAGAAACCCAACTTGATTGTGACTTAAACTCTCCTCGTGAGCAACGTTATGATGAGAACTTTGTTTTGAAACGTCACCATGCTCGTCTCTTGCAAGTCTGTTTGTGAGCAATGTCATGCTCTCTCTCTCACCCCTTAGTTTAGCATTTGCGAGTAGGTATGGTCAGAATTAAGATCAAATCTGTGGTTGCCAGCAATAACTATCGGGTTCCTCTGATACTGTTTATTTACTATTGTCACGCCCCAGTGTTGGAATCACCCAACGGCGCGGAACGCTTGACCGGCGATAGATTGCGCACAACCTAGCAAGCCTTTCACCAAGGTTGCAGAGGTTCAGTGGAAGCTTAAGACTGATGATAGGGGAGGATCGTTTGGAGATAACAAGGATAAGAATAAATAAGAAAGTAAATTGTATTGATAGCAAATAACGGTGCGTGGTCCCGACACGCTTACAATTCAGATGCGGGACTTTTTTTTCAAATGAGAGTTTATTGTTAGAGTTGTCAGGGTGGTTCCCACGCAAGGTCTCTGGTTATACAACTATGGTTCATTTCGCGGTCGAATGGTTACATTCTTTCCCATTTAAGCTCTTGATCACTTTGGCAAGTTTTGTGGTGATGCTTTTGCAACTCTTAAGCTCTTGGCGTGCTTGTCCGCCTCTAAACTCACTATACCTTCATCTTCTTGTTCGCCTCTAAACTCACTATACCTTCATCTTCTGCTATTCCTATTGTCCTCTAGGGCGCAGGTACCCGTAGTAGCTACGACCTGCACGTTTCATGTCCGCATGATAAGCCTTAGGTTTGCTCACATGAAAGGTAGTTAGCAATCTGTCATGGACGGGTTCCAGTCGGAACACCCAATCCTTTAGCCTAAAGATGATTGGTTGAGGATCGTTGCACCGTGTTGTCTCGCGACGAGACCATCGCACCACTTCGAATTCGTCCACTTTTTCATGTGCGTCGCTGCCTTCACATGGAGCGGTTGGACAAAATCATGCCGTTCCTGTTGATTAGCGCAGAAGTTGTGTACGGTTGACAATGTCTTGGAGTCTTGAACAACCATCATTTGTTGTGCCTTCAACTGCCCTCTAGGTCTTTCGCTCTTATGCAACTTACCTTGCATCTCCCGTCTTGTCTTGCCAGCAACAGCTTAGAACCGGAACTTGTTCCTGCTTTATTACCTTGCCCGTCAATCTTCCAGTGCTGACGGCCTACCCATTTCCCGTGAGGTAGGTTCCTTGGACATGCGGTGAGCCAAACGTCTCCGCACTCCTTCAATCTTGCGGCACTAGTTTTCGAAGACACCCTTTCGCGAGAGCACCCTACAACGTCACTCCGCGTGTGACATTTCCCTGCTTCTGACCTTCTTCGAGTCGAAGCGCTGACACATTCCGAACATTATTATCATCCGAAGTCGATGCACGAACAACACATGGTTGATCGCAATCCATAAAGACCACTAAATTCGAGACTGGTCGTATCTCCGCATGACTAGTCCTAAAGAACTCAATGCCAAGTATCACCCGATACTCATCCAACAGTGTCACTATGACGTTGGTTACCCCACGCCAACTCCCCACTCGAGTCTCAACAGCAACTGCCTCTCCCATAATGGGTTTGGACTATGAATTCACAGCCTTCATATTGCTACTGCTTCTCACTACCCTTAGGCCCAAACGTTTAGCTTCTTGCGGGCACATAAAGTTGTGAGTTGTGCCAGTGTCAATAATTCCCACTGTATCTTTACCATTAACGATAACCGGTATGTACATGAGAGTCTTGTCTGTGGGCTTGTGTGACGTTGATCCCCATCAATGGCGTTCAACCGTCTCATTGCACCAACCCTCATAGTGTCTTCCCTTGGGTCGCCATCCGAAACATCTGTCCTTTGCACGGTGTTAGTGGCGCGCGTAAAGTCCTCCTTGTGTTCGCACTCATATGAGAAATGTTGGTCACCACAATACCAACATTCTTTCTTAAAGGATCCTTTGGCCTTACCCTTTTTCGCATGGTTTTTGCTGTTCCCAAGGTCTCTTGGGGTGGAAGACTCGGCTGGGATATCCTTTGAAGTGTCATGCCGATTCTCATTCTTCCAACCATTCTGTCTTTTAGTGTCATGCCTGTCTTTCTTCGGACTAGTTTAACTGACGATTGTCAAGTAGACGTTCTGTCGTCGTTATAGCTTCAGAAAGGGTTTGCGGATTGATCCTGTTCAGCTCTTGCTCAGCCTACGGCTGTAACCCATTAAGGAACTTGAATAAACGATCTTCTAGGCTCATCGTTCGGATGCTCAACATAAGGGTCTGGTATTCCTTGATATAGTCTTGCAACGATCCTTTATGCCTCAAGCTATCAAGCTTTCTTTTCGCGGCTAACTTAGTATTGCGCGGGAGAAAATGTTCTCGTAGAGTCTGCTTGAATAGATCCCAAGTGTGGATGTGAGTGAATCCTGCCTCAGCATCCTTTTGTATGCGACGCCACCACACCATGACATCGTCTTTCAGAAACATAACCAGTAGCACTAGTTTCTCTTCTTCGTCAAGCTGACAAACCTTGAGGTAAATATCCATCTGGTAAAGGAAGTTCTTCAATACCTATGTATCACACCTCTCAGCAAAGGCTTTCGGTTCTCGAATCTTGATGCGACGTGGTCGGTCTACTCTTCCACCATGTCCATTCGCCAACTTGCACTCGATACCATCTAATCGAGCCAGGATCTCTAACTGAGATCGTTCTGAAGCCTGTCTCTTCGGAAGTTGTGCAGATGCACTCTCCTCCAAGCGCTTCACGCGATCACTAGTCACGTCGTAGGTATATTCGCAAGCATCCGTGCATCGTTTCACATCTCTTACTGCGGTGCTCATCTCGCCCATCAATCGATCGAAGTCTTCCACAGCACGCGCAACTGCAGCATCCAAATGACCTACCAACTTTTCGAGTTTGATAAGTCTAGCGTCCACGTCAGGCAGGATACCTGACGCAGACTCGACAGGGTTGGCCACTGGTACAACCTTTGCCTTCCTCTTTCTATGACGAATGGGGTCGCCGACTATCTCAATGTCAGTGGCCATGAGTCAACGTGGAGTTTTCGTTGATGAAGGGGTTACCTATTTGCTATCAATACGGAGGGAGTGTGTTCCGTACTTACTCGCAATTCTCCAAACCAGAACCGCTCTGATACCAAAGTTATCATGCCCTAGCGCTGGAATCACTCAACGGCGCGGAATGCGTGACCGACGTTAGGTTGCATACAACCTAACAAACCTTTCACTAAGGTTGCATAGGTTCAGCAGAAGCTTAAGACTGATGATAGGAGAGGATCGTTTGGGAGTTTATTGCTAGAGTTGCTAGGGTGATTCTCACGCAAGGGCCCTGATTACACAACCATGGTTCAGTTCGCGATCGAAGGGTCACACTATGGCTTTTCTTGGGTTTTTCCCCGTTCATTGTTACGTGTATGGTTCATCTCGAGTACGACTCTAGAAGATTTAAGGGTTAAGAGGTATTACAAGTGAGAATGATTTGTACACGATTAGATGATGAGAGAGAGAGAGAGAGAGAGAGAGAGATTATTGCAACCCACTTGCCCGGTGCACCTAACCAAGCAAACACGGGTACAGCAGTCTACACAAGAGGATGGGCCATCTCAAAGCTACCCGCCCTCAATCGGGTTCCTGCTACTCCCACTTTAGGAAAGCCACGATTTCTTGTGCTATCTTCGACGCCTGATGACATCTCTGATGGGGAAGGTGAGTTACCGTATACACGGCCACGTGCACCAATGTGGGGTCTTCTGAATGACCTTTTTCTCTCGTTAATGATTTCTTTTGGGGTTTTCATTGTGCACCTTGGCAGCACCAAGCGGAACCAGGCCAACAAATAAGCCAGTTCTTCCCTTAAATTAGAAGCCATTCGGTTTGAAGATTTGAGAAGTTTTAGTAGTAAAGTATGATCTGCCTTTCTTTAACTAAAATGCAGTCTAGCCACACAACACAGCAGAATGATGCCTCTAAAACCTAAGTAGCTTATCTCACCCGATGTGGGGAAGGCCAAGCTTTTGTTTTGGAGAAAGTTTAACCAGGTAGTAAAATCAACACGAAAAGAAAACTTGTTCTAGGTGGGTTCAACATGGTTTTTCTAATTGCCATTGCGCTATCATGATATGCTGGGATTGCCACGTCTTATTGTTTCCTTCCAACATTTGTGAGGCCTTCCAAAGTTTCACAAGAAAACATTATTGTTGAGAACAGCTCATTCTTTAAGTTTCGCTTTTTAAGTTTGACACTGCAGCCTAAATTTCTTTGTGGATAACTTTTACATCTGAGATTCTTTGCTTGGTTCGACGGTAGATTCTCCACCCGTGTCGGGGGCTCCATAATGTTTCGGTTACCCTTTGTTATGGATGCTGCCCTTTTCTGTTTTACTCAATCTCCAACAAAAAATAAGATATTCTTTATTGCTCTTTTGATCTTAAAACAAAGATAGGCATGCAAAGAAACAAACTTAATGCTAGCAAATTCTGTGAAAATAAAGCCTCTTTCTGTACTGGTAGTCCCATAAAGCATGCAACCATTGAGTCTCATATTGTTAAGCATCATGAGCTTCATCACCCTTTAGCTAGATTGCTCTGGAACTTTTCGTCACTACCGCTCGCTGCATTTGCTAGTCAATCCTTCATTCAGCTCTTGCTAAAAGCTGCAGGCAATCCCTCGTTATTCCTTCGCTACATTCTACAGCTAATCCCTTGTTCAGAATTACCTTATGATGGTATAACAGATGCAGTTCTCGTAGTTTAAGATGCAAGAGACTTGATCTAGGTGATTACGAGAAGGATATACGGTGAATTTTCATGAATTTCTCTTCTAATATGATGACATGGTCGAGTTGTCTCGAGCATATGCCAATAATTCCTCTCTCACAATGTGGGTAAAGCATGAGACAGAAAACGCACCAAAAGGATGCAGCCACGAAGCCATCTCAGAGTTGGTGCACGAATTTCTTCTTTTCTGATAAATTGGTGCATGAATTGAAGAGATAAGTTTCTTAATTGGTACAAGGAGTCATGGACAAATGCTGGAAAGTGTCAAATGGCTGCTGTGCATTATGAGCCATGGTTTCCCTTTCATTTTTTACTTAAGGGTATGTGGGAAAGGGCGCTCTGATTGAGTTCTCGACCTCCTTTGCTTGGAGTCATCCCCCCATGGACTTTGTATTTGTATCCTATAATGGAATTTGATTCTGGCCTATCCCCTACACCTATTTTCCTCTGTCAATAATTCGTTTCTCTGTGTGTGCATGTTTCTCTCTCTCTCTTATACATACCTCTAACACACAACGAGACACAGAGGTACCAGCCAACATTGAAAATGCATATACATGGTGAGTGCATCAATAAGTACTGGTAATCAGTTTGTCCTTGACAATATACCATTCTTAATACTGCTCCGGTTACAAAAGGACGACTTATATATATATATTATATATATAAGGAGAGAGAGAGAGAGACAGACAGAGAGAGAGAGAGAGAGAGAGAGAGAGAGAGAGAGAGAGAGAGAGAGAGAGAGAGAGAGAGAGAGAGAGAGAGAGACGTATGTAACGTGGAAGAAGTACCTAGGTTTGTAAAACAAGCTGAATAAGCTAAGCTGGCCCTATTCGTGTTCATTTCATTAGATTATTGCTTGTTCGTGGTTTATTTGGTTTGCTCTTTAAAAACGAGCTTAGACCATGATAGGAAGCACTAAACCTAGAAAAAAGAACGTGGACACTTCTCTAGACGTTTCATAGCAAAAATGGAAAATTTGCCCATTTAAGTTGAAAAGAAACTCGGTACCTTTTTTTTCTCGCAAAAATGCAACTTTTGGCCCATTCAAGATAATGCAGATACAGAATATACATTGGCCTAGAATGTTTCTATAGCATGCATATGCATGTAAGCATATAATATATTCAAGTAGACCCGCATATACGAATCTGACCTGTTTGTTCCATCCAGGCGAGATGAGCTCAACACGAGGTAAAACAAGCAAAACAGTTAGTATATCATCTGATCGAGTCATTCTCAGAAGTGCAAAAGCTCATGCAGATAGATGCAAGAAAAGCAAATTTATGGTGCCCAATATGGGAGATATTCTTATCATGCCAAAGGTGCTGCATTAGAGCTGTCAAGGGGTCAGGTATGATAGGTATCCAACAAAAATAACTCAATGTGCAATGTCCTCTTAGTTGTACTTCATGGGCCCAAATGCCCGGACCCGATCTAGTAACTCCTTGGACTCAACCTGGTTTTTCTTTTAGGTTCTATTGATTTTGGATCTGGTTCTTGGATTTGAACTCATGGGCTTGACTCATCACGGCCTATTAAGATTGACCAATATTCACGGTGATCATAGTGTCATTTCGATTAGAATGGTTTCACACACATCAAAATCTTCAGTTGCATTTAGAACTGTTGTTCATTAGAATTAGAATTTGTTTTAGCATTAAGACCCTAAGAAATAATCAAGCTACAAATGAAGCCTTTTAAGTGTTTCCTTGTGATCATAACCCAACAATAAGTAACTAGATTTTCTACTATATAAATTATATGATAGACATCTATTAATTGCACTAAAAGGCCACACGTCTCCTGAGAGCATAAGCACACCTGTGTGGGCACACGTGCATAGGTATATGACAATCCAAGCAAATTAACCCAATTAGGTGTGTGCATGCACCTGTTTGACATGCCATCCCGATTAGGTAGTTAGGTGAACATGCTTTACAACAAAAACAACGATAACAACTAAGCCTTTTCTCATACTGGGTCGGCTACATGAATTCTTTGTTTTTATGGAACTTTGATCATGCTTCATACTAACTGTTAACTCAACGTAAGCTAAATCATTCTTTATTGAACTTTTGTAATTTTCCTTTTCTCCCTTTAACATTTTCACCTTTTACCTCGATTTTGTGCCGCATTTAACTTCATAAAGAAAGTCAAGATGGAATCTATAACTTTATTTTCTACCCTGTACCTTTTGTTATTGTTCTATAGTATTCACTTGTTAACCAATTTGTTGTACCTTCCTACCAAAGCTTCCTTTGATCGGCTTTCTACGTATTCAAACCATCTTAAATGATTTTTCCTCTTTTTATCATCTATTTGTATCACTCTGAATTTATTTCTAATGACCTTATTATGTATATGGTCCTTACTTGTGTGACCACTAATCATGTTAACATCTTCATTTCTGTCACAAACATATTTTATACATGTTAATGACTACAAAACATATTCAAGATGAAGTTGATTAGTTAATGTTGTTCACATATGACATTGTATCAGTAGATGAATTTAAGGAAAAAGTTAATAAGAAATTAGAACTATGATGAAAAACATTAAAACATAAAGGCTTTCGACTTAGTAGAAATATATGGAATACAAGTTTGATTATTTAGTTACTTCAAATCACATAGAAATTAATATTGACATACATTACATCCTTATTAAAGAAAACTTTAAATACCTAGGTTGAGATAGAGAATTGTATCATATATTCTATGTGATAAGAAGATACCATTAAAATTGAAAAGTAAATATTATAGAGTAGCAATTAGACCTGTTGTATGGTTTTGACTATGTTTTGTTAACACATGTTTGTGCACTATCATTCATGTCTCTCATAAGATTGATGTATGCTAAAGAGATACCTCTCTTTTTCAAAGTTCTCTAAAGAATATCTTTTGAAATCTTATCATACGTTTTTTCCTTTTTTTGCTCTAAAATATTTCATAAGATCTCTTCCTAGTATGAATCCAAATTAGTTTTCTATTGTATTCTCTATTTGTTTCAACCTACACTCAATAATTCTTTCATAATTTCATAGTATAGCTCATCAACTTAATACTTCAATAATTTTATAATAGGTGAACATCCCTTAAACTACTTAAATGAACAAAGCCTCTAAATGAAGTTATCTAAAATTTTCACAAGCAAACAACCCGTATGAGCTCATCTCATCTTAAATGAACAAAAAATCTAGTGGGACGGGCCACAAACAGGTCCAGCTCAACTTCTTTTGCACCCGCCCGAGTACAGTCAGTAATATCAGATAAAACGACGTGAACAAAAGACAAACCTGCATGTGAAAGCTTGACTAGTATGTCACATGAGTTATATATATATATATATAGAGAGAGAGAGAGACATTATTTCACGCAAACATTAATCTATTGCTTTAATCTACTTAAAGATCTCGACCCGGTTGGGATCTCTAAGTTAAAAAAACCAAAATAATACCCGGTGCATTTATCGTACTTACAAAAAGTATTATGATACTATTTTGCTTTTGAAATTTAAATTTCAACCACTTATTTTTTTGAGATTTTTAAAGAAGTTTAAGCATGAATTCATATATATATATATATATATATGAATTATTATCTCTCTCTCTCTCTCTCTCTCTATATATATATATATATATATAAAGAACACTCAATCTTTCTACAATTTCCATCATAGGTTCACGTGCAATAGCATTTGGATAGCAACTCGAACGTGTCAAGATAAGAGACCGATGCAGATTACTCAAACCTACTGAAATTTGAACACTTTTCTTCCTGTATTTTCTAGAATTTATCAGAGATAATTTACTACCCTAGGTATAAAAATGAAATTCTTTAGACTTGTTAGATGAGCAAGTCTGTGTGTGTGTAATCAGGCTTGGTTGTAGTTATTTTGACCACAAGTGTTTGAGGGCCGCCTCGGTTGGTTTGTTAAGTAGATCACACTGACCCACCAGTGTGCGTTCTATAAATATTTTGGATACAGAGTGAAGTTCAGCAAATATGGAGAAGTTAAGGAGCTGTACGGAAAAGGTTTTGCTTATATATACCACGCAATCCAGATCCGATCAAACACAGCAAACTTTAAAGAGAAGGAAGGTAGCTTCTCCGTCTTCTATCATGGCTATGGCTTTCAGGATGGTAATGATCTTACTATTATTACTTCCAATTCAGTCTCATTTCAATTAGCGTGTTCGACATTTCTTAGAATCGACCGAGCGATTCATTCATTTGGTCATCACTAACAAAAGAACTGATTCATCGATTATTGACAGAGTACCATTGGGTTGTCAGTTGCTGAAGAGTGCAAGAGTTTGTTCATGGAATTGAAGAAGAAGAAGGTTCACAGGTACATTGTCTTCAAGATCGATGAACGGTCCAGGCTTGTGATGGTCGACCAAGTCGGTGGATCGGCGGCAAGTTACGAAGAGCTCACTGCTTCTCTTCCTGGAGACGATTGCCGCTATGCGGTGTTCGATTTCGACTTTGTCAATGTTGACAGTTGCAGACTGAGCAAGATCTTTTTCATTGCCTGGTAAGTTTCCATAACAAGCATAGTAGAAACCTATTATAAGCCTACAAGAAACCATGGAATTCTAAAGTTTGAGGAATTTCCAGTAGTTAACAAAATTGGGTGCAATCAAGTTTAATTGATTTGGCCATAACATCTATTAATCAAGGGCCTCAGAATCTTGAGGCCTGCAAAATAAAAATTTCGTGGGAGGTACAATTGATGTCACTGATATTTTGAAAATGTCAAGCAAAAATATATTTTATTGTCTTTTTAGTGTTTAATCATGCCTGGAGCATTATGTTAAGATTAATATGTGTGTGTGTGAGAGAGAGGGGAGAGATGTTGCCCATGGTTATTCGTTGGCTTTGCAATATAGGCCACGACTGCGGGCTATATTATTCATTAAAAAAATATTCAGGGTTGAGGCAGAGCTGTTGTTGGCTCAACAACAGATGAAGGCTTCAGCCGTATGCCATAATTAGATCCATGAATTTGACCGTGGGCTTTCCTTTTTTCTGATTTTCAAAATTTGGGTGCAATTAGAGGTACTCTTTCTCTCGCTGCCACTGCATGCAATTGGGGTTGTCAAAAAATGTGATATTAAACTCAGTGCTTTGTGGCTTCCAAAAGCTCAAAAGAGTACTGTGGTCTACGGTTGAATCTGTGGGGTATATTACAACCGTAGGCTATTTGCCCCACCCAAAAATATTTAGCAATAAATACAACCATAAATCAAAGCCTATGGTATGCCATGCTATACATATATTTGTTTTGTTGTATTTATAACTTTTTCTAGATATGCAACTGAGTCTGGGTACACACATACATGAGTTCTCGAGAGAAAAATAGTTCGTGCAAGCCCTTTTGATTTTTGGGTAATTCAATTTCAGGTGTCCAAGCGCCTCGAAAATTCGTGCAAAGATGTTGTATGCAACTTCTAAAGACGGACTGAGAAGAGTGCTTGATGGTGTTCACTATGAGCTCCAAGCAACTGATCCAACTGAGATGGGAATGGATGTGATCAAGGGTAGAACCAATTCTAACTAGCCTTGATCCACCTTGTTGTGCCTCTTATCTGACCCCCTTCTATATTTACTACTGTAAGCAAATTAATAATGAAATATATAACCGATGTAATGGAACTCACTACTGAAAAAACATCTTGTGCCCATTGCCCCAAGATCCAATGCTACTACTACATGGAGTCATGATCCACTTGTGATGCTTTCTGAATAATGGAAGCCAACAATACAGCTATCCAAACCTTCTTATCCAATATTTTTTTTTATTTAATTTAATGATTCATGAACCTCCCTCCCCCTTTTCTCTCTTTATATATAAATAAAGAGAGAGAGAGAGAGAAGATTGGATCCTTCCACTATTGGCACTTACCTACTCATACTGTGCTTTTGGGTGACATGAATATAATAAAAATATCTTTCATACTTTTTCAAAACTCAAAAAATTTGAAATTGTATTCAAGCCACTTAAAATTAGTGGGTAGGCATGCCAGAAGTGAAGAGATCCAGTACATATATATACACACATAGACCTATATATGTGTGTGTGTGTGTGTATGTATAGAATGCTATGGTACTCCACAAATTATGACCATTAGATCAAGAGCTTTGATGGTTGAAGATCACAAGGAGGCTTGAATAAGAACACTTTCTTTTTGAATTGAATTCACTTAACCGCATTGATTGCCCTTAATGGGATGGTCACAAGGTGGTAGTATGTTATCTGAGAGGACCTTAGCATTCCTTAGGTGTGTTATTTTTACATGTTGTCCTAAACAAATTTAATGTGCACCAAGAATCTATCTTATTTGAGAGAGACCTGCTCTGCGGGGATTTTGACGTTGAAGGACAAAATGCTGAGGCAACTCTTTGAATATATCTGAATTGGCAAACATTCCACCAAGGCACCCCTCACATGGTTGATGTGTTAACAAGAATATTTCAAACAGGCACCAAAATGGACACCTACTATGTCACTGCCCCTGTTTAACAAGAAGGTGCCTGTTTCGATATCCCTTTCAGCTTATGTTTCTCTTCCTCTTAAACAATCTTGTCTTCATCCGTTATCAAGTCAAATTGTTCTTGAAAAAGATTGAGTGAAGTGGCCAATCAAATTGGGTACAATCTGCAATTAGAAGCTTTCACATTTACAAGAAACCAAATTAACGATCCAAGACTCAATCAGTTTCATTGTGGTCTATGAAGCCCAAAAAAATCCACCTGTTTCCCCAAATTCTGATAATACTGGTCTCAGGTCACAATTAGAAGGATTCAGGTGGTAGGAGATCAACCAAATGCATCATGCAGATGCAAAAGCTAGCTTGACATTTACAGATATACTTCCAAGTCGAAGTGCTTCTATTAATTCCATGTATACAAGGTTAATGTATAAAGGATCAACTCCCTCTCCCCACAAAAAAATTGAATTGTATAAAGGGGGAGGAATGCGTTAGAAAGCTACTCATTACAGCAGTCGATGTGTAGTTCACTTCAAGATTGAAAGGAACCGATGTGCCATCTTTGATAATTGGGTACATCGTCATCTTCCTGCATGAGCACCTTTCTCCACATCGAGGTGTTTGATCCCTAGTTAGATAAGCACCCATTCTTTTCAAGCATTGAAGAGATTAATCACCAATAATTTAGTGCACATGAAGAAGATGAAAATATTTGAACTGCAACTTTATGCGCAATCCGTTCTACCGACAATCCAAGACTTCGGTCGATGTGCTATGAGGTGGACCCATGAACTTTAGCAGGGCTATATGGAACTGTTTTGCATGTTTGATTCATTAAAACCAAACCCGAACCAAGCCCTTTTCTGTATTAAATAGGGCTACATGGATTTCTTTGTCACCACTAACTTCAGCATTTAACTCGAGAAAGCAAAGTACTTAAGATGTCGAATGGGAGTGCGTTGATTTATCAAGTTGACTTCTCAAATATTATTTCCTGGAAGGGTGAATATTGAGAGAAACTTTCCCTCATTTTACAGATCATTAATTTGCACGTCATCTTCCACATCTTAATGAACTAAGAAGTCTTCCCCCACTCTTTAAGAGCAAAAAATTGGAACTCAAGCCATTGACGAATAGACCAAGTTGCAACTGCATCAATTGAGCTCCTCTCTCTCTCTCTCGCTCTTTCTTTCTCTCTCTCTCTCTCTCTCCAAATTGATTGAGGGTTGTCACATACAGTTAAGAACTGTAACTCCAGAGCAATATATAGAAGGTCAGGACTCGGAGAGATCTTCACTATATCCACCTCAAATCTCCAGAGCCAGTGAAAAGAAGGAAGCATGTCTGAAACAACGAGAATTCCAGATTTAATGCTATCAAACTGGATGCTGGTCTTGTTAGTGAACTTCATAGTGATCAAAATCTTCCAACTTTCAGGAATTCTCTGCTGCAGCTGTTTGTCTTCATATTTCAACATCTTGAGATGTTCTGCTGTCTTGACAATATTTGTGATAGCGGGAATTTACTTGTTGGATGTCGCGGTGGTGAGGAATGAGATCTTTGCAGTGAGGAGTAGGGTGGCATGCAAAGGTGGGATATGTTGGCATGTGAAGGGGTGCTATCAAGACTATACGGTGCGGTCGGGACCATGGTGCTTGAACATATGAATTGGTTAATTTTCTTTTTGTAAGAAACAGCGGATCGAAGATGCAGGGTTCTCTCTCTGCATCGAACATATGAAAGTTTTTCTTCTGCCTTTTCCTTGGGGGTGTTTGGATGTATGTGTGTGTGTGGTGTGTGTGTGTGTGTGTGTGAGAGAGAGAGAGAGAGAGAGATCTGCAGTGCTCCTAAAAGGAAGGGAGGATAAATCAGTTGATGTAGTATCACGATCCAGTCTCAAGGACGTCATTTTGTGAAGATGACATGAATGATGTGCTTTGGTGCTCGATCTCTACATCAATTATACATGGCCTGTTGATGGGGAAAAGCTTCACGAGACTGCTCATCTTTCCTATCTTATTCAATCTGTAGTTACATTGGGAGTGCACCTTATGCCATGTTTTGTATCCTTGAGTGAACATTTCGAAGTTCTCAATTTAAAATATAAACAGTTGATCATGTTAAAAGTCTTTATTTTTCTTCTTAGTAAATATGAAAAAGGATGCAAGCTTACTAACGAGAAAATATAATCTCCTATGTAACGCAAGAACCGGAATCGCCTCTTTTTTGTAACACAATGCTACCTTGTTAGACGCCTTGGTACAATGGGGAGGCTGAAGCCAGATGAACACATGTGCCGCGTTATTCAAAGAAGAAGACTAAACATCGTCTTTGATCAATGAAATGCCAATCCAACACTGCATTCCCTTCTCGACCCCTCTCCCTGTGGCTTGTAGAAAGTTTAGGCCTCTTGAATTGTAGTTTACTTGTTTAGGCTAGAGTTTTGTAGAGTTCTGGCTATTTATCTGTGTTTATATAAAAAATTAGTTTACAATAGGTAGGATCTAACTCTGCCCATGTAAGGGACCCTTACATCGACGGTTTCAAGTGTAAAATTTTGTCGGACTTATCATGAATTCTATTAAAAAAAGTCGATGTAGCCGATCCCACATAGTACGAGAAAAGGCTTAGTTGTTGTTGTTGTACAATAGGTAGGATCTAGTCTTATGATAACATCATGTCAAAAATGAGTAGGATCCGGTGTTCCCTGTCCCAGGGACGGGAACATGGGCAAGATTACGGAGATGCGGTGGGACTTTGATCCCCGGCCTTGTCCTACGGTGGGACTTCGATCCCCGGCTTTGCCCTACCCCTATGAACATCCTTAGAAGGAATGGCTCAAATGACCGGCCTACAACCACAAATCTAGATGAGTTGAAGAAGGGTACTTTTGGCAGGTTTTGATTCCCAATGGAAACAATTAGGTCTATACTTCACGAGTCTCATTCATCGTCTATGATGCTGAGCCCACGGTATGACTGTGAGCTATTCTCTTCACTCTAAAGAAGAAAGCCTCATTGTGATACTGAGCTCAGTATATAACCACCGGCTTTTCGCCGATCCACCAGTTTATTTGGGCAAAATAATCCTTCGCATTTGCGAGTATGTCATCATGTTGGGCCGGTTTCAATTGTTGATATCCAAATTGAAATCAGAATCAGGACATATATTCTAAATGGAATCTCTCCCACAATATTGGGTATCTCATAGAGATGGAAGCCCATATATTACCATTAATTATATTCTTCTTGCTTTAAAAATTATAGATTATTTGATCAAAACTGAAATTATAATGAATTATTGATTTAGATGTGCAAATCATAGTGGGAGAGGCATCTTTTTTCATTCTATTCTTCTAGGTAAAAAGGTATTTTGAGAAATCTATAAAGATAGAACAAAATCCCAACAGGAAAATAAATGTTTTATTATTAATCACGAGTTTCATCTACTCGTGCTGCAAATTACGACCAAGAATTACTCTATCAATCAACATCAACTATAATCTTTCCTTAGCTATGGGAGAATTTTCCAGCAAAAATAAGCAATGAACACTTAAAAATCCTTAATCGCGAAGCTGGGAATTAAAAATTTTAAAGCTTCCAAGAAGTCGATCTATGTATTGCTGCTAAGCAATCGTACTGCCCTTGTTGATCTTCTTCACTGAGGCCAGTATTGCCCCTTCTTGATACGCTTGCTCTAAATTGTTGACTGGATCTCCCCTGGTCCCACCGAGGTTCACCGATGCCGTTCGTTATCGGTGATCAGCGGCTGATCGATGAGGTCGTGACGTGGAAGCCAAACGAGAGACGGACGTGTTACGGCGTTGACCCGATCCATCGCTGGCACGCCTTTACAAGAAACCCACACAAAAACGCTCAGGTCAGTTATTTTATGACTCCCATCTTTTCAACGTCATAAATACGGCTCCTAAATTTAACCGAACGGCCAAACAGGGGCAGTCATGGCTTGTTCATCAACACATGTTTGCCTTATCAGCTCGTTTGGGCAAGCCATATACAAGCCGAGTTAAATGAGTTGAACACCAGTTGCTTGTTAAAGTTAAATGCAACTTTGCTCTTATAATCTTGAGTAGAAAAAATTTCTTTCTTGTAAATTAAGTCGGTTTCAATTTTCTCTTATAATCATGAGTCAAGCTGGCGGTCTGAATGCGGCCGGAGACGTTGAAGTTTTACTTAACTCTTTCTTTGAAAGCTGCTTCTCTTTACATTGGCGCAAGAAGAAAAGAAACGATCAGAGATAAGGAAAAGAAAGATGGAATTCATTCCAGAGACGTTTCGAAGCATCCGTTCCGCTGGGGCGATGGAAATCGCTGCCCAATTTGTCAGCATCGGTACTTCTTCTACTTGATCGACTGTGGATCTTCATTACTTGATAGGAAACATAGACTGCACCTTTCCGGTTTGATTTCTTCAGCTGGTTTGTTTATGTTTCTCCCAGTATTGTTTGGTTAGTTTCTTTCTTGAGATTTAGTTGAAGTCGATCTTGTTACGCTGGATTAAAAATCTGAACCCTCCCTTAATGTGGTGAATGATGGTACTATGTTCCACAGTCTTAATCCTTTAAATATGACACTTCTATCCAAAATCGTCTCGTGCTTAATGTGGTGAATGACGGTGCTAGGTTATGAGAATTTTCGTTTATACGAAGGACAAGTTCTTTAGTGAATATCATCCAGCTTTTGCTTATTATAGTCCGAAGGGGGATGTAAAACCAATGCTGCTTTCAATTGATTCTTGCAGTGTTACGTTTCAGGAAGGATACTGGGGGCAGTACTGATTGCATGGAAGCTGATAATTTTTATTTCTGGAAGCGAATCTCCAGCCGTCGTTGTTCTCTCTGGGAGCATGGAACCTGGCTTCAAGAGGGTGAGTCGATCTACAATCTAGATGCTGAGGACTAATAGAGACTTACTCGAGGATATTGGAAAGTCACCTAGTATGGTGATTCACGTTGGCCTTAGCGATGTGGAAGATATTACTTGCTTGTTAAGCTGAATGATTTCACGACTCATGAATCAATGTGGACAGGAAACTCATTCGGTCATGCTTCAAATTTTTCTGTCAGAAACATAAGGGTTTACATTTTCTGTCTTCATTGTACAGTATTCAGAATTTTAGCTTGTTTTGTGGTTCTTGTGTATCCTTTTTCTTTTCTTGCCTCTCTCTGAATCGGTACACATTCTTGACAGATCCAACTTGCTACTTTCCTCTAGCCAATTTTCTGTTGCTCATGCTGGTAGGGACGATTTTCAAGGTGTTCTACCAGCTCTGATGGATATTTACAGCTTGTGTGCAAGTCTGGGGGTTGGTAAACTGATAGGGAGCAAGCTATATAGCCCAAATTTTCGAATATGGGAAATGAAGTCCGTTTAATGTTTTGGAAGTTCATATACTTTCTCGCGTTATGTTAGTGTATTTGGCTAATTTCCTTTGATGTATCTGTTTTTCTTATCACCCATTGTGGCTGATGGTTGAACGTAATATAGATGGAAGCCATCTACTTGGTTTGATACAGAACTCCATATCTGTTATTTTCTTGAAAATGATGATATTTCAACTTCTATAATGGCGTGGCTGCTAAAATGCATCTATTCTTGCAGGGCGACATACTGTTTCTGTACATGGATGATAAACCTGTTCGTGCTGGGGAGATTGTTGTATTCAATGTGAAGGTATGTTGGACGATAAACTGTTGGCGGATCTAAACAAACCCATAGATATGCTGAATATCCAAAGCTGAGCTTATTTGTGCATTTAAAGGAAACAACTTATAAGCGTAACATTGCCGAAAAAATCATGGAACTCCTGACCCATGACGGCACACTACTGTACATGCTTGTTTCTCAACGAAAGAAAATAATAGTTAGGAAAAACTTGCTTTGATTTCATTACCAGTATTGTTTGGGATGGATCTCAGATATCTGTAACTACATCCTTACAATTCCTGCATAGGTTTTTATTCATTGTGAGATTGTCCTTGTGACTTAGGGGCAGGTAAGCCCATAGATCTTGCACATTCCTAATTGTCAAAGATTTCGTGCATTTGTCCAAAGCAGCATAAATGGGAGGCATGTAAATCTTACCAATGAGCATTTAATTGCGATGATAAGAATGTGATGTGCCTCGCTCTTTCACTATTTCCTGTTGGTGTAAATTCCCCAGTTTGAGCATATATATGTTCTTATGTAGTGGACAAGTGACATTATTTTCAACATTCTAAGCTGGTTGTTGGTTATCATGCTTTTCAGGGGCGTCCAATTCCAATAGTTCATCGGGTCATTAAGGTGCACAATCTTGACTTTAGCTTGGTTTCATGATGATTCTTACTCAGATATGCAGGTTCATACCCATTTCAAAAACAATTAAGGATACAGCTTGACTAATAGATCATAGGAAAGCTAAAGCAAATCATGTACGACTGGACCACTACCAAATTGACATTCAACCAGTCTCAGACATGATAATTTCTTTCAAGTAACCTTCAGGGCAGAAACTCCAATTCAAACGAGAAAAGGGTGAAGTAATCGTTGAAGAAGAAGACTATCTAGCACAAAAGACTTGCTTGATATATTCCCACTTTATAGAGCTCCGCTCAAGACCCTTCAAAGGGGTGAATCCAGAGAGAAAAATTAAATCAACTGTTTCCTTTTTAAGCAATCCTGGTTTTCTTTCATTCCACAAGATAATTCTGTCTGTGTGTGTGTGTGAGAGAGAGAATCTTGTTCTGGATAACTTCTCAGAATCTCATGATCATCAGTGTGGAACTTCTTCACAAATTTATTGATAGATAATATGTGAGGTACAATCAGGTTTGCAGCAAGAACTTGACTGTCATTGCACATATTATATATAAAACCTGCAGTCTTGATAACATATGCCCATCCCTCAGAAACATGCACAGATGATTACACATCTTTCTAGCTGACAATCTTTTGTTAAAGGTTTCCTTGCATGGAAATGTCTCATATATTCCCTTGCAGGTTCATGAACACCTTAACACTGATAAATCAGACATCCTCACCAAAGGTACAGATAGCTATGTTTGAAGATCTTAGAGCTGAAACTATTTACGCTTAGCAGTAAATACTATGCTTGATAGGTTACTTGCTTGTTTAAGTTCAGAAATCTTTTCCATATAATGAAATGCCATGCTTCACAATGCATCTACGAATATGGTAACATGGACCAAGCAGGAATGCTCTCACACGGAAAGTTTCTTCCTTCAGGTGATCATAACCCAGGTGATGATAAGGTTTTGTATGCCAGAGGTCAGCTCTGGCTTCACGAGCATGATATCATGGGAAAAGCAATAGGGTAAGAATTATTTAATGCAAGATCCTACAAAAAAATTGTGTAAGCAACTATTGATACGTCTGTTTCGCATGTGAAACAATTTCTATGGCATGCTTATCATGTAAAATACTTATAATCATGTCCATCACTAACTGTAGACAATCCATCAACTCTACCATGCGGGACTATGAGTTCCCTAAGCATTCTTTTAAGCCAAGAACATTACGACCTCATCATAACCTATTTTAAGAACTACAAATTGGCAATGATTCTGATAAGAGTTTCTCAACAGGTTTGTACCTTACCTAGGCTGGTTGACAATCATCATGACTGAGATGCCCCTCATTAAGGTCTGATTCTATCTATGCTTGAGATGCTGCCAGTAAATTCATGTTGAGATCAAATTTATGTCAGTATGTTGCATCATTCTCGAAATGTAAACCCAGCTGACCTTGCTATTTGTTAATGGTTCTTGCAGTACCTCCTATTTGGAGCACTGGGTTTGTTCATCATTATCTCTAAGGAGAAGAGATGATTATTTTTGAATACCTCCAGCTTATTTTTCTGTCATCTCGGAGCTTGAACATAAAGGAATATCACAGGTTCAGGTGTAGACTCACGTCCATATCCAAAGTCAAACTGATCCTCCTACTTGCATAGCAATTTATTCAGATGGTTGATGTATCTTAATCTGTATTAAGTAGAACTGTTCAATCGTCTGCAGCGTTGTAGCTGCTTGCATCTTGTTGAGTGTGAATTTTTTGTTGTAACAATAACAATCATAATCATATGGAATTTAGGCACATCATCTCGTCCCCAGTTTGCAAATAATCTCACACACAAACGTAGTAGGGTCATGAAACCTAATGCTGACAAAGAGTGCAGCATACAACAAGAAGCCCACGGAGTCCTGATAGGCTTCTTTAATGTTCAGTTTGTAAAATTATGATAAGTTCAGATCTTCAACAAAGTAAAACCCACAGAAGTTTTTGACGGACCTGCTGAACGCTCCAAGAAATAAAACAGCAAAAATCTGTCTAAATATAGCGTAAGAATGGAAACAATAATAACAAACACTTCACATACTCCAATTTGGAACTGACATGAAAGACCTAGAGCCCATGAGAATGAATATATAGAATTGAATAATACGATTAACAAAGTAACCTGTTTGCACTATCCTAATAACTACAAGGAGAAAAAACATAACCTGTTTTTCACTATCTTCAACTAGAGAGGCCACCAAACATTTCATTAAGCACACAAGATAGAAGCACTCAACATTTACATACAAAACACTTACGAAAATTCTTCAGGGCATAACAAGAATAAAAGGAAAAATATATTAAGCAAAGTTGCTAAAGTAAATTTCTGAGAAATAAAATAACGAATGATCAGTATATGATCGTCCAGCAAGAATCCAAAGTAATAGACATCTAAGAACCTTATTTGCATACTACAACAACAACTAAGCCTTTTCCAATACTAGACGGGGTCGGCTACATGGATTCTTTGTTTCCACATAGCCCTATCGTGTGCCATGTTAGCAGTTAACTCACAATAAGCTAGATCATTCTTTATTGTTTCTTTCCAACACTTTTGTGGTCGTCCTCTAGCTCTTTTAATACTTTCCAAATTTAGTTTTTCATACCTTCTTATAGGTTCTTCTTTTGATCTTCTATCTATATGTCCAAACCATCTTAAACGATATTCTCTCATTTTATCCTCTATTGGTGCCACTCCTAATTTACTTCTAATAACCTCATTATGTATACGGTCTTTTCTTGTATGACCACTCATCCATCTCAACATCTTTATTTCAGTCACAGACATCTTTTGTACATGTTGATAATTAACTGCCCAAAACTTAGAACCATAAAACATGACAAGCCTAATTGTTGCTCTATAATATTTACCTTTTAACTTTAATGGTATCTTCTTATCACAAGGAATACCTGATGCTCCTCTCTATTTTAACCAACCAACATTAATTCTATACGTAATATCTCCATCAATTCTTCCATCACTGAAAAATTAACTTTAGGTATTTAAAACTTTCCTTTTGGAGGATGCATTGTGTACCAATTTTAATTTTTATATCCTCTTAAGTAACCAAATGATCAAACTTACATTCCATATATTCTAACTTTATTCTACTAAGTCGGATGCCTTTACTTTCTAATGTTTCTCTCCATAGTTCCAATTTTCTATTAACTTTTTCCTTAGACTCCTCCACTAACACAGTGTCATCTGCAAATAACATACACCAAGGTATTTCATCTTGAATGTGTTTTTTAATTGATCAATCACCATTATAAATAAGTATGGACTTAATGTTGATCCTTGATGTAACCCAATATTAACTTATTCCTTCATGAGTCCTCACAGATGTTTTTGCACCATCGTACATATCTCTTATAAGATTAATATATGTCAATGAGATACCTCTTTTTTCTAAAGTTCTCCAAAGAACCTCCCTCGATACCCTATCATAAGCTTTTTCAAGATCAATAAATATCATGTGAAGTTCTTTCTTTTTTGCTCTAAAATGTTCCATAAGATGTCTCAAAAGGTGAATCGTTTCAACAGTAGATCTGACTGACATGAATCCAAATTGGTTCTCTATTGTACTTGATACTTGTCTTAACCTACGTTCGAAAATTCTTTCCCACAATTTCATAGTATCGCTCATTAACTTGATACCTCGATAATTCACACAATTCTGAATGTCTCCCTTGTTCTTATATATGGGTATAAGTGTACTCGTTCTCTATTCCTGAGGCATCTTTTGCTTTCTCCATATTTCATTAAATAGTCTTGTGAGCCAAGTGATTCCTATTTCTCCTAGTATTTTCCAAACTTGTATAGGAATATTTTCTTATATACGAGTATAAGTGTACTCACTCTCCATTAATCGGGCATATTTTGGTTTCTCCATATTTCATTAAGTAGTCTTGTGTGTCAAGTGATTCCTATTTCTCTTAGTATTTTCTAAACTTCTATAGGAATATTGTCTTGTCCTATCGATTTAACACCCTTCATATGTTTAAGAGCCTCTTTGACTTCATTCTTTTGAATATGTCGGTAGAAATTGTGGTTTATATACTTTTCTGATTTAGCTAACTCTCCTAAGCTAATATTAATATCTTTATTTCCATTAAAAAATCTTATAAAAATAGTTTTTCCATCTATTTCTTATATCAACATTCGCTACTAGAATTTTTCATCATCATCCTTGATGTATCTAACATAATTAAGATCTTTAGTTTTCATTCTCTAGCCCTAGCAATACTAAAAATATCTCTTTCACCCTCTTTTGAGTTGAGTTTTTTTATATAAATCCTCCCAAATTTTAGCTTTTGCTTCACTGATAGCCTTTTTCGCTTCCTTCTTTGCTTTCTTATAAGCCTCTAAAGTTTCACTAGTTTCCTCACCATAATGTAATTTGTAACATGCCCTCTTTGCCTTGATTTTATTTTGCACTACTTCACTCCACCACAAAGCTTCTTTTTGTGCCGGTACACATCCTTTAGATACACCTAATACATCTTTCGCCACTTTCCTAATATATATAGCCATATTGTTCCAATATCACAGGGTGTAACAACATAATTCCAAACATCTCCTTTTTGTTTAAATATATCTTCTTTCTCGTTTTTGAGGTTCTACCATTTAGTCTGAATAGCTCGATGCACTCTTTTCTTCTTTGTCCATTTTTTTATTTATAAATGCATAACTAAAAGTCGATGTTAAGCTTTCTCCTGGAATTATCTTGCAATCTTTACAACACGCTCTAGTTTTTTTTTCTATAAATAAAGTAATCAATTTGTGTTTGTGATAAGCCACTCTTATAAGTAATTAAATGTTCATCTCATTTTTTGAAGATTGTATTTACTATAAAGATATCAAATGCCATAGAAAAATTTAAAATCTCTGTACCTTCCTCATTTATATCCCCAAAACCAAAGTTTTCATGAATACCTTGATATCCTAATGCTACTTTACCGACATGTCCATTTAAGTCTCCTAAACAGATCATCTCCCTTTGTGGAATTCTTTGAATCACCTTATCTAACTCTTCCCAAAAAGTTGTCTTTATACTATCTTCTAGTCCTACTTGGGGTGTGTAAGTACAAGCTATATTCAAAACCTCTGCTCCTAACACTAATTTCAATGTCATGATTCAGTCACCATATCATTGTATGTCTACTACACTATCCTTTAAATCTTTATTTATTTATGATACTAACAACTCCGTTTCAAGCATTTTCTTTACCTGAGTATCATAATTTAAAGCATGTATCCTCTATCTCCTTTGCCTTTTCAACAACCCATTTTGTCTCTTGTAAACATAGAATATGAATCTTTCTCCGAATCATAGTATCTACCACCTCCATTAGCTTACCGGATAATGTTCCAATATTCCAAGAACCAATACGAATCTTATTATCTAGGACTAGCTTCCCTACCCCCACATCCATCCATATTCAAAATGCGGAGACCCTCTCTCTAAATTATTCACTACATCCGGACGGCAACGTAGCATGACTAACTTCTTTAACTACACTCGTCCATGATGTGGGAACCCTCTATGCAACAGTGTTGTCCGTATCGCACCGTATCGTATCGTACGATACGGTGCGATACGTATCGTATCGTGGGCCACCACGATACGATACGGGCCCCCGTATCGCAGGTGCGGGCGTATCGCACCGTATCGTGCGATACGGCCCGTATCGCACGATACGGTGCGTATCGCCCGTATCGTACGATACGGGCGATACGCCCTGGGACCCTTATAAAGGGTCCCGGCCCGAGGGAAACCCACGATTTTTCGCGGGTTTCCTCTCTCTTTTTGAGTTCTTCAAGCTCCCTAAGAGTCGATTTTCGCCTCCTTGGTGTTCAAAGCTCTAAAATCGTGCCCTACGGTGTCCGTCCAAGCCTCCAAACTCGGATTTAGGTATATTTTTAATGTTTTTTTCCTTTTTTTCCTTTATATTTATTGTTTTTTGTGTTATTTCGGGTTTTTTTTTTTTTTGAATGACAAAATATGAAGTTATTAAGTGTGTGTATACGATTTTTATTGCATTCATAAAGTGGGAGACACTCGATTTGAGTGTTATTTGAAGATTGGGGGATTTACGAAGTGCTTTTATTTTCAGGTTTTTTTTTGAATTAAAGTACTCCATTGAGATGGCAGGAAGGGGTGGTAGAGACTCTCATTCAAAGTCTGATGATCCGGCATGGCAGTGGGGTATACCAGTTGAGGGTTCAAGGTTAAAAATCAGATGTTTATTTTGTGAAAAGGTGGTTAGTGGTGGAATTTCAAGGTTGAAACACCACCTAGCAGGAACCAGGAAAGAAGTTGCTCCATGCACAGGCAGAGTTAGAAGTGTGCCAGAAGGTATTAAATGGCAATGCTTGCAGATGATTGAGAGCATACAAGAAAGGAGACAACAAAAGGATGATTTCCAGATGTGTGAAGAAACTGATGATGCTACTGCCACTGGAGTTGGATTCACTGATAGTTTGCCTTCAGATGCTAGAACAGATATTGGTAGTAGCAGTTCGCGAGCACCTAGCAGAGGAAAGAGGGTTGCATCTGAAGACTTTGGAGGTGGCAGAAGAGGAAGTTCAGGAAGGAGTAGAGGAAGAGCTTCTTCTTCTAGCATACATTCGTTCTTTCCTCCTTCCACTACACTTGGTGCTCAGCCAGGAATTCGTGCTGCTATGGCTTCAGAACAATTGCACGATCAAGCAGACCTTGCAGTGGGCAGATGGTTTTATGATACATGCATTCCATTTAATGCAGCAAACAGTTTTCATTTTCAAGCAATGGCAGATGCAATTGCTAACATTGGTCCAGGATATAGGATGCCCTCTTATCAGAAGTTGAGAGGGAAGATATTAGATCAGACCGTGATTGAAGTGCAACAATACTGTTCGACTTTGAGACAATCGTGGAAGGAAACAGGATGCACTATCATGGCAGATGGATGGACCGATAGGCGAGGAAGGACATTGCTAAACTTTCTTGTATATTGTCCTAAAGGCCTCATGTTTTTGAGATCTCTAGATATGTCAGAGGAGAGGCACACTGCAGAGATCCTACGAGAGGAATTTGATAAGGTTATACAAGAGGTTGGGCTAGAAAATGTAGTCCAATTGATTACAGATAATGCAGCTAACTACAAAGCAGCCGGAAAGGAGTTAGCTGATATTTATGGGACTTTCTACTGGACACCATGTGCAGCCCATTGTTTAGATCTCATCCTCGAGGACATCGGTGAGATGGATGAAATAAAGGCAGCAACTGAGTGTTGCCAAGATATTACAAAATTTATTTACAACCATGCATTTGTTTTATGTATGATGAGGAGATACACAGAAGGTACAGAGCTTCTTCGCACAGCTGCAACTCAGTTTGCAACAAACTTCTTATCTGTACAGAGTATTGTGAGACAGAAGCAAGCTTTAAAGAGAATGTTCTCCTCAGATGAGTGGCAACAATTTGCAGAGTTGCCACAAAACAGAAGGAACAGAAAGTTAAATGAGATTGCAGAAACGGTTTTTAGAAGTTCATTTTGGAATGCATGTATCAGATTATTGAAAATTACTTGTCCTTTAGTGAAAGTTTTGAGATTGGCTGACAGCGAGGAGAAACCATCTATGGGCTACCTTTATGAATCCATGGACAGGGCAAAAGAAGCAATCAGAAATAACTTTAATGGAAAAAAAAGAGATTATGTGCCCGTGTGGAAAATAATTGATAGTAGATGGAATAAATAATTGCATCAGCCTATTCATGCAGCAGCCTACTATCTAAACCCATCATTGAGGTACTCAGCAACCTTCAAAAGGGACGGTGAGGTTAATCGAGGAATCATTGAATGCATCGACAGATTAGTCCCTGATGAGAGCATAGTAGATGCGATACATCGAGAGATGGAGATATATGATAATGCTCTTCACTTGATGGGTTTGCCTGTTGCAATTCGCAACCGCTCTACGATGCGTCCAGGTACATTGTTTATTTTCATATTTAAGTTGCATCTTACATTACTGTGGATTATTATGTCTCTAATGTTTATATTTTTTTTACAGATGTTTGGTGGAACAGGTTTGGAAGTGATTGTCCAAACCTTAGAGATTTTGCAGTTAGAGTCTTAAGCCAAACCTGTAATGCAACAGGTTATGAAAGAAATTGGAGTGTTTTTGAACACATCCATACAAAAAAGCGCAACAGGTTGGAACACAAAAGGCTTAATGATTTGGTTTATATTCGTTGTAACATGCGCCTTCGTGAAAGGTAATGTTGTATTACTTTCAAATTTTCAATTCGATATTATTTAACTTCAGTTTTCAATTGTTAATATTACTTACTAATTGTTTATCTTTGTTTGTGTCGTAGGCAATTAAAAAAAGTAAATAGAGAAGAAAGTCAGTTCGATCCAATAAGTTTGGATAATTTTGATATATTAGAAGATTGGGTTATGGAAGACACTGAAGAAAATGCCCTCCTAACAGAAGAAGACGTTGCCTGGATTAATTTGGAAGGAGCGCAACAACATTATGGAGATGAAGAATTTGATTTTGAAGAAGAAGGTGTGGGCGTGACTGATGATGATGAGGATCTGCAACAAGGAGAAGATGAAGATTATTTAGTTGATGATCCTGATTACAATTTGTAAAATGTAACATTATATGTAACTGTAGTGTACTGTAAAGTGTAAACTATGTCTGTATTTTATTTTTTGGATTCAAAATATATAAATTTGGATGCAATTGTTCAATGTTGAATGCTCAATCTGTACTAAACTTACATTATATGAATTTAAAGCAATTATCAGATTTTTCCTGATTTTTTCTTGATTTTTTTCGATTTTTTACTATTTTTTATTAATTTTTAATTATTTTTACATTATTTTAATATTAAAGTACGATACGATACGATACGATACGATACGCCCGTATCGTGGAGCCCAGCGATACACGATACGATACGCGTCAGACAACACTGCTATGCAATTGATTCACTACATTCGGGCGAAATGCAGTAGCCCTTACTTACTTACTTATGACTGCATTCGGGCTCTGCAGACACCCCAAAGAAATGCTCATAATTTTTGTAATCCATGTTATAAAAATCCGACGAAGTTTTACGCTGGCTATCGGAAGCCTAACATAACCCTCCTCCTTTATCCGGGCTTGGGACCGGCAATGCAAGGGTGATCCCTTACATGGGCAGAGTTCTGATTTGCATACAACAAACAACAACAACAACAACTAAGCCTTTTCCCATACTAGACGGGGTCGGCTACATGGATTCTTTATTTCCACATATCCCTATCGTGTGCCATGTTAGAGTTCTGCATTGCATACTAGATAAAAAAAAATGAAAGTTTATGAAGAGAATATCAATTCCCCAGGATCGGAAGAAAGGAAGGGTAAGTTTGATTTTGGAATACTCACTCAAAATGCACTTCAAACCTTATCCCGAAGTGCAAATATAGCTTACTCTAAAGTCGTATCAGGAAAGATCCCGAAGAGACTAAGAAAGAAAACACCACTAGTTTCCCTTCTAGGCATGTTCATGCATGGACATGTGCCCGCATGTGTGCATAACTGCATATGTGCGTCGGTCAGCATGAAACATTGGAAACTTTGTCCTAAAATCAGATACGAGCCAAAAATGAACCAGTAACAAGGTCGAGAAACGACTGATACCTCCATATGTGAAAGGCCTCAAAAATGGTTGCCTTCCTAGAAAAGTGTCTATTCTGAAAATAAGCACGGCAAAAACAGAATGTAATATTGACAGGGAGGAAAATTAATTAGAAAACGTGAGAACAGAAAAGACACACACAGATCACCATTTTATTTTCTATATTTAAGATTATCAAATCACAATAGCCACACTTTCATAGAATGGTAATAACCAGCATTAGACAGAAAAGAAATACCAACGAAATGAAGGGTTTGATAAAGCGTAAATAGTTTGGTAAGAAAATCAATAACACCACCGTAAGAAACATATAGAAACACATGGGAATCCGAGTTCTGGTAAATTTATCAGAGAAAACAAGGAAAAAGAAAAGAAAGAGAATCAAACAGAAGAAGACATAAACAGAACATACGGAAGTTAGGTACAACTTTTGATCATCGTTTTTACGAACAACAGTAGCAAACATTACTGTTACAATCATTGTCACATAATCCTCCTCCTCCTCTTCATCACTGAGATATGATTCACTATCACCCGCCGGTACCCGCCGGTCAAAGATAATCACTGTCAGATATATTCTTCTTCCATTGTCATCTCATCATTATAATTGGAAATATGATTCACTAAGACCGACTTTCCAAAGAGCCATCTTCCTCATTCGCACCCACAACCCTTTCCCTCTGCTCTTCATACTCCGAATCGTCTGTCGGGAGTTCATACCTACAAACCGGGCATGAATTCCTGGTGTTCAACCAAGGGATAACGCATTCCTCATGATAGACATGGCTGCAAGGCAATACCCTCCCCTTCTCACCAGCAGAAGCTCCCTCTTTACAGATGGCACACATATGATTCTCCTCATCCTTGCTGAAGACGATGGTCGGCAGGCCGAGAATCACCGCTTTTGATGCTGGTGGCGCCCCTTTCTTTGCACCACCAACATTCTCGGCCAAATTCTGTAGTATCACTTCATATCGGGCTGCGTCGACATAATCTTCTGGATTCCCCACGTACCTTTCGCCTCCTCTTCCGGGGAATTCCACTCTCAATTCAATTCTGTTGTCCTCCAATTCACGGAGAATCTCCTGCCAATCAATTGTACGGCTGCCACCAGAAAACTGCGCGCTCCTTTCCCTAATTCGGACCCGCACGACGTCGCGGAGCCCAGCACTCTGATCTTCATCCTCCGGTGCCGCCTCTTCCTCCTCTTCTTCCTCTACGTCCTCGTCGCCTTCGAGAGTAGCTTCCTCCCATCCATCATCAAGCTCGATTCGCAGAAAATCATCGTTTTCTGGCGGCTGTGACGAGTCCGATTCCACAATCCCATACCACGGCGACTCGTTGCTGCCGCCGGCGCCAGCCGCAATGTTCGAGTCCTCTCTTGGTGGGATCGGAGAGCGAGGTTCGCGACCAATCTGAGCAGCTTGGGCGAAGAGCCGGAGGATATGCAGGAACTGGCGATTGATCGAGGGATCTGAGCTATTGCCGTCGCCGGAGGCTGCGATCGCAGGAGAAAGAGGGGCGCCAATGAGCTCAACGAATCCATTCTGGCACTCGCGGCAGACGAGATCTGGTTGGTCGGGAAGGGGATCGACGGGAACGCGCTTGTCGCAGTGGTAGCACCAATACGAGAGAGGCTCATCTGCCGATGGCGGCGAGGAAGAAGACGATGGTGGTAGCCGAGAGGCCATAGGAGGGTTGCCGGAGTCTCTGTCTGCTCCGATGATGGCCTTCAGATTGGTCACCTCCTGGCGGCAGCCGGCGTCCGGGTCGGACGGTGGAGAGGGAACGAGGGGTAGGAGCCGAAGAGCGGTGGGTGGAGAGGAAGGTCCCAACGCAAAGGCGTGATTGGAGTCTCTGGCTCCAACTTGTGCCAGGGCAGGGGGATATTTGTTAATGTCCTGTAGATTTAGGTAATCTTTCGATTGGTTCTTTGGATTTGGTTATTGATTTTTAAATAAAGAAAGTAATTTATTATTGTGCCCATCAAAAGAATCGGTTTTTGCTTTTAACACTTAAATTTCAATTGTTGTGAATGATTAAAATTGTTAAGTATGTTTAAGCATAGATTAATGGCGTAGACTATTCTCTCTCTCGAGAATTAAATTTTACAAGAGGATGCCAAAATATTAAATATGATATTCTTGGATTATTTTGTATATTTAAATTGGACCCAAGTCCCATCCTAAAAAAAAGTGACCAATAATACGCACACGATTAAGAATGCATGTTACTGGTTGAAATCTGATTTACCTTTTTTCATCTAAATATGAATCTGTGGAGGCAACTTCAGTTCGGGTAGAAAATGAAACAAATCTTTCTTTTTTGTTACAAGAGGAGGCCGAAACCTAAGACACCCACCACGCATAAACTCCCCTGGCAGTCGAACTCCCCACCAGCAGCATCAGTGCCAAGGGCATGCGCCGCCGTTGAGCTAACGCTCTGGATGCGTAAAATAAACTTAATCTACCTTGAGGTCATAATTTTTATATCGACACAACATACGATTTAAACATTATTCACATAGGGCTGAGGAGAGGGTCTTAGACCTGTAGTGTTGGCTCCCAGAGGGTGTATGTGTGGGTCTGTGCGTGTGTTAGGCTTCGGCCTCGCTCGTAACCCAAAAAAACAAAACAAAAACAGCAGGAACTTCTAATGGGCACAGCAGAAAAGAACGTATGCATGTTTCTGCTTCCCAAAAACAACGGTAACGATGAACCTTCAACTTCAAGTTGCCTAAAAAGTTCAAGCTCGTTACAAACACCTTCACGCAACCACAAAATATTGTTTTAGTAAAGTGAACATCACATGACTAAAGCATCTCTACCATTTCGAATCATAAAGAGTTGAAAATTCAAGATTTTTCATACATACAAGACAAAGAGATATTTAATGAAGGAAGTATATAAACCACAATTTTTTATGACATATTCAGAAGAATGAAATGAAAGAGTCTCTTAAACATATGAAGGATGGTAAATCGATAGGACCAGACAATATTCTATAAAAGTTTAGAAAATACTAAGAGAAATAGGAATCACTTCACTCACATGATTACTTAATAAAATATGGGAAAACCAAAAGATCCCCCATGAATGGAGAGCGAGTACACTTATACTCGTATATAAGAAAAGAGAAGACATTTAGAATTGTGTGAATTATCGAGGTATCAAGTTAATGAACCATACTATGAAATTGTAGACAGAATTATTAAGACAAGTATCAAGTACAATAAAAAACCAATTTGAATTCATGCTAGACATATCTACTATTGAAGCGATTCACCTTTTGAGACGTCTTATAGAACATTTTAGAGCAAACAAAAAAGACCTTCACATATTTATTGATCTTAAAAACTTATGATAGGGTACCGAGAGAGGTTCTTTGGAGAACCTTGAAAAAAAGAGGTATCTCATTCACATACGTTAACCTTATAAGAGACATTACGATGGTGGAAAAACATGTGTGAGGACTCACGAAAGAATGATAGACTTTTTTGAAAAAGAACGACACATTTATTTGAAGTTAATATTGGGTTACATCAAGGATCAACTTTAAGTCCATATTTATTTATAATAGTGATTGATGAGTTAACAAAATATACTCAAGATGAAGTGTTTTGGTGTATGTTATTTGCATATGACATTGTGTTAGTTGAAGAGTCTAAGAAAACAGTTAATAGAAAATTGGAACTATGGAGAGAAGCGTTAGAAAGCAAAGTCCTCCGACTTAGTAGAACAAAGACATAATATATGGAATGTAAGTTTGATCATTTGGTTACTTCAAAGGACATAGAAATTAAAATTGGCACACATTGCATCCCTCAAAAGAAAAATTTTAAATACCTAGGGTCAATTTTTCAAAGTGATGAAATAAGTGATGGAGATATTACGTATAGAATTAATGCTGGTTGGTTAAAATGGAGAAGAGCATCAGGTATTCTTTGTGAGAAGAAGATATCATTAAAGTTAAAAAGTAAATATTATAGAACAACAATTAGACTTGCTATGTTTTATGGTTCTAAGTGTTAGGTAATTAACTATCAACGTGTAAAAAAGATGTCTGTAACAAAAACAAAGATGTTGAGATGGATGAGTGGTCATACAAGAAAAGACCGTATACATAATAATGAGGTTATTAGAAACAAATTAAGAGTGGCACCAATAGAAGATGAAATAAGAGAACATCGGTTAAGATTGTTTGGACATATAGAAAGAAGATCATAAAAAAAACCTATAAGAAGGTATGAAAAATTAAATTTGAAAAGTATTGAAAGAGGTAGAGGAGACCACAAAAGTGTTGGAAAGAAACAATAAAAAATTATCTAACTTATTGTGAGTTAACTGCTAAACTCCGCCCATGTAAGGGATCACCCTTGCATTGCCGGTCCCAAGCCCGGATAAAGGAGGAGGGTTGTGTTAGGCTTCCGACAGCCAGCGTAAAACTTTGTCAGATTTCTACAACATGGATTACAAAAATTATGAGCATTGCTTTGGGGCGTCCCCGCCTAGCGACGTGCTGTAGAGCCCGAATGCAGTAAGAAGTAAGCAAGGGCCACTACATTTTCGCCCGAATGTAGTGAATCAATTGCAGAGAGGGTTCCCACATCATGGACGGGTGTGGGTAAAGAAGTTAGTCCCGCTACATTGCCGCCCGAATGTAGTGAAAAATTTTTAGAGAGGGTCTCCGCATTTTGATTATGGACGGATGCGGGGGGTAAGGAAGCTAGTCCTAGATAATAAGATTCGTATTGGTTCTTGGAATATCGGAACATTATCGGGTAAGCTAATGGAGGTGGTAGATACTATGATTCGGAGAAAGATTCATATTCTATGTTTACAAGAGACAAAATGGGTTGGAGAAAAAGCAAAGGAAATAGAGGATACAGGTTTTAAATTATGGTACTCGGGTAAAGAAAAGACCCGAAACGGAGTTGGTATTATCATAAATAAAGATTTAAAGGAGAGTGTAGTAGACATACAACGATATGGTGACCGAATCATGACCTTGAAATTAGTGTTAGGAGTAGAGGTTTTGAATATAGTTTGTGCTTACGCACCCCAAGTAGGACTAGAAGATAGTATAAAGACAGTTTTTTGGGAAGAGTTAGATAAGGTGTTTCAAAAGATTCCACAAAGGGAGATGATTTGTTTAGGAGGAGATTTAAATGGACATGTCAGTAAAGAGGCATTAGGATATCAAGGGATTCATGGAAACTTTGGTTATGGGGATATAAACGAGGAAGGTAGGGAGATTTTAAATTTTGCTATGTCATTTGATCTCTTTATAGTCAATACAATCTTCAAAAAACGAGATGAACATTTAATTACTTATAAGAGTGGCTTATCACAAACACAAATTGATTACTTTATTTGTAGAAAAAAAGATAGAGCGTGTTGTAAAGATTGTAAGGTAATTACAAGAGAAAGCTTAACCACCCAACATCGACTTTTAGTTATGGATTTACAAATAAAAAAATGGACAAAGAAGAAAAGAGTGCATCGAGCTATTCGGACTAAATGGTGGAACCTCAAAAGCGAGAAAGAAGATATATTTAAAATAAAAGTCCTTCAAGGAGATGTTTGGAATTATGTTGGCACACCCTCTGATATGTGGAACAATATGGCTATACATATTAGGAAAGTGGCGAAAGATGTGTTAGGGGTATCTAAGGGAGGTGTACCAGCACAAAAAGAAGCTTGGTGGTGGAGTGAAGTAGTACAAAACAAAATCAAGGCAAAGAGGGCATGTTACAAATTACATTATGCTAAGAAAACTAGTGAAACTTTAAAAGCTTATAAGAAAGCAAAGAAGGAAGCAAAAAAGGCCGTTAGTGAAGCAAAAGCTAAGATTTGGGAGGACTTATATAAAAAACTCAACTCAAAAGAGGGTGAAAGAGATATTTTTAGGATAGCTAGGGCTAGAGATAAGAAAACTAAAGATCTTAATTATATTAGATGCATAAAAGACGAGGATGAAAAAATTCTAGTGGCAAATGATGATATAAGAAATAGATGGAAAAACTATTTTTATAATCTTTTTAATGAAAATAAAGATGTTAGTATTAGTTTAGGAGATTTAGCCAAGTCAGAAAAGTATATAAACCACAATTTCTACCGACGTATTCAAAAGAATGAAGTCAAAGAGGCTCTTAAACATATCGGTAGGACCAGATAATATTCCTATAGAAGTTTGGAAAATACTAGGAGAAATAGGAATCACTTGGCTCACAAGACTATTTAATGAAATATGGAAAAACCAAAAGATGCCCGAGGAATGGAGAGCAAGTACACTTATACCCGTATATAAGAACAAGGGAGACATTCAAAATTGTGCAAATTATCGAGGTATCAAGTTAATGAGTCATACTATGAAATTATGGGAAAGAATTATCGAACGTAGGTTAAGACAAGTATCAAGTACAACAGAGAACCAATTTGGATTTATACAAGGTAGATCTACTATTGAAGCGATTCACCTTTTGAGACGTCTTATGAAACATTTTAGAGCAAAAAAGAAAGACCTTCACATGATATTTATTGATCTAGAAAAAGCTTATGATAGGGTACCGAGGGAGGTTCTTTGGAGAACTTTGGAAAAAAGAGGTATCCCATTGACATATATTAACCTTATAAGAGACATGTATGATGGTGCAAAAACATGTGTGAGGACTCATGAAGGAACGACAGACTTCTTTGAAGTTAATATTGGGTTACATCAAGGATCAACTTTAAGTCCATACTTATTTATAATGGTGATGGATGAGTTAACAAAACATATTCAAGATGAAGTACCTTGGTGTATGTTATTTGCAGATGACATTGTATTAGTGGAGGAGTCTAAGGAAAAAGTTAATAGAAAATTGGAACTATGGAGAGAAACATTAGAAAACAAAGGCCTCCGACTTAGTAGAACAAAGACAGAATATATGGAATGTAAGTTTGATCATTTGGCTACTTCAGAGGACATAGAAATTAAAATTGACACACATTGCATTCCCCAAAAGGAAAGTTTTAAATACCTAGGGTCAATTTTTCAAAGTGATGGAAGAATTGATGGAGATGTTACACATAGAATTAATGCTGGTTGGTTAAAATGGAGAGGAGCATCAGGTATTCTTTGTGATAAGAAGATACCATTAAAATTAAAAGGTAAATATTATAGAGCAGCAGTTAGGCCTGCCATGTTTTATGGTTCTGAGTGTTGGGTAGTTAATCATCAACATGTACAAAAGATGTCTATGACAGAAATGAAGATGTTGAGATGGATGAGTGGTCATACAAGAAAAGACCGTATACATAATGAGGTTATTAGAAACAAATTAGGAGTAGCACCAATAGAGGATAAAATGAGAGAACATCGTTTAAGATGGTTTGGACATATAGAAAGAAGATCAAAAGAAGAACCTGTAAGAAGGTTAGAAAAACTAAATTTGAAAAGTATTAAAAGAGGTAGAGGACGACCACAAAAGTGTTGGAAAGAAACAATAAAGAATGATCTAGCTTATTGGGAGTTAACTGCTAACATGGCACACGATAGAGATCTGTGGAAACAAAGAATCCATGTAGCCGACCCCGTCTAGTATGGGAAAAGGCTTAGTTGTTGTTGTTGTTGTTGATTGTGAGTTAACTGCTAACATGTCACATGATAGAGCTATGTGAAAACAAAGAATCCATGTAGCCAACCCCGTCTAGTATGGGAAAAGGCTTAGTTGTTTGTTAGAAGACAAAGAAGTAGGCACTGGAGTCCTCTAAAGCCACTCCAACAATGACCCTTTAAAACCAACCGACTGCAGTCACTGCACCAAGAAAAAAAAACAACAAATTTGTACAAGGTGCCGAATTTCCATGACCAGCTCCTGCTTTTCTCACTTCCCTTTCTTCTTTGCCTTCTCTGCTTCTGTTGCTGCCTGGACTGCAGTTTTTGCAACTGTTGATGATTTCATGACACTTTTCGGGTTCAAGGTTTTCCTTATCATGAAGACTGCCCACGCTGTGCCAAACGCATACCCAGCTGCATGAAGGCCTTCTTTTGTAGCTTCGCCAGCTTGTTCTCCATACCTGCAACACGAGAGAAACAAGTTATGCATGGTCATGCGAACCGTCCGAATGGTGGCCGAGGTTTACCATCTAATTCTGCCAACAACCATGGATCATGCGTGCACTATCTCAGACACGATTCGCGAGATCTTCAGAACCTAAAGATAACAACCTGACTTGTCCAGTCGACTTCAATACTTAAGTTGAATACTTATATGAATTGATCTTGTTCGATATTTGTTCAACTAAAAACCAAAGTTCGAGAGCATTACAAATTATGCGATGCGTGAGGGATGTAGTATCTTCACATCCATTTAATAGATGTCTTCAAATTGTAGAATCTTCACATGCATAGGGTGACAAAAGAAAACCACTCCTATTATCAGCATTACAGAATGGTGTATGGCATCAATTGTTTATATCACAGGCCTTCACATTATGTACTTTGGCATGAAGTGCACGTAGTAATCGCCGGAATTCAAGAGATGCATCTCTTGAAACTTTCCACCAGGGTGGGAGGCAAGGACCATCAGAAAGCAGCGATTACAAGTAAGCGCCTCGTGTTGGTCTTGTCCTGCAGGCAAGTTTTATCCCCACTTTTCAATAACTTCTGGCGGTTTTAGAGAGATTATTACAACTCAGGAAAAGGTCCTAATGAAGTAGGAAAAGAGGTAGTGACAAGTACCTGTGCGAGACAACGCTCGTTGTCACAGTTGATGATGTCGATAAAACGTTCTTCCCAACAACTTCACGAGCATCACAAAGCTTGCCTGTTTGTAAGAAGATGTTGATACCATCATCAGTCTCTCTTACGGTAGATAAACAAATTTGTAGCTATTACAACAGTTGTATCGTGAGCAACTACCGAAGAAAGATAGGACAGCTAGATTTTTAAACTTTTTACTGTTAGTGTTGTCCTGCAGTAAGTTTGTCGAAGAACTGCAACTTGCCTTTAGAATAAGGGAATTGAGGAGAATTTGGAGGAATAAAGACAAAAGACAGACCGAAACTTTATGATGCCGCAGAGTTCATAAATGAGAGCCATGAAAGCAATAAAAGTAGATTAACCGTGTAACTTTGATAAACAGGGACTAGAGTCAAAATCTTTAAATCAACACGAAGCAACTAAGTTGCAGATTCTGGTTGCTCATGTTCCAGCATCCTGATGGCGCCTAGTAGAGGACCACCAGCAACAAACCTAGATATGGTCTTCTAAATTTCAAGTTGTGGAAACTTCAGTAACATGGACCTTTCTATGACGCCAAATCAAGTTCAAAATTTTACAGGATGCAAGCATGGAAGCACAAGTATGGGCCTTCCAGGAAGGCTAGTGAATAGCAAAATGAGAATGGAAATCTTCTTGCACAAGTTCAAAAGAAGCAGTAAGAATCTGTTTTTCTACAAAGGCTAATTCCAAAGGGCAGTTTGAGCCGTTATACGTGTTCACTAACTTTCGGCGAGAAACTATGAGGCCTCAGTTGAGTTTCACCTCCAACAAGAAAAATACGGCCGTCTCATAGATAGCAGTAAACGTCATCGATATCGAATCACAAGACATTAAGGGGATGCAAGTACTTACCGAACCCATCAGGGGACGCAAGAGCAATCTCACCCGGCAACAGACTGAAAAACTTCTGACCCGCTTTCGAATTCACCACTGAGCTTGTAAAAAACCCAAACACCTTCAGCACCCCTGACAAGACCCCGTTCATTACCTTCTCAGACATTTTGGTTAGTCTCTTAGCCCTGCACCAACAATAGCCAACTCACCAATCCACACAAAAATATAGTGAAGTCGGAAATCCCTCGATAGAAAGATAACTCAAGTTCAACTCTGAAAGTCTTACCTATTAAAAACAAAAAGGGGAACACAAAGAAAACACATGACAAATTACAGTTCATCATATACAATATAACATATTCATAGTTGCAAGATGAGAGTTTTGACAACTTGCAGGAAGGAGGTCTGAAAGATATGGAGAAATGAATAATGAAGTATAATAGCCCGTTTCGTCTCACAAAAAACATCACATCAACCACAGAAAGGAAAATACACAAGATTCCGAAGGAAATAATTCAACCCATCGAACAGACCATTTCAGAATTGCATACCTTTTGATCCTCTTTAATTTGTGCTTGTGGGTTTCTGTAGGCGTGGCATTAGGCTCCAACTTCCTCTTCAAGAACTCGTCCCCCCATTTCAACCGATCGATCGTCACCTCCTTCCTGTGGTTGGAGCTAATCCTCCACATTGGGCGCCAAGGTCGTCCAATACGCTGCTGCAGCCGCCTCTGCCACCACCTTCTTCTTCTCGGCCGGTGGCCGAACAAGAAGCTCCGAACCGGGAACCCTATCCACAGACTGCACAGAGAAGTAGATATACTGCTGAAAAATCGCGTCCAAATTCTTCATCGCTTACTTCTGCTCCTCAGCCGTAAACGTGAGCCCATAATTGAGCACATCAACCGCCTCTCCGGCCTCCGCAGGAACGTGCAGTGTAAAGAAGTAATGTGAATCATCCAACTTCACGACAGGTTCAGTGGTTTTTTTGACTTTTGACATTGTCGATGAGATGGGCTATGGCGCCAGGATACACTGCTGTGTAGCTTCAACAGGAGTCGTCGGATTGGGTACGGATTCATCATGCTCCGGCGAGTCCGGGAAGAGGTTCTCTGCGAGATCGGTCATGTCTAGCGATGGGTACATCGAAGATGTGGTTTTTTGGGGTTGCATCGTTGTTTGCGCAGAAGACAATGACGGATACGAAGGAGAAACGTTGTGTGTATCAATCAAGCGATGGGTAGAGAGAAGAAGAAGACTGGGTTTTGGGGTCGAACAGAAATGGGGAGTCTCTTTCTGGATTCGTTTCGATCACTTCGGGATACATAGTTGGTGGCTTTTGATCCCCTTCGCCTTCTTGGTGACTCTTCTTCATGGAAGAGAGAACCATCTTCTCGCTCAACTCGTTATCTTCGTTAACCGGACCCTTTGCCTCCTGCAAGTTACTGGAATCGAAATCGACGTTTAAATAATGAGAAGGTGGCAGATGGGGCTCGGCGTGTGACGGTAGCGTAGAGTCGTGGATGGCCAGTACCAATCCCTGTTCCTACTAATGGAAGACGTTTATCGCAGAGATGGAGACTACATTTTTTTAGCGAGGAAGGAGACGCGAGGGCTTTAGGAAGTAAATGAAGCCGTGCGATCATATTTAGTATGACAAGGTTCGCTGTGCACTTGTTTAGATGTCGGCAAGCAAAGGTTCTTTTTCTTCTTTTCTGTTTCCTCTTTTGAGTGAAAGGTTCATGTTCGGTTCCCGTAACGCTAGTATGATGGAAGTGGATATAAAACCTGGCTTGGATAAGGATATGAGGTCAAGACTCAGAACCATATCCAAAAGATGTAGATTCTAATACCTGATATATATATATATATATATATATATATATATAGTATTCAGATACTGGATCCAATTCTGATCGGTTTGTCAATGGGTTGACAAACTCATGGGCCAGGGTGAGGATGTGTGAGCCCAAGTCTCATAATGTAATGTTGGACAATGATGCTTGAAGCCTGAACTCTGTCTGGTTAGTTGGATCTGGGTATGGTCACGGAATCCAAACAACACTTGGCTGTTGATTCTTTTGGGGTACAATGGAAGCTAAAGACAGATGCACTCCCCGTGTATGTAACTCATTACCTTCAACTTGTGAGCGGATCCCTAACAAACAAGGTGAGGAGCTATCACTTGTGCACTTGGCTGCTTATGTTTTCTGTTCCCAGAAGCATATTTGGACTCCGACCGGAAGCATATTTGGATGTTTTCTATTCCCAGTCATACTGATCCGTGTCGAAAACGTGTTAAACATAAACATGACCAAAGATCTTTTCCCGCTTCTCTGTGTTTTTGTCGGGGTTTTTTGTAGCTTGTTTTGCGAACCCTAATTTTAATGTTATGGCACAATCGTAGTGCCTACCAATCACTGTCGGCTTAAGCACCATCGCGGTATGGGGTTGTTGCTACAAGATGGAGGTCGGTAGCCTTTACGATCATCTAAGCATGTTAAACATCCAACAGTGTAGAAAAATCATCTCCTTCCCTTTTTCTTTTTGGCATGTGTACGCGGGCGCATATCTGTGTTTGTGTGTGTGTGTGAGAGAGAGAGAGAGAGCATGATAAACCAAAATTTGGCGACCAATAACTTGATATAATCTGAGCACCGCCTAAAGTTTTATAAACTACTGTACAAGGGAAAAAAACAAGAAAACAGAACTATCATAAAACTCCAAGGGCATCTTCTGTACAGATTAACTTCTTTTTGTAATATATGTGCAGCTTATATTTGCAAGAAGAGATGTAAATCCCAAATTGAATTTGCAACCATTTTTCAACTTCTGTGGTTCAAGAGTTGTCTCAGACCAGAAGACTTCAAAACCCAAGTGAATTTTGTTGAAATACTCGTCTTTCAATAAACCACCAAGAACCATAAACAGTTTGTGTCTAGCAAACATTCGTGATCATGGATTCAACCTGTAGCTGAAGACAGGCATGCATGACCACAATGCCTCTGAATGCTACAGAATGTAACCCCATGGTGGTAGTAACTTGTTGGCCCTAACCATGAGGGTTAATAACGAAGGTCAGTTTCTAGTGCCTTTGCATACATACATGACATAATTCGTTACATTATCATCAAAAACAAGATGCAGCTGAAAGCCTCGAGACACGCGTTTCATGGGTTTTCAGAATTCAGCACGGGTTTAAATATAATCCATTAACAAAAAATAGTTCATGCAAGTCTTCATTTGAATACCTAAGCTCCGAACCAGTCTGATGCACATGGCAACACAGTTGGACTACGACCAGAAGACTTCAAAACCCAAGTGAATTTTATTGAAATACTCGTCTTTCAATAAACCACCAAGAACCATAAACAGTTTGTGTCCATCAAACATTCGTGATTATGGATTCAACCTGTAGCTGAAGACAGGCATGCATGACCACAATGCCAACTCATGCTACTGAATGTAACCCCATGGTGGTAGTAACTTGGTGGCCCTAACCATGAGGGTTAATAACTAAGGTTAAGTTTCTAGTGCCTTTGCATACATACATGACATAATTCGTTACATAATCATCAAAAAACACGATGCAGCTGAAAGCCTCGAGGAACACGTTTCATGGTTTTTCAGAATTCAGCACGGGTTTAAATAGAATCCATTAACAAAAAATAGTTCATGCAAGTCTTCATTTGAATACCTAAGCTCCGAACCAGTCTGATGCACATGGCAACACAGTTAAGTCACCAAGACATCCACAAAGTGTGAAAAACAAGAAATTAGGATCGATGGTAACTGTATTCAGGAAAGATTGATTGATTGATTGAACACCTTCAGTTCGAGCACAAGGCAGATGACAACTTCATGCCTATTAAACACCAACCTTTACAATATGCAGTTTCTTAACATAACGCAGCCTTGATCTTGTGATCAGCCAGCCTCCAATTTAGAGATGAATCGGGGCTGTCATGACAATGATTTATTCCCCTCTTAAACCTACATTAAGGAATCCTGGCCATGACTACCTATTTCCATCTCTACTTCAGCTATCTCATACTTAAGATCTTGAAATCGTTTCAACAGGTTAGATTTGTACTTTGCAACATCACCATCGGAGGAAATAGATACTGAATTGATGATTCTTATAGCACCAGCCTCCTGTAAAACTTTCACAGCCACATCTGCAAGATGTGAGACCAAGGTAAAACGGAACTCTAACCAAAATGTTAACTGTATTTCATATTTAAACTCGGGACAAACTATGTGTTTTGACTCATTTTGCTATTGGTGGTTCCTTCAAGAAGTACCCTTGATATGGATGTTGTGATCCACTTAAAAGAAAAACAACTTTCTCTATGATCATGTGCGCAGAAGGCTCCTAGTAACCTTACCAGATTGTGAAAGGGCATCGATCGCTTTGAGAGCTTCTTTGCGTGTGCGGTCATCTGGAGCTCCTTCTAGCATGTTGACAAGCCTTTGAGCTCCTCCCATCTCTACGATTTGTATCCTCCTTTCATCTACATAAACATATAGGAGGCTTAAGTTGGCCCTTGCACAACTTGATCCACATAAATGATTGCTAATTATCAGCAAAGATCACATGATCAAAGAATTACTTTGCTACATCCGCAAAGAAAAAATGTTGACTTACTGTTTACAGAAGTAAGGATAACGGCAGTCACTAGTGAAGTGATAATGAAAGGTTCAAAGAAAGGTGACTACAGATGACCATGTATGATAGACACTTATTAGTAAGCTTGTGATTCTGATTTAAAATGTCACCTAATAGTGGCCTTTGTATCATGGGTGATGCCTCATACCATCAAACCAAGCAAAGGATTGGATATACTCTTCAAATGTGCCACATTTACCAGAGAATTGCAGGTTTTGCAAGGTTTTTCAACGACAGATGCTCATATGAAAGAACCTCTATGTATATGAATGGTAGATTAGCATCATTCTGCTTCTACAAAGTAAACAGCTAAGGGTGCTTCTGCTGCGATACAGCATAATATGTAGATCTAATGACATTGCAAGTTGCTAAATAGTTACTTATCAAAATAAAAATTCGCAATTTGCTCAATAGCAGCTTCCAAAATCTCATGAAATTGATTTTCTTAACAGTTCCGTGCCATTGGTTTGTTCCCCAAGTACTTCACCAATTTTAATTCCTCGTACACCACAAACCAGAAAAGATAAGTTGAATACTGAAGTAGATTTAGAACAAGTGTAAGATAATTGCAATCAGCCTTATGGATGAAAATGTAAGAATATCGAGGTTCTTCAACAGCACTACAGCAATACAGCACCTTCAAGTGCTTCCTTGAGGTCTAACAACAATCTCTTATCATATCGGCAAGCAATCAGCCACACAAGTGATCCACGCAACTCAGCAAATAACAAAATCTTTAATGAATAACTCAAGACAAATCATACAAGCCTAGCCACACATGCTTACATTACAATACAACACTTACGGTGCTTATATAGGGAGTAAAGAGACGTTGGCCAGCATCCAATGGCTAAAAGTTGAATAATAGCCATTGGATGCAGGTCACTACCAGCTGACTGGCCCAATGGCTAGAAAAACTAATCGTTGGGCCAGGTTATGGCCGTGATGGCATAGTTTGTTATTCAGTCCTTGGAACCGTGGGGCTGGAAGGGATTTAGACTTTAGTGACAATCCATCTCTATAGTTTGAACATATTGAAGATCTAAGTGTCCTTGCAGATATTCTTCACGAACATAGTGACAATCCATCTCTATATGCTTTCATAGTGACAATCCATCTCTATATGCTTTGTGTGTTCATGAAACGTATTGTTGTGGGGCAAGATACATTGCACTCTTGTTGTCACAGTACATCTAAGGTGTAGACTCAAGTTTTAAATGTAGGTCGCCTAACAATTATCCAAGCCATGTCAATTCTGTTATTGTAGTAGTAGACATCACTACGTATTCTGCCTATGTAGATGAGAGTGACACCCTCATTTGTTTCTTGCACTTCTATGAAATGATGAAGTCACCTAAAAACACACATAAACCTATTGTGAAATGTTTGTTATTGACATCACCTCTCCAATCAGTGTCAGCATAAGCAATTAATTTTAAAGAAGATGAAGAAGGTAAGAGAACTCCCTTTTCCGTAGTATTTCTGGCATACCTAACTATTCTCATAACAACACTCATGTGAACCGTAGTGGGTGCATGTTGAAATTAACTTACGATGTGTACCGCATGCAAAATATCAGGTTGAGTAATAGTCAAATAAGTTAGGGTTTCAACCATTTATCGATATGGAATAGGATCTGGTAGTGGCTCTCCATATCCAAGTCTCATTATTTTGACTAAATAACTTTGGAGTTTCCACATGTTTGTTGTCTGACAGTCCTGTGCAAACTTTGTTTGAGACAAAAACACTCCTTTGTTATTTCTCGTTACCTCGATATCAAGAAAATAATGCAACGGACCAAGATCCTTCATATCAAACTCTTTATTTAGATTCTGTTTAATACACTGAATACCTGCATCATTATCGCCTTGATAATAATATCATTGACATATAATAAAAGTATCACAATCCCAGCAATGGTTTTCCTTATAAATAATGCAATGTAAGTATAGCATATAATAAATCAATGTTTAGTCATGAACTAACTTACTTTGTCAAACCATGCCTAGGGGCTTGTTTTAAGTTACAATGCCTTTTTGAGTTTAAAAACATGGTTGGAGTAGTTCATGATTTTAGCTTGAAGGTTGTTCAACGTATACCTCCTCTTGAATAAAACCATTTAGAAAAACACTTTTAACATCCATTTGATATAATTTAAAATTCATGATGCAAGCATATACTTAAGTAACATTCTAATAGCTTTAATCTAGCTATAGCTACATAGGTTTTCTTCGTAATCTATTCTTTATTTCTTGATTATAGCCTTTACTTGACCAACCTAGCATTGTTTCCTTATTATTAATGCCAGTTTCAATCAAGTTTATTTCTAAAGACCCATTTGGTGCCTAATTATCTGCGATGATCATTGGGCCTATGGAGACTAATTCTCAAAACTTGATTTTTTTCAAATTGATTTAGTTCCTCTTTGCGTAGCTACGAATCTAATGTTCATCATCAAAAGACTTCAATTATAGGTCTTTAGGCTTAGATTTGAGAAACAATTTCAAGCTAAGTGAAAAGTTATATGTTTACATGCATTTCTAGTGACTTTCAACTAGAGTTTTCATTTTCTAGTAGTTACCCCTTTGATATATCACCTGATCAAGATTGTCCGTAGATGGTATTTTGAAGTCCTCCCGTTCATTGGGAAGGTCCATGACTTGTGAATCCTCTTGTATTATAGAATCTTCTTAACTATCCTCTTGCTTCTTGATTTCTTTTCTCCTTGGTGTCTAAATGTATTCTTGTCCAGATTTCTGCAATATCATTAACAAATCTTTTCTCAGCCATTTGGGTTAGTTTCATCAAAAGCAACATGAATGGACTCCTTCTATAGTCATAGTTCTTTTGTTGGAAATTCTAAAGCTTTCTTATTATTAGAATAACCAAGAAATATACTCTTCATCATACTTAGCATCAAACTTCCCTAAGTTATCCTTTCTATTGTTTAAAACAAAACATTTACATCCAAAGACATGAAAATGTAAAACATTTGGCTTTCTTACTTTATTATAACTTATAGGTTTTCTTTAAAATTAGCCTTAGTAAGATTTTATTCATTACATAACAAGTGGTACTTATCGCATCCACCAAAAAAGTACTTAGGAATATTAGCCTTATTGAGCATATGTTCTTGCTATTTCTTCTAAAGATTTATTTTTCCCCGCTGTCTACAATTCCATTTTGTTGAGGGGTTTTAGTACATGATTTTTGATGAAGAACTCCATTCCTTTCAAAATAGTTTTCAAATTCTTTAGAAGTAAACTCACCACTAAATCACACCTGAATACTTTGACATTAAAGTCAAATTGGTTTTTAACCATGTTATGGAAAATTATAAAGTTTTTAAATACCTCAGATCTGGCTTTGGCTTTCACGAGATACACCCATGTATATCTTGTAAAATCATTAACAAAAATTACATAATAAGAGACTCTTCCTTTAGACATAATAGGTACAGGTCCCCAAACATCGGAATGAATAATTTCAAAGGGTTTACTTGTGACTGTTGTTTTTTGTGAAAACAGAAGACATTTCATTTTTTCAAGAGAACAATCTTTGCAAAAAAAGTCTTCAACATTTTTAATTCCAACTAAAGGGCATTCATACATTTTTTGTATATTCAAGTGACCAAGTCTCTTGTGCCACAAAAATATTTTTTGATAAAACATTATAATGTCCAATATTTTAAGTGTGTAGGTAGTCCATCACATATAGTCCTCGTTCTCTATGGTCACATCCAATCACCTTCCTTGATAGGTGATTCTATATAATGCAACCATTTGATGAGAAGGTGACCACACATCCATTATCAAAAATTTGTGATACTAAAAATAAGTTTAAATTTAATTTTGGAAGCAAACTTATTTTTGAAAGTGAAAAATTTTCATTTTGAAGATTCCCAATTTTATCAACTTTTAGTTTAGTCCTGCCTACAGTAAAAACATATGAATCAAACTTTTTCTGTGTGCATGTGTTTAAAAGGTTCTCTTCACATGTCACGTGGAAGGAGGCTCCAGAATAAAGTAACCATGATTTCATACCTTTCGTTTTACCAAAACTGGTAGAACAAACAACATCGATAGATATCTTTTCTTTTATCTATTCTTCAAGTTGTTTTATTTTGTCTTGATGTTCACGAGTAGCAAAGTTTTGCTCTCCTTTCCCATCAACCGTAGCAACTCTTTTCTTTGCTTTAGGGCAATATTTCATAACATATCCTACTTCTTTCCAAAAAAACAAATTACCTCTTTTTTGTATCATTTTGTCTATCTGGCTTGAAGTGTGGAGGATGATAGGGTCGCATGTTTGCTCCTCGTCTGGATCAACAAGCACTGAGTCTCTTTGTATTTTTGCTTCTTTGATCCTTGTCTCAGCCATAAGGAGGTCTGTAAGGGTTTCTTCCTTTGTTGGAAAGGACTTTTGATGTAGTAGAGCAGTTCTAACTCCTAATTCTTCTCTTAAACTTCTCAGGAATTTATAGATAAAGTCTTCATTTAGTTCACACTATCTTGTATCCAGGCGTTGTGTACATCTCTTTTCACAAGATCAAAGCTAGTTTCATATGTTAGAGAATTCACTATAATATTCATTAATTCTCTTTTCTCCTTGTCGAAGTGATTGAAGCCGATCCCGTAGAGCCATTATGCCTACTACATCACTTTGTACATGAGCTTGTTTTAAATATTCCCACGTAGTAAAATCAGATAGTGTGTCCCACACATGATCACTCACATTATTCATAAGTATCCATAACATTGTTTTGTATCCTCCTTCATATTCTTCCTTTTGTTCCAAAGTGAAATCAATTGGTTCTACTTTAGTTCCACTGACATAGCCCCATAACTTTTTAAAATATAGATAATTTTCCATATTTTGGGCCCATGTCTTATAGTTTTAACTAGTCAAACGAAAGTAAATCCCTTTTCTTCCATTGGGATTCTTTAATCAACACTTGAAATTTAATGAAAAATACCTCAAATAGCAATTTCCAGCAAAAGCCGAGTGACTTCGTGTTCTCGTGAGTTCTTTCTCTTATGTGGCCTGCTTCCCAATGTAGTCCCAAGAGCGATTCAACTTTGATACCATGTAAGAATATTGAGGTTCTTCAACAGCACTACACCAATACAACACCTTCAAGTGCTTCCTTGAGGTCTAACAACAATCTCTTATCGTATCGGCATGCAATCAGCCACACAAGTGATCCAAACAACTCAACAAAGAACAAAATCTTTATTGAATAACTCAAGGCAAATCATACAAGCCTGGCCACAGAGGCTTACATTACAATACAACACTTAAGGTGCTTATATAGGGAGTAAAGAGACGTTGGCCAACATCCAATGGCTAAAAATAGTAGCCATTGAATGCTGGTCACTACCAGCTGACTGGCCCAATGGCTAGAAAAACTATTCGTTGAGCCAGGTTATGGCCCTGATGGCCAGGGCCTGGTTGGCCCTGGCAGCCCTAGTCCTTCTTAACATAAAAGACTAAATACAAACTAGAAATGCTGTTAGATGCAGATAGACCAATGTAACCACCACCATGAGAAGCAAGTATGCCAACCCTTGCATATTCTAGGGGATTCAGGATTCAGAATTACACATTAGTTGACTAAGCTCTTCCATGTCACACTTCACCCAAACACAGCCATGGAACGAGTTACAAACTTATAAGTAGACACAATCTTATCGCATACAGATATGAAATATCAAACTTTCGTCACACAAAACTATGACTTATGGAGATGTTTAACTATATATGAATGTTCAAAGAATATTTTCAGAAGGTAAAGCTAAAGCAAGAACAAAAAAGGAGAGATTTAGATTTAGTCTTATCAATCATCAACATTTTGACAAAGATTTGCAATATTGATTAGGTAGTTACCATCAGTTGCAAAACGAGAAAGTCTGGATGCCCCCATTCTTTTGAACAAAGGATCCTTGACTTGTAGCAGAGAAAGAGACTGTTGCAACAAATTGTCACCTAAAAGAATCACAACGAAAGCTTTTAATGCACCACATTGAACCGCACCACGCCTCAATTAGTGAGAACTCCAGAAAGAATTACAAAAAAGACAAAATTTATCATGTCATTAACCCTTTGAAGGGTTCAGATAAATGCATAAAACCGCTACCACTTGGAACTTCACATACCCATATAAGGGACAAACTGATAGCCAAAGTAAACAGCGGTTCCAGCAAAAATTGATTTCAGCAGCCAACCAATCTTTCTTTCGGCCTCCTCTTCAAGTGCAGAATCGTCTAGAAAAAACACCAATGACGCACCCATGTGCATTTAATTAATGTCGAGAAGGAAAGAACACATCAAAACGATAAAAGCATATGCATACTGAAACTCTGCAGCAATGAAACAACTAGAAAACTCGAGAGGATCATACTAATAAAAAAATGACACACCTGTTCCTCTAAAAGATGAACAATTTCGTCGACTATAAGATGTGGCATCTCTTCTGCATGCATGCTGCGGCTGGAAAAAGGAAGATTTTACACGGTGAATCTTCCTTCCTAGGATATCTCGGAACAAATTTCGATCGGGAAAAGGCAGAAATTAACTGAAGAACAATAATTGGGAGAAAGAGAGGACAAACTTACAGTCCTCCAAAACCTCAAGACTAAGCGACTCATGGCTGCTATCCCAAATCAGTATGAAGGGGAACGCTAACCTTTAACCTTTCTCGGCAAAACTTTTGTTAGAGGGAGGAAACGGTTGCATTTCGGATCTTTTAATGGTTACATGGTAAAACCAATTGGTGGGCGTGATCTGATTTTCCTCTCACTCTCTCTCTCTCTCTTTCTCTCTCTCTATCTATCTATCTATCTATCTATCTATCTATATATATATATATGTTTATATTGATTCTACCCGAGGTTGACCTGAATCCGGCCCAGGTTCGGTCCTGTTTTCAAAGACCTATCACCTAAACAAAAATTGGGTCGGCCTATTTTTTACCTAAACCCGAAGTGAACCGACCTGATGAATCGGTTTTTCAGCACTCCTGTAGATTTTTTTATGCCTTTTCCGAATCGCCCCCCTGTTTACTCTCTTTTCTTACACTAAACTAAACTAGATGGAGTGAACCAAAGAGTCGCGATGCTTCCTAAACGACACGCCATTCTAGTATTGGTCTAGTTGAAGTGTTCTTCACTTAGGAATTCTAATGGTATTGGATGCTTTAGTACCGAGAGGATCAAACCTCTCATACTATGTCTTATGCTTGCCGATGTCTTTTTAATTAGCTGGGCTTGCAATCGCTAGTGGATCCAATAATTATTTTGGAATGAGGTGTACTTATATTTCGGATGAAACACATTTGTACTTCACATCCACAAAGCAAGCATTTGTGTTTTCTTTGTTTTCTTATATGTAGTGATGAATTCAAGAATTTTAAAGATTTAGCCCTAAAGTGGTCCGCCAACTTGCGGTCCTATTTGGACTACCTCTTACAACAAAAGGTGAGAAAAAGGTCTACCACTAGGCAATGAAGATGGAAAATTGAAATCATCTTCACCATCGTGGCCTTGAAAAATGCAATCTTAATGTCATGGAGAAGGGGCAAAGATAACAGTGATGATACCGCAGCATACCTTTAGATTTATTTGTGACAATTCGAGAGCCGCATGAAGCTGGTCTGATGTATGGTTAATGGAATAGATAGCATAATGTTATCATCCACTGATTATCTAAGAATTCGAGTAATAACTGATGTAGTTGTGGCGCAGTCCAACTATGGATTTTGGTGGTGGAATCTTTTGGTGTGTCAGGTTTCTTTGTGTTAGAGCATGTTCCTGATAATTGCATCTTTGTGCGTTGGTTGTGAGGGCTCTCAGACAAATGGATAGTTCAATGAGTTCACTCATGGAGATGTGGATCATCCAACCAACAAAAAGAAGGCGAACCTGGCTCGAATCGGATTAGTCAGGGTTCTTTGGGCTTCTGGTTACCGATGGTATACTTCTACAAAAACAAAAAAGAAAGAAAGAAAGAAAGTGAATACATCTTAAACATCTTCACCACAATCTCTTCAGTTGAAGTACTTGCACTCTTTCACCTTGATGACGCTTCTCTTGTATCTAATAAGGGTGATTTTTTTATGTGCAAAACATTATGATAATAAAAGTTGTGCCTAATATTAGTTGTTCTTCAAAGTAAACCTTTCATATTCATAGTTAATCAGTAACAAGCTTCTTCATTTTGATAGAAGGTATGACTTCAAAGTAAACCTGATTTTCGTGCATGATACACGATATGAATCTCTTGCTATGTATCTAGTTTGATGACCGTAAAAGGATCACGAAGCCAACACTTCTACGCATCACATAAATCATCTGAATGAATTTTTCTCTGAAGGCAAGCCAATTCATCAGTATTTCTGAAATTAGAACATGTAGAAATCTAGGATTAGTGAGATCAGATGACTCTCAAATATGTAAAAATTAGTTTCCTTTGGAAGGCGGCAAACCCACTTAGAGTGGGGGGCGAAAAGGCTTGGTTTGGTTTTGGTTGAAAGAACACACCGCAAAGAGTTTGCCTTAGAGAAACCGTCTGGGTTTAGACAAAATCATCTTCGCTCTCACCATAATTAGGATATGTTTTCTTTAAGTATGTTTTCTTAGAAAAATCTCCAAAAGAGATCATGTTTTAAATAAGTTTCTAGATATACAAAAGAAAAGAAAAGAAATGTTCTAGAATCTTAAGTTAGCTCTGAAATTAAATGCTTTTAAATTGCACTTTTATCTTTTTCTCATATCATTATAGATGAGAACTCCACTAATTGTGATACATGACATCATACACATCAATTATATGGTAGACCCCATGTTTAGCATAACAAGTTAAGCTAGTAAAGTAAATCCTGATCTAGCCAAGAATATTTAACTCCGTGATGGGCATGAACGAAGAGAGAAACGACAAAACCAAGCCTTCTCCCACACTAAGTGGAATCAAGTAAAGAGAAGACTCACCAGAGAACAAATATTTTGGGCTTCAAGTCACCTGCTTGATACATAAGCAACAATTAGCTATTGGAGAATTGAGATTGGATTCTCTAAATCACTTCTCTATGAGTCAGCAAGTCATCATTTTTGCAATACTGACAAGCCCAAATCTTTGTTGCCTTTGAAAATAGAGCAGCATGCATCGCGTGCTTAGTTGCTGAAGTCATTCAACATTTGCTTGCGATATTACAGTATATTATCCTCATGCTTACTTTACAAGCGATAGCATTTAATGAAGCCCTTTAGCAATTGTTTGTGGCCCTTGCTTCTGCCATTAGTCTAGTGATCAAGTAACTTCAAACCCACTTAAAATGAACCACGACTCACTATTTAGGTCTTCAGTTTGATATTCGGTGCCTTTAATATCATTTAAATCCTAAATCTTAAAGTCGAGTTCAGCTCTTGGAGAGAGAGAGAAAGAGAGAGAGAGAGAGAGAAAGAGAGAGAGAGAGAGAGAGAGAGAGAGAGAGAGAGAGAGAGAGACGACATAAGGGCATGAGGATGGCAATTTGAGAGAGCCGGCATGAGGGCAAGAGGGTGGCAATTTCGTAGTCTGGGTACTGCTTGTGTTGTAAATCAGTAGACTCAAACGTGACCTTTTCTTTTTGTGTTGCTTGGGGTGGACAAACACAAGATCCGACAAACACGTATTTTCCTGTCGCTTTCTCGTGCCAGGTTCTTTCGCTGGTGGCAATTTGATATTTAAGATTGATCATGTTGTATCGTTTCCTCTTGATGCCATATACAGGTCAATCTAAGCAGAATTGTACCCTTTTGGTGAAAAATGGCACATGAAACACTAATGCCCTAGGACATGGACTTTTTGGGTTGCGTCCAAGTGCATTCCCATGTTTTGATCTTTGTTTAGGGGGTCTTTGATTACAAGGATGGAACTAGAGCTCCAGTTCTAGTTTCAGCAACTCATCCCTAAAGATGGGTCGATGATGGGTTTCATAATCGGGTAAAAAGTGAGATCATACAATCTCACCTTTTACGCTACATCAAGGCAAGGCATGCATTTTATTATGAGGAATTTATATGCAGTTTCAAGCCTCACAATCAAACACCATTTATTAGTCATTATAGCAAGATAGAAGGAAAAACTCTCTCTCTCTCTCTCTCTCTCTCTCTCTCTCTCTCTATATATATATATATATATATATATAATATAAAGAGGGGGTAAAGAGAGCTTGTGAAGCATATACAAAATCAATCATGCTAATTTAGCATTGTTAATGATCTCAATCGTTCAAGTAAATTGAGATTAAAAAATGTTTTTCTAATAAAGGACGTAAAAAGTAAAAGTATACATTTTTAAGAACTTTTTACCTTTTGTTTTTTTCCAATAGATTGCTCTATGATTGCTTGTATACATATTCCACTATATATATATATATATAACAGAGAGAGAGTTGGGAGGGAGAGAGAGCACTTGAGTAGATTACATATGATAAGGTATGGAAAAAATCAATGAAAGGAAAAGATCTCTCCAAATTTACAACGGTCAAGGGCGTGCAGACAAGATGATTTTGGATGAGCGAGCCCTCGGCCACCTTTTGAAATTCTATCTCCCGAATCTGATGATTAAAGTGCGAAGTGACGCAGCACAAGCATTCCTTTTGTTTCAATGGCCACCGCCAACAATTAAGCTATGAAAAGAAGCCCCTGCCTGCTCAAGTAAAAGCCCAGTTCTCCTTAATCCATTTCACGACAAATACTCAACCACCTTCTGTGCCTCCACCAGAGAGAGAGAGAGACAGCACAACTCTCTTAAATCTCTTACCCACTATGCTTAACCTATCCGGCAAGGTTTAACAACCCCAACTCCGCATGCATGTTCATGTGTGAGTTTATATCTTCTTTGCCCATTAACAATCACAATTGTGTGTTTGTGTGTGTATGAAGAGAAAGATGGAAGAGACTGAATTAGATATCCCTCCAACCACCCAAGCAAGGAAAGCACATTTCAATAGTTTCACTAGCAAAATCAGGAACTGGATAGAACAAATCACTTGCTGCCGTTTTCCTCCACAGACAATGGCAGCCGGAGATTTGGAAGGTCGGAATCTTCAGCAGGGGAATGCTCGCTGCCTCACTTCATACTACAGTGTGTTTGTTGCTCGTGTCGCCATCATGGTATGCTTGCTATTCAAAGTACTCAAAACAATTCCAGACTCTGAATTGGCAGCAGAAACGTGTTTAAACAAATGGATGACACTTTTAAAATATGCATTTGTTCAGTATCTTTTACAGTTCACAGGTTCTAATTATTGATCCCCTATCATATTTTGACATATTTTGACTGCAACAATTAGGTAGAGTTCGACTGTGGTCCCACAAAGAAAGGAAAACAATGCAAACTGCAGAAAGAACCCACTCATTTTGTGAATTCCTGAATAGCTACTCTGCTGATACAGGAAAAGAGAACGCATCAATTTGCATTTTTGCTGCTACAAAAGCTAGGACTGAAGAGTTTTGGAAGGAAACAATAGAACATGATCTTGATCTTTCTGGAGTAAATGCTAATATGACACAAGATTGAGCACAATAGCACGTAAGAATAGATGTAATTCAACTTCGACCCACTAGTGTGGGACAAGGCTTGGTTTTGGTTTTTGCTAATAAAAAACTATTTGAATTTGGAAAATCAGGGAAAACTAAGACGGTGAATGGGAGTCTGGCGGATATGGTAAAGGCCCAAGAATTATCTTGAACTTCCTGGTAATGGCTACAGACCTGGAAACAGATTCTACAGGAGCAACAACAACAACTAACAACAACTAAGCCTTTTCCCATACTAGACGGGGTCGGCTAGATTCTACAGGAAAAGACGTAAAAAAAAATATGATTCAGCACTTACATGTATATAATTAAGAGAATGGTTTCCACTTTAATTGAGATAGATGTACCGGTTGATAGTCGAATTACTTCAACCGTGGAACTTCAGCTGCTAGATCCAACCAAAACCAAACCCTTCCCACACTAAATGCCATGGGCTACATGAACTCTAACTTACCATTGAGCTTGATGTTGTAACTTCACCTGCTAGATCTTTAGCTGAAAGTTCCATACCTGTGAGTGAAAAATGAACAAAAAGTAAAACCAGTTGTGCATTCTTAACCTTGCTCTCACTTATACACCTAACTACTTTTTAATAAATTAGCTAGTCAAATATAATGTTGGAGAGATGCTTTCTGGCTTGTGATTCAATAAATAATTGTAAAATAAAAGCACATCCGTTGACAACACCATAAGATGGAGAGAAACATCATAAAACAAAAGAAGCAACAGCGTAAATCAAGTTCTCTTGTCACATAATAAGACCTGTTTTGCCATTTATGGGCAACAACAAATCCACAGAGCCCATGTATGACTGATTGTGTGTATCTCATAGTCACCGCTATCATCAATATTTTAAAAACGTATTATATTATTATTTTTTCAGTGCCCATACTAAAGTACGATAATATCTTCAAAACCACAGGAAAACATCCTGGTGATATCATGATCTTTCAACCTTTTCTTTGGTTTATATTTGCAAACTTTTAGTTATATGAATGTTCTGTTGAAAATTTAAAATCTTTTATTTTGAACCTTACTCTGACTTTTTTTATGCAAGAAGAAACATGAGATACTTATTCTTCTATGCAATGTAACAAGTATCAATTCATATCATATGGGACATATGAAAATATCGTATACCAGTACCTGTATACACATGATCCAGTTACCCTGTATTGCACTGTATTGCCAATTTATGATAGAACATATTAAAGAAACACGATGAAACATGATGACCTTGAGGGACTCAGATAGGCAGCCAATTTATGATATAACGTATCAAAGAAACATAGATATTTGCACATTTCTTCATTGTCAATATTATTCCTTTCCTGATATAGAGGGTGAAAAATGCTTTGCATCTTATGCCAGTGATCTATTTTCTGGACATGCAGGTAATGCTTGCTATCTTGATCAGCATGTTAACAATTCTGACCTGGCATTTTACAAGTGTGTACACAACAAAATCAATAAACATTTTAGCATATGGACTTCGGTTTGAGCTCCTACAACGCCCTATATTGTGGATGTGGAACATACTTAATTCCACCGTAGAAATAACCATGGCACAGGTCAAGCTTTCAGAGTATGTTATCGGTCATTACACAAAGTCAGTTACACATGCAGCTCAATCTGAGGTGCTTATTCAGATCTTTTCCTTTTACAAATGGTAAAGAAAAAGCATAGTAAGATTAGCTACTTACAAATAGCTGTAGACTTCTCAGTATTTGCATTACCTGCCTGCTTCATTTGAGCATGCGTTGAGTAGCTTATTTAAGTATGAAATCACACACAACTACTCACCTTCTACACATCACGGGTATCCATGCTCTCTTGTTGAACCAATCAGCAACAAGGGTATGTTACATACTTGTTCTTCAGTAAGTATAGGTGATTTGACTGAAGGATAAACATTCCTTTTGACATATATATTATGAATGCAGGCAGGAAAATGTAATAGCTAAAAGGTTAGGCAGTATTCTGTATCTAGCTGATTAAAGCATTTTTCATTTTCAGATAGCAAGATACAGAATTTAGAATCTATATACAAATAATTTAATCCAGGGTTCTACATTTTCTTGTCAACAGCTGTATGAAGTCATGAAGGATGTAACCTGGGCACTTTTTTCAAGTAGAATGGCTCTCAATGCAATTACTATAAACTATAGAAATGGATTTGTACAAGCATTTCACAGAGACCACAAGAACAATAGTACATTTTATATCTACTCTGACAATGCTGAGTCTCATCCGGTGAGCGGGTCAAATAAAGGGACAGCATCATCACCTCACACTGGAGATAACATACCTGCAAATGCTAGTATGTCTTCCACTTGGTATGGTGTGCCGCTTGATCCAGTTACTGGTGAAAAAATAGGAATTAGAAGAAAAATTCCACCAGAAGATCTTATCAAAATTGCAGGCATTTCAGAGCTACAAGATGGTGCAGCTTCACGGCATGTTGCCGTAAGCAAGTTCACAGACTCACCGTTACTTTCAGCAGCATTGCCAGTGCATCATCCAGTTGATCAGAGCATTGTGGCTGTTGTAGGGGTCACCACAGCTCTTTATAGTGTGGGCCAGCTGATGAAGGAGCTGGTTGAATTTCACAGGGGATACATGTATTTGACTTCTCAAGAGGGTTTTCTACTTGCAACATCAACAGGTGCGCCCTTGTTAAGGAATACACCAGCTGGTCCGAAGCTTATGCTGGCTACTGATTCAAAAGACCAAACCATAAGTTCAGGTGCAGAATGGTTAGAGAATACGTATGGTGACAAGCTGCTGCTGAAAAACGAGGTGCATGCAGAGAATGTCATGTTGATCCATCAGAAATACTATGTTGACTCCTTTTTCCTGAATCTCAAAAGGCTTCCACTGGTGAGATCTTCAGGAACCACACTATCTTAGTTGTTTGGAATTCAGATTCTATGCGCCCCCCTGGATCCAATCAATAACTGGAAAGCTATTAACTTGATGATGCATGGCAAGGAAATCAAAAGAGTTATTAGAAAAAAGGTGCTTCCATGATTGAAAATTACTACTAATAAGAAAAGCTGACATGTAAATTATAAATACAAAACAAAGAAGAGAATGCATCATATGCTGAAGGATCCATCCATACGTATAGTTCCAATGCTGTTCTTAAGTTGGATAATTCGTAATTGTTGCAAGGCCTGTGTTTTGTATGTGGCCATCAATGTTATAAATTCACATAGATTGCCATTCATGGTAATGATTGAAATACTATACTGCTTCTGTCATGGTTTTGTTGAATAGAATGCATCAATTTTATTGATAAACATCAAATAGAGAGTGAAAGGCATACACAACAGTCCGGGACCCTCTTGGGTGTCTGCAACTGCTCTTAATCTTTCTTTCTATTTTACTGAACCTAATGAAACAACTTATTATATATTACTTGTTCTAACTTGAATGACTAATCTACCCTAACTTAAGTAAAGACTCAATACCACACGTTAGGGCAGATTTGTCTACATGCATGAATACACGATATTCTTCAACACTCCCTCTCAAGTTGGGAGGAATATATTTGAGACTCCCAACTTGCTGCACAATCTGTCTAGGGTGACTTTTGGTGCTTTCGTCAACATGTGTGTAATCTCATCTTCTCACTTATATATTATACTTGCAGCGTATTGTTTGCAATTTTTTCTCTTAAGAAGTGGCAATCTATTTCTATATGTTTTGTTCTTTCATGTTGTACTGGGTTGGTGGCTATTTGAATTGTTGTCCTGTTATCTGTCTACAATGATATTGGAAGGTTAATTATTTCTTGAACTTTTGTAATTAGTGAGATAAGCAACAATCCTTCACTGGTTTCTTGTGCTGCCAAGTAGTTCTTCAAGGTGGTAGAATTGAACTCACCTCCATTATTTGACCTAATTACTTTCATCTTTAAATTGTGTCTCAACAAATTTATGGAATAACGAAAATATTGAAATAATCTCATCCTTAGATTTGAGCAGATATATGATAGTAAAATGAGAGCGATCATCAATAAAGGAAACAAAGTATTTGTGTCCAGTAATAGCAATAACAGGGCAAGGCCCCCATACATTTACAACAACAACAACTAAGCCTTTTCCCATACTAGACGGGGTTGGCTACATGGATTCTTTGTTTTCACATAGCCCTATCATGTGCCATGTTAGCAGTTAACTCTCAATAAGCTAGATCATTCTTTATTGTTCCTTTCCAACACTTTTGTGGTCGTCCTCTACCTCTTTTAATACTTTAAAAATCTATTTTTTCATACCCTCTTACAGGTTCTTATTTTGATCTTTTTCTATATGTCCAAACCACCTTAAACGATATTCTCATTTTATCCTCTATTGGTGCCACACATAATTTATTTCTAATAACTCTTAGGAAAATTAAAAGGTTTATCATCTCTTGAATTACTTCTAGGAAAATTAACTCTAACATGCTTTCCTAGTTGACATGCCTCACATTCTTGGTGAGTATTCCCTTTCATTTTTTCCAGCTACGGTATGATAGCATCAATCTTTTGAATCCGTAGACGTCCAAGTCATCTATGTCACAATGTTAAGTCCTTTTCAAGTTGAGTTGTTGTTGCATGTGTTGTTATGTTTTGTTTCTCTTCGTCCAATATATATAGTCCTCTATCTTTCTTATCATATCCAACTGTCTTTCTCATCTTTAGTTCGTGAAATACACAATAAGAGACAAAGAAATGAACATCATAGTTTAATCTTGTGATTAATGCACTAATGGATAATGGATTCATGGAAATTTGTAGAACATAAAGAACTAGATCCAATATTCCAAGTTTTGTCCACAATTTCCCTTTTCCTTTTACCAAAATATAGGAGTTATCTACAATTCTAACTTTGTCATTCACGTCATGATAATCAAGTAGCCCAGCTTTGAAGTTCACCATGTGCTGGGTTGATAATCTAGTGTATATATGACTGTGAATAAGAATGAAGAGATTTACCGCTAGGTCCAGCCTAACATGATGAATGGCATTACCTTCCTCAAAATTGACAATAAGCATAAGTGAAAACATATACACTCTCCGCTTTATACCATCCACTTTCCGTCTTATCTTTCAATTGCTGTAGATACCAATACAAATTGGCAAAATATCTCGCAAACAAGTCTAGTTTCACAGGGGAGAATGCAATAAGCAAACTGACCCGATTTCTTGCTAGGTTAAACTCTTCCTCTATAAAAGAGTAGCACAGAATCAACAGAAGATGCATGAATTACAAAATTAAACAAGCCATGGCTGCCTGACCAAAATATGAGCGTGAAAGAGGAAAAGGAATGCGCTAAAAATACTATTTGGGTTTCCGCTAGATCTGAGACATTTGCATAAAAATACATCGCATGTGAAAGAAGAACATATATATTATAAAGGGGGATTATTTAGCTGTTACATCTAATGATTTAGTACGCATGTATGTGTAATTCTGTTTGTATGCAGATGCCACGAATGGATGGGTATGAAGCAACTAAGGCAATCCGAGCAATGGAGGATAGGATAGGAAAGAGCATACCAATTGTTGCTTTGACGGCCCATGCAATGTTCTCAGATGAGGCCAAGTGCCTTGAAGTGGGGATGGATGCCTATCTGACAAAGCCAATCGACAGCAAGCTCATGATCTCCACAATCCTCTCCCTCACGAAGAAGTAAACCGACGGATTGCCTAATCCCTCTTCCTTGTTGCCGTCTTGTTCGCTTGGTTGAAAGCTAAGCAACAAACTTGAGTGGACTATCTTGATTGATCGACCTTCTTTATGATTTAAGATGATGATCTATACAAAATAGTGAAATACTCGAGATTTCTGGTAAAAGAGTAGGCTTCTTATGGTGTTTGTTTTTGTAGCTGCTTCTATCTTTCCAGAGTTCGCTCTCGTATGGCAGAGGCGATGATTACGAACAGCTACCGAAAAAAGAGAGACTAACCACTGAAGGATAGATGGCACTTAGCCCATACCCCAGTCGAGCAAATCTCCTCTCTCTCACACACACATCTGAAACAAATGCTGCTAACTTCTGCATTTTATTGGCATTGACATGGTTGATGAGAAAGCTTCTACTATTTTTCGTATGCGTTGAGTGTGTCCCAATTAAAGCATTTTCTCTTTCCCATGCAATCAGGAAACATGCCACTAGGTTTCCAATTGCACTGCAGGAAAACATGCGAATGGTGTTTGCAGCCTTGCACCATCTGTTGTTTGATATGAACAATTCACAAGTGCGCATCTGTCATGTGCTAAAATCCTGCTTGTGGATAACAACCACCTCTATATCAAGGTGTTGAAATCTTTAAGTTGGAATTTATTTAGCTTTATGAAGATGATCCTAGTGTATTTTCTCAATGCACCACTGTTCTCCCAAAAAAAATTCAATAATTGATAAGACCAACAGGCAGCAAGAGAGAGAGAGAGATTATCATTAAGCATTTCTTCTGCTTGAATTATAAACTGTAAACTATAGAATATATGTTATTGTCAGTCACCAAGATAAATACAAATAAAACATGAGAAGCGCTGCGAGTTTTTGGAAAGAGACAAGCAGCCCTTGCAACCACGGTACTGACACAGTGATACCTTTGCATCACATGCACGAGCTCTTTCTGCATATTACGCAGTCATCTCCAAGTTGAATGTAATACAGTTATATAAGAATTCAACACCCTAAGTTGCCCTTGGGAGGTCTGTACTTGGGCCTCGCAGCATAAACCACCAAAGAACTACACCCTCACCACAGGACTTAGGCAGAGATATGATACGATACATATCGAACCCCAACCTCCTGTACGATAGTGGAAACTCTCTCCCCCTGCCAATGCCTGCAAAGCAAGAGATTAAACCCCACTTAGGAAGCATGCGACACCTCATAGGGTTTTCTGACAATGCAACACCTCGCAGGAACCATGAAGCTTGAAAGCAACCAAATTGCTGAAACTAAGGTAAATTTTCCAAACAACAAAAAGGTCAATATAAGAATGTATTTTTCATGGCATGCACCCAAAACGCTTGAAGGTCAATAGTTAGCATAAAATGCAATAACTAGAGTAGAACAACACAAACCCCCTTCTATAACTCTCAGGAAAAAAATTGTAATTTATTGGGTACCCGGACAACCACCATGAGGTTTGCTATTGGATCACCAAGCATAGCACTCTCTGAACCTAGAACTTTACTCCTAAGGCCTATAACAAGCTTCGCCATATACACCACCATGTCACCGACCTGTCCCTCCCGTAATGAGGGCCAAGGTTGCGTCCCACTACGCCAATGCCCTTCTGACTCTCAAAATTTTATCAGCTCCTAGAGAATACCAGTGTCCAAAAATTCTCATTAGGCAGCTGTACTTCAAGCACGAGATTTTATTACTCAACCACACAAACACAGGACACTTCATCATTTGGCATCATCAGATATCAGCCACTGTGGTAGCACAACAAAGTGCATGTAGTTTTAGTGCCTACCTGGTTTGCATGGAGAAGAGCACACGGCTCCTGTATCATGCACAGAAGCCGCTTATTGTAGGTTATGTTTCTTTGATCCTTCCACAATCATCTGTCAAATAAGATAATATCGTTAATTGTATTAATTAAATAAAAGACTTACATTTGTATATAGATAATGAAACCCATAGTAGGCTTCTGTAGAAGGGCACGCATGGTGGTGGAAGACGTGGTGCTACTAGACCTATTGTTGAATGTTCAAACAGGAGACGAATGAAAACACTGTGATGGGCATGACACCTTTTTCATTTTCCCAAACAGAAGAAAAGAAAAAGACATGGCCAGTTCTTACTTATACCTTCTGGAGTACATGACGATTTCTGCAAAGAAAACATCCTACAAGGAGAGTTTTGTTACAAGAAGAGGGGTTCAGCGATCCATCTTCAAATAATCCACCAGCAAATCAACCCTACAAATAATAAGCACATCTGATAACCAAAATGAATAGATTTGACACCATTGAACGACTGCATATTCTTTTAAGTATATCTATATTATTTACCTCAGGATACAATGGTGCTAACTTTAGATCCTTCACAATGAACTTTCTTACAAATCTGAGTATCCAGCATCATCCTCTACGATTACTGGCATCCAAACAATCCAATATAACGAAAGATCTTTTTTAAGACATAAGCAAGAACTACTCGAGCAAGTATTATCATCCATAAATAAGTACTACCGAGAAATACTTTAGTAAATGGATTACCAATACGCTTTAGTTTAGGGCAATTTCGTTTGTCATGACCAGAACCCTTGCAATGTTTGCATGCTCTTGGTGGTTTGTTGAGTTTAATCTTATTAGATAAGTTCCTGAAACACAGGGGAAAGAATCAAACTCAAGATCATGCAATAAAGTACTTCCAGCCTTATATAATACTACAAAACAAACTTCATAGTTCATATCATACCCATCATTCATTTTCAGTGCACAGTTACGAGTATCATGACCAGTCTTGCCGCAAGTGGCACATGTCCTCCTTGCTTTTGACAACTCATTTCCAATTTTGAGTCTACTGCCTGGTTCTTTCGTAGATACAACTTGGGAATCCCCAAAAGCAAGTTCAATTGAAGACCCCGCGATCTCATGTGCTGGTTCAACCATTTTATGGTTTGGTTCCTTTGTTCTAGCTTTTAGCTCTTCAATCTTGTTAAGTCCTTCCACTTCAAGAGAAAGTCTGACTAAACCTTCTAAGACATGATCGTAACTTGATTCGTATTGTGATCCAAAAAATATACATTTATTTGCATAAAAAGATAGATGGCCTTGCCGCAAAGATACATAATTTTGTAGTTGAAACTTATCTCCATCACAATTAACCATGAGACTATCTTTTGCATTTCGTGTCCACCTTTTCAAGATGTATTTAGATGGGAGTTTCTCAAAACCCTCAAATCTAAGTACCCAGAAAATATGTCGGCATACAATGCCTTCAAGCTCCCACTTGTTACATGTGCACTTCGAGATCTCCTTGGAGTTCTCATGGAATGTCAAAACATACTCTTTGCTTACAGTCTCTGAGAAATCTGTAATAACATATTTTCGACCACCAGGGATGCTTTCAACCTTTGGAACACATTTTAATGAGATCTGAATCTCATTTTGGATCTTTTCAAATGTTGCTCTCGTGAAGATTTTCATCAAATCATTTTCTAAAGGACAACTAGTTATAGAAATCAGCCAATCATCATCCAATCCCTGATTAAGTATATTTTCATCATCACGTACTCTCAAGATATTCTTTTCTATACTTTCTACAAATTTATGCATGAGAGTATGTCTATCAACAGTCTTCCTGAGAATATTGTTGTTTCCCGTTTCCCATTGGAAGCTATGTGTGCCTGCAAGAAACACATTACCTGAATATACATGAAACCATTTCGTTCTATCATCCCAAAGATTTTGTACCCGTTCCTTGTCCTTCAGTTTTGGGAATGCATCAATCATATTTTTCCATCTCTCTTCAAATTCCTCCACATTTACTGAAGCACATATACAATCATTCCAAGTTTTCCTGAAATTTGGATGCATTTGATCCATATGGCCTAAATATTTTGAAAATGCATCAGTCATGTGCCACATACCGTACATATGTACTGAATCAGTAAAAAATTTTGCTATTGCTGCTTCCATTGGCTGATGTTGGTTTGTCATAATGAGCTTTGGAGGGGTATTGCCCATGGCATTTAACCACTCTCTGAAAAGCCATTCGAAAGACTCAACAGTCTCCTTCATGAGCAATGAACACCCAAAATTAGTACCTTGCCAATGGCTATTTATGCCAATAAATGGAACATATGGCATGTTTGCTTTATTTTTTGCATTAGCAGTATCAAAAACAAGGACATCTCCAAAAAGACAATAATCTTGACGTGAGATGCCATCTACCCAAAAGCAGTTACCTAGTTCTCCATGCTCATCTAATTGAAAATTAGCATAAAATTTGGGATCCTCGGCTTTCTTTCTTGTGAAGTAGTCAATGATACTTCTAGAGCCATTTTCATGAGATCTAGTGTCTGACTTCCTTAAATGGGCCCTAACTTGCTTCCAGGTAGAAGAGCGATCATCTGGGCCTGTTGCTTCTAATGCTAAGACAGTTGGCAATTGAGAACCTCTTATTTTGTTGTCCTCGAGAGCTCCAACTGATGTCTGAGGCTTATCTGTTGTACCATTAGAAGACACACAAGATCTTTTTATGTCCATGTTATGAAAAGGGTGATTATGTTGTTCTCTCCAATTCGTTACAATCCACATGTTTGTTTTCCTACTAAATGAAATCCTCATGTCCGCTAAACACCCACATCTCACTTTAGCCTGCACCTGCTTTCCGTCTATCATATTTACTCTCTTGAATCCATGCTTATTGCATGTGAATTGGCGAAAGTACACTTTTCCTCTTCTTTTCTTGAGGTGATTCTTTCTAATGGTAAAGCCAGCACTTCTAGCATAGGCATTGTAACATTCATAAGCATCATCCTCACTATTAAAACTCATGCCGACTTTGGGTTTCAACTCTAATTGTACCTCTGGATAAAACTTTACCGTACTCCAACCATCATCCATATTGAGATCTTCACTTTCAATATTTTCACCCATTTCTAAATCTTCTTCTTCTTCTTCATTCACTTTAGAACCAATGCTCTGCTCATGATCTTGTGCCTCTACGTCTTCATCCATGACGTTGTCATTTTCCGGTTTCACAGAAGAGCGGTCATTATCTTTGTTATGCTTTATAGAGCATTCACCTAGTTCCATCTAAGCTTTCACAACCTAGGACAAGAAAAGTGATATATTAGAGGAATGCCAAACTTGGAATGCTATCTATAAAACAAGCAAAGGTTTCATTTAGGGTGACTAAATTATGTGCACAAAACAGAAGATAAGCATGCATAAAAAACCAGAGGAAATACTTAATCAAGCTTAGGATGCTTTTTTGGGAAGTTTTTGCAAACTTTACTCTGGAAGGATGTTTACTTCTTACATGCAAATCAACATTGAAAGGAAGCATCTTTGTTTACTTCTGCGCAGAAGAATGACCCTGCACGACTGGTGTCGTATCAAAGTGCCTTCGTTGAGGGCAACCTGGGAAAGGAGTCTAAATGGAGATGTTCACCTCTTGCACGAAAAATGGAACCCGCATGAGTCTTACTAGGGAATCTTTCATTTTATGTACATTTTGCATGGACAGTCTTTTTTCACGTTAAATAAGCCATTTCCCCTTTATAATCAGGGAAAGACACGTACGCTCTATGTTGCTCCTAGACAAGTCTGATTCTTTTTGAAAGCATGCTTGTGCTGAGATTCCACTAGCCGCATGATCAATCTGTTCATAGACTTTCCTTTTGGAGTTAACCGCGGGCATGACCTAAGATGGATCATGATGGCGACTAAGCATCCATGTACCGATCCCATCTTAGAGTGTGAAAAGGGTTGGTTTGGACATTGCCATGATACTGAGCACCATACATTTCACTCTCGTCAAGAACTTCAGTTGACTCCAAACCAAGTTTCAGATTACTTGTTCTTATGAAATTAAGAGAATAGTATCGAACTTGGTTAACCCTCGTAACTGGGTTCACAACAGAAAATGTTGTTGGCATGTTTAAGCTTCAGAGTGCAGTATCCTAACACATGTAACAACTCAAAAGGCGCCAAGCAACCCATAAAAGATACAGAAAAATGGGGGAAAATAAAGTGATTATACAAAACATGAGCTAGTAATCAGTGACCATTTACAATCACAGTGTCATCCAAAGGACAAATAACGCATCCTCAGCATTCCCAATCCCTCGATTCGAAAGAAATCTGACCATCTTAAACATTTGAGAAATGCCAAAGAAATAAAGATCCCCCCAAAAATGCAGAGATGCACCACATAACTAGACAAGCAACACCCATCTTCAGAAATTCTTGACAAGCAACGTCGTTCATCAAATTACACTAGACAGCCTCAAGCATAGGGAGAGTACAAGATTCAAAGGGAGCTTAGCAACTTCAGCAGAGGCATTCGTTCCCCTACAGCACACAATGATAAGAATTCTTGCCGAAGAGTTCGTTTCCCACAGCGAAAAAACAAAATATAGAAAAAAAATCAAACCTCTCTTGAAGTTCGCAGTTGCTTCAAGCAATGATCCCTTTCGTGTTAAAGCAGGTAGAGAGAGATTTTGCACGCTAGAAGTAGCAGGAGAGAGAGGAGGGGGCAAAGGCATCTGTTGGGGGTTTGAAAACATTGGCTGTCGCCCGTCCGATGTTTACCCTTTTGACGGTCTACTCGTAGTCTGGGCAGCTTCCGACGCGAGCAGGACCCTCTCCTCTCCTCCGGACAAAGCAGTCAACGCCCTTTCCATAACTTCGACGTAACAATTACGGTTAAAACCAAAACCAACCCTTCTTCCACGCAAAGTCCGGTCAGCTCAATCGCTAGATTCTGTGTCGTGTTTCCATTTACATCGTGTTCAATATCTAATTTCGCATATATTATCAATCTCAAATGTGCAGACCACCTTAAGCGACTTCATATAATACAACCTTGATATATAACATTGAACAAGAAAATTGCAGCACATAGAGCAATAGCTCACCTGTCCAAGGGGCGACTCACAATGGCAAGTGTTATGAGTTTAACACCTGGGTCATGCATAAATCTGATTAAGGCTTTGTCTGCATTTGTTTACACATGTATATATATAACAACAACTAAGCCTTTTCTCATACTAAATAGGATCGATTACATAAATTAGTTTTTACATAACTCTATCATGTGTCACTCAACAAGAGTTCGATCATTTTAGTGTGTTTTTCAACATTTTTATGGTCTTAATATTTTCACTATCTAGTTTTTGAGACATTTTTATTGAAACTTTCTTTGATCGTCTATCTATATATCCAAATTATCTTAAACAATTTTTCTCATTTTATCTATTGATGTCACTCTCAATTTGTTTCCAATAACCTCATTATATGTAAGATTTTTTCTTTTACGATAACTTATTCATTTCAACATCTTCATTTATACCACAAACATATAAGAACTAGGACTAAGACCTAGACTTTATAAACGAAGACCATGAGGCCTTTGTGTGATACAAGGACATGGACTTATGGATCCCAAACAAGTTTAATATGTGATCACTCATGTGCAGTACAATAATGCAGTAGGTTGGGGTGAGTACACCTATTTCAGGTTCGTACTCAAATCTCAATTTTATGCTCAGTATCCACCGGATGTTTGAATGTGTTTGGGTCTTTTTTTTGGCAGTCAACGAGGATTTGGTAATCCAATTTCAATCTTAATATAGTTTGTAAAATGATAAATATAATATAATTAAAACCAATCATATACTTTAATAATTGAGAAATTTTGAGATTAGGAAGTTGAAATTTTGGAATTCAATATTGTATATCGGGTCGGGTACGTGTTGGGTACACTTTTGTTCCATACCAGCCTTGTAACCAGTAAAAAATATTCGGGTTATTTCCGACCCGAACCCGACCTAGACAAACCAGGGAATCGTGCCCTCCCTGCGCGCGATGAGGCTTGGGATGAAACAAGCACCAGTTGGTACCGTAACCGGTCGTCTGGTACGTGTCCGGGCACTGCAGAGCGAGTAGAACGGGGAGACTGGTTGCCTAAGTTTGCGCTGCCATCTTCCCTCTTTTGTAGTTTGGGGGAGAGAGTGAGAGAGGAGGGAGGGAGGAAATGGCTCGATACGACCGGGCGATCACGGTTTTCTCGCCGGACGGGCACCTCTTTCAAGTTGAATACGCGCTTGAGGCCGTGCGCAAGGGCAACGCGGCAGTCGGCGTCCGGGGAACTGATGCCCTCGTCCTCGGCGTCGAGAAGAAATCCATTCCCAAGCTCCAAGATTCCAGGTCCCTCTCTCTCTCTCTGAAAAGTACTGAATCCGCTGTATTGTGGTCATGATTGTCTTTCTATTAACCATTAAGTGGATCAATTTGTTGGTTTGGGGCATTCAGGTTCTAAACTGAAATGGGTTTCGGATGGTTTTGTTACAAAATGGTGGCCATTCTCGGCTCGTTCTCGGCTCGGGTAACGGAGGATCAGGCCAGATCGAGTAACGGACAACCGTTATTGGATTTTCCGGTAACGGCCGTCCGTTACAGCTCCGGTACAGGTCGATAAGCAAAGACAAATGGGGGAGCGCGTGCAAAGGCAGGCACGCATAGAGACGACAAACATATAAAAGAAATACCAAAAAATTAGAGAGAAAGAGAAACAACATTTGCCGTTGTGAGGGAACCTCGTGTAGATCATCTTTACCGTTGCACCCATTTTAATCTGTGCAAAAAGAGAGAGCGCCTGGAATGTGGCGATCATGAGAAAGCTTCACTAAAAAAAGAGGAGAGAAAGGGAGGGAACGAAAAAAAAATCGGTACAAGGCGACACTAACCACAAGGAAGGCGGAAGGATAAACCTAGAGGCACACTCGGCCAAAACAGTCGAAACAGCGAGGCAAACTAAGCCAAAACACGGAGAGGTACAATCGGTCGAAACAGCCAGAGGCACAATCGGCCGAAACAACCAGAGGCAAATTTGGCCGAAACAGCCGAAACACTCAAAGCCCTAAGGCAAGCCGGAGCAGCCTTAATCCCGAAGGCAGGCAAGGCGGCAGGGACGGCTAAAGGAGAAACCAGAGGCAGGATCGGCCAAAAACTCAAAAAAATACTATGAGAAAAACCGGAATAGCCGACGAACGATCGGAATAGCTTTTCCGACAATCTTCTCCCCTCTCCCTTTTACTCTCTCTCTCTCGGAATAATCAAGAGAGTTGTTGTAAAACAAAAAAAACGCTTTTAAGCGTTTCAGTCGGAAAAAAAAGCTGCGATTTCGAAAAATCACGGCGGGATAACTATCGGTTTTCCAAAACCACTCACGATTTTCTGAAACCACGTTTTTGAAAACCGCCTCGGGATCTGTGTCAAAAAGATAGAATTGGCCCTAACCCTTTCGGATATTACGTAGTCTGCCACGATAAAAAGACAGTTTTACCCCTTGGTAGTTTTTGAAAATTACAGGAAAACTAGGGGTTGTTATTTTACGATATTATCCAACCCGGTTTGGATAATTTCATTTCTGCCACTCAGTTAAATGACGGGTTTACCCTTGTTCTTTTAGAAAAATTACAAATTCACCTTGAGAGTTAAAATTATGATTTTAACCCTGATCAGTTGTGAATTTTACAAGAATACCAAATAGTAATTTTACGAGTTTGTCCTTGTGATTTTACAAAAATTACAAAAGAGTACAAATAGATAAAATTACAAATTTATCCCTTGGTATTCTTTTTAGGGGGTTTAGAGGCAGAAAAACCCTCAGAAAAATTTTTCTACTTCATATTCTGCATCACTTTAACATGTGTCTTGCTTTGTGTGTTTTCTGTTTCCTTTTAGACCGCTTGATTGATATTTTTGCCAAACACCTAAAAATGAGTTATAGGATATGTGTGTCCGAACTGGCAAAAACAGAAAAAATAAACGGTTTGAACTTCCAGACTTGGAAGAAAAGAATCCCGCTGGCTCTAACACTAGAAGGTGTAGAGTAAGTTTTAAAGGAAACAGTGCGTCCTCCACCATCAGACGCAAACCATCAACAGTTAAAAATATATAAAACATTTCTAAAGGACGATACCATAGCAAGAACAATCTTGTTAACTTATATGGAGGATGACCTGATTAGGGTCTTTGAAGAATATGAGATCACAAAAGAGCTGTTTGACTCGTTAACAGCTAAGTACGATACAACTGCAAAATTATATGTGCAGTTGCTACTACAAAAATATAACTCCTTTAGAATGAAAGAAGGAGAAAATGTAGTATAGCATGTAAATCACATTATGGTAATGGCTAGAGACTTAGCCGTAGCAAAATCAGTCATTTTCGAACCGATGCAGATATCAACCATACTGAACAGTCTACCTCTATCATGGAATATGGTCACCACTGCCTTAAGATTAGGGCATGAAATCAATCTTTCTGAGTTGCCTCTAAAACTAGCAATTGAGCAAGAACATATCCTCAAAAACAAAAAGGAGAAATTGCTAGTGATCCAGGATGAGTTAGCGTCCTAAGTCACACAGACACTTCTAAGGGGTGGAGTGTCGACCCCGACATTGGTGCGACACCGACACCGACACCGACATCGTGTCGGTGCGGCATGTCAAAAAAAAATTTTGCAAAAAAAAAAATTTGTAATTTTTTTTTTGTAACTCACGGATAAATGGGTCTGGATAATAAAGATTGATTTGTGTATTATGATAAAATTAGTAGTGTTTTACCATTTATATGTTTTGCTTTAATATAAAGTTGTGTACTTACTATTATAGCTTTATACAATATAAACTGCTTAATGATTTTTGGTGCGAACAATTGGACTCAGAATAATCTCTGTCACCAAACACATTTAAAGACCAGGAACATTGTCAGATCAATAGAACAGAAGAGTATGACAGAATGACATCACTAGTGGATCCTAGCACAAATACTAGTATATGTTATATCCTATAAAAGATTTTGAAACTCTTTGAATCCATAACTTGGATATTTTGCAGCTCGTAAAATCACTGTAAGTTTCACATCATTATGAGGGAACTTGCTAATTGATACCTATTGCACCCAAAATTAGCAAATACTAGTTGTATTATGATTGATTTATGTAGCTTGAATATTATATATAATATATAATAATATATACCCTAGTCGTGTCGTCGCACTCAAAATTTTTGAAATTTGCCGTATCCCACACCTGCACCCATGTGATATAGTTAGCGTCTAGCTCCAAATCCAACCAAAAAAAGAAACCAAATAAAAGGTTTGGCAGGAATAACAAGAAAGGCGGTCAAAGTTTTAAGAAATCGCAGGAAACCGCTTCTCGGATTAAGTGTTTCAACTGTGGAAAGATGTAACACTACAAAAGGGACTGTCGCAACAAGAAAAATAGAGGAAACAACCCACAACGCGGCCAGTCAGAGAAGCAGGATATTTTTATTACGTAATTTCAGAATGTATATACTTGGACCGCCCAGTTATAGGTTGGTAGATAGACTCGGGAGCTACAAGACATATCTCAAAGACCAAGGAAGGGGCAATTGACCTGAAAGAATACCAACCCGGAGAACATCGTGTATATATGAGAAACAATACTTTTTGAGATGTTCTGGGTATTGGATCTTTTAGGATATTTGTTCAAGGCAAACCAATTGTACTGACCGATGTGTTAATTGTGCCATCAATAAGGCACAATCTGGTCTCGGTCCCTGCCTTAGTTAAGAAGGGTTTTGAAGTTAGGTTTATACCTAACAAGGTAATTGTAGGCAAACGTGGGAGAATCTTGTTCTCAAGAGAATTTAATGTAGAACATGGACTGCTCAATTTATCTGATAATAAAAATCATCAATCTTTTGTTTATATTGAGAGTGCCTTTTCTGTTGATGTGAATATGTGGCATAAACGCCTAGGGCATATAAGTCTAGAAAAGTTGAGAAAATTATCCAACTTTGACTTATTACCCATATTTGAGGAAAAGACTTTCAACAAGTGTGAAGCTTGCATATAAGGAAAAATGACAAGGAAAATCTTTCCCAAGGAAACAATAAGGGTAACAACCCTGTTAGAAATTATTCACACAGATTTATGTAGACCTTTCAGAGTAAAGACACATCGAGGATAGGGTTACTTTATAACCTTTAGCGATGATTACTCTAGATATATGTATATATATCTTTTGGCACATAAATCGGAGGCACTTGATGCTTTCAAAGAATATAAGTAAGAAGTAGAAAATCAATTAGGGCATTTGATAAAAGTGTTGAGATCAGACAGATGAGGTGAGTATACCTCGGCAGAATTCTTAGAATTTTGCAAAGACTTTGGTATTGCTAAACAAAACACAATGCCTAGGACACCTCAACAAAATGGTGTAGCTGAAAGATACAATAGAACCTTGCTAAACATGACAAGGTCTATGCTGATTGATGCCTCTCTTTCAAGGGTATTTTGAGAAGAAGCAGTAAGTACAACAGTTTACATACTCAATAGAGTACCATGTAAAGCTGTATTCACTACACCATATGAGATGTGGTTTGGAAGAAAACCCAACCTAGGTCATCTCAGGAGGTGGGGATTAATTGCGTATGTTAAGATCCTTGATCAATCTGATAAACTAGACAGTAGGTCATTGAGGTGTATATTTATTAGATATCCAAAAGGTTCAAAAGGATATCGGTTTTATCACAAGGACCACAGACTCATTGAAAGCATAGATGTTGAATTCTTAGAAGATTTTAAGAATGACATCCTGGAAAACAATGAGGAATATGTTGATGATTTGGTAGATTTAGATAAATCATCTTTTGAGTCCATAGAAGATCTTCTTAAAACTACCGATACCTTAAGTGGACATAAGAGGCCAAGAGCCACTCTGTCCTACTTAAAGGATTATCACACTTATCTTGCACAAGAAGTGTATAATTCGGTAGATTTGGATGAGTTGACTGATAACTTGACTTATCAGCAAGCAATTAATTCATCGGAAGCAACCGACTGGGAGAAAGCCATGGATGAGGAAATTGAATCCATCGAGAAAAACCAAGTCTGGGAATTGACTGATTTGCCAAAAGGAAGGAAAGCTATAGGCTGTAAATGGGTTCTGAAAAAGAAATACAAGGTCGATGATACAATCGACAAGTTTAAAGCGAGGTTGGTTGCAAAGGATTTTTCACAAAAAGAAGGGATAGATTATGTTGAGACATATTCCCCAGTTGCGAAATTTGCATCCATACGGATAATCCTGACAATATCTGCATACTATGATTTAGATTTAAATCAGTTAGATGTAAAGACAACCTTTCTAAATGGTGATTTAGAAGAAATCATATACATGTAGCAACCCAAAGGATTTGTGGTTGAAGGCGAAAAAGATAAAGTATATAAGTTGAAAAAATCCCTATATGGCCTGAAACAGTCACCACGCCAATGGTATTTGACTTTTTAAAATACCATTATAGAACTTGGGTTTGTGACTAGCAAACTTGATCACTGTGTATATGTTTGGAACAGTGGGAGCCACTTTGTCATCTTATCATTGTATGTTGATGACATATTGTTGACTGGAAATGACAATGAGATGATTGTCAAAACCAAGTCATGGTTTAACTCCAAGTTCGAAATGAAGGATATGGGGGAAGCATCCTATATCTTGGGTATAAAGATCTCTCGAGATAGAGAATCTAGACTCTTATGCCTGAGTCAGGAGAAATATATAGACTATATCCTCAAGAAGTTCAAAATGGGTGAATGCAAGTCTGCAGATACACCTGTTGCAAAAGGGGTGAAATTGAGTAAGGCTGATTGTCCCGGTGAAGGAGACGATAAGCCTAATATTCCTTATGCACAAGCTGTTGGCAGCTTGATGTATGCTATGTTGTGTACAAGGCCAGATATCAGTTTTGCTGTTGGTCTTGTAAGTAGATATCAAAGTAATCCAGGTTGACAGCATTGGGTAGCTGTGAAAAGAATTCTAAGATATCTGAAAGGAACAAAGGACTTGAAATTGTGTTTTCAAGCAAATGAACTGAAAGTGGTAGGATACTCAGATGCTGACTTTGCTGGGAGCAAAGATCAGGACAAATATTCTTATTTGGAGGTGGTGCTGTTTCTTGGGCATGCAAGAAACAGGGTTGTGTAGCGATGCATACATAGGAAGCTGAGTATGTTGCTTGTTGTATGGCTGCAACAAGTGTTGTTTGGATAAGCCGCTTCATACGAGATTTGAAGTTGGAGATAACAGACGAGCCAGTGGTTATCTATTGCGATAACAATGCAGCAATTACTCTTATTAAGAGTGGAGCATATTGCTCGAAAAGCAAGCATATAATGGTAAAATACCACTATGTTTATGATATGGTTATGAGAAAGGAAATATCCATCTTATACATGCCAACAGAAGACATGTTAGCAGACCCCTTAACAAAAGGCATAACAGAGGAACTCTTCTCAAAACATGTTAGAAACATGGGTTTGATATATGTTTGATTTGTCGTATAGGCAAACAACCATACAATATATATACAATTGTTGTATAGGTAAATAACCATACAACGTATGATTTGTTGTGTAGGAAAATAACCACACAATAGGTTCTGATTACAATAGTAATCAAGAATCGACATAACTAGGGAAAACCCCTAAAAAGTGGGAGGAAAACCAGTATGTCGATACACTTGGCTCGAATGGCCAAGTGGGAGATGTTACAAAATGGTGGCCATTCTCGGCTCGGGTAACGGCTGGACTGGCCATCCAGCCGTTACCTGAGGATCAGGCCAGATCCAGTAACGGACAACCGTTACCGGATTTTTCGATAACGGCCGTCCGTTACAGCTCCCAGACGAGGGAAGCCAAAGGTGGATAAGCACAGACAAATGGGGGAGCGCCTGCCTATAAAGGCAGGCACATACAGAGACAGACATATAGAGAAATACCAGAAAATTACAAAGAAACAGAAACAACATTCATCTGTGCAAGGGGAATCTCGTGTCCATCATCTTTATCGCTGCGCTCTTTTTCATCTCTGCAAAAACAGAGAGCTCCTGGAATCCGGGGATCATCAGAAACCTTCACAGCAAGGTAACTTTCTTCGCCGTCAGGTTTGCCGTGCGCTTTGAATTGGTGAAAACTGAGTTTTAACGCTTTTAGATTATGCACGGTCTTTGGTGAATGTTTCTTGAGATTGAGCATTTCCTATGTCAGTATTTGGTGTGGTTAATGTGATAAATTTTCCCCTTTTAGGGGGTTGCTTGATTGTCTCGGTGTGCTACGAATGCTCTCAATTGAGTATCTGTGGGTTTGGCTAGCGAAATCTTGCTGAGCAATTTTTTGTCATTCGATGTGGTTGAAATTGCTTTACTGCTACCTGAACGAGGAACCTCACGATCGCATTGCAATAGGAGGGATACGCTTGAGAATTGTAGTTCGTGAGAGTGGTCTCTCTCTCTCTCACACGCGTGCACACACACACACTCACGCACGCCCATACGCACACAAATAAACTTGGATTCCATCAGGTGGAGCTCTGTAAGTAGGAGAAATACTCAGATTCTTCAGTCGTAGATCCCCTAGGGCTTTGAACCTAAATGGTTTGCCTTATAGTGGAAGAAAGCATGTTAGTTATGGTTTGCTGTGGATTATAATTTGATGATGGATTGGAGTTAATCCGTGATTGTAACCAGTGTTATCCGTATTGCCCCGTACGATACGGTCTAATATGTATCGTATTGTGGGAAGCCACACGATACGATACACTAACCTGTATCGTATGATACAGGTTATCTCACCGTGCCGTATCGTACGATACGCTCGTATCGCCCCCAAATTTTTTTTTATTTTTATTTTTTATTTTTTTTTCAATTTTGTGCAGATTCCTGCCTCTCTTCACTTCCCTCCAAGGCATCCTCCAATATGCTTGTTTGGTATTGCAAGTTGTTTATGGAACATATAAATTTGGGTTTATAATTTCATTTATTGAATAAGAATAATTTATGAACAAATAAAAATTATGACAAAATCATTTCCCTTTCTGTTGCCAACTTTTAGGTATATTTCTGCTTCCAGTTTCTAATTTCATGAAATCACAAACAATGAAAAACAATTTGGTTGTCTCGGTTCATTGAGTGGGCATTTCACAACTTCATTATTTTAGGGTTCACCTTACATGACTTCCATTGAGTTGAACATTATCAACGTGTGTGAGGCTTAACTCAGCCTGTGAAGTGAGAAATGGAGTTCAGGCATTAGTTAAAAAGCTAGTCTCCAGTAAGAGAAAAAGGGGATATCATTAAGTAACAATATCATATTGCATGGACAAAGATAACAGTTTGTTAATTTTGATATATTAGATGAGTGGATTATGGAAGATAACGAAGAAAATAAACTCCTAACAGAAGAAGACATTGCATGGATTAATTTGAAAGGAGTGCAACGACATCACGAAGGAGACGAAGCTTTTGATTTTAAAGCATAAGGTGATGAGAAACATTGAATCTTCATCACGGAGAAGATGAAGATTATTTAGTTAATGATCCTGATACAAATTTACAATATGTAAAATGTAAATGTATTTCATTTTTTGCTTCAAAATATGTAAATTCGGATGCAATTGTTCAATGTTGAATGCTCAATCTGTACTAAACTTTGTATTATATGAATTTAAAGCAATTACCAGATTTTTTCAGATTTTTCTTGATTTTTTTCAGTTTTTTACTATTTTTCTTGATTTTTTAAATAATTTTCTTGATTTTTTAATATTAAAGTACGATACAGGCGATACGATACGCCCATACGCATCAGACAACACTCATTGTAACTTCTTAACCTAATCCATTTTCATTTTAAGCTTAACAGGCCTAATAATTCTTGTTCTAGTTTAGTTAGTAAGAGGGATCTTGGACTAAATCTAGAAGAAGGTACCATGAGCAATTGCTATAATTGGATTTGTTGATAATTGATATTCCTCGTATACTAGATACTATTGCAAATACTATCATATTCAATTTTATGGAACTGCTTGATCATAAAGAAGATCTTCTATAAGTTCAGTTGATAGAGCTCCACTCTTGCGGTTGGGACGGTGGGTTGTTGTGGATGATTCATTTCATGGTTAAGGTCACTGCTTCGAGTAGGATGACCTAGTTGCACCACTGGGCTCAGAGGTAAGTTCAGTGGGTATAGCTGGACATGCAAGGGGTTTGTTGCAAATACTCTTATTCACTCTGACCATTCTCATCATAAAGGTCTTCTGCTTCCCTTTTTAGGGGAGCCTGTTGTTTAGCCCATTTCCATCATTGGCGATCAAGCCCTGCTTTGGGCACCTTTCGTACACTGTCTGCATAATTTCCCCTCTTTCCTGTGGGCTTCCCTGCCTAGCAAGTGCTCTTTTATAGGCTTTCAGATTGTTCACCTATTATAATTGATCGAAGGTTGGACCCACCGCTTGAACAAGGACATAGATCAGACACAATGCTGGCGCTCATTGTATTTGTCAGGATTTCCAGTTCCTCAAAGCCTTTGAGGTCACCAGACCCCAAAGGCAAATTAATGGAATCTGAAATTCTTTTGGTGTTTACGAGAAGATCATTCCCAATGGTTGTAATTCTTTCCTTCAGCAAATAGCTCTTGTGGATTCTTATTCAATATTTGACTATACATTCCATACCTTCTGGAAAATCTGTGTTTACTAACTAAATATATCCTAACTAGATGAAATTTTCTCCAAGTGCATCCTCATTGTGGTGAAGGGAGATTATTTGTTTAGGAGGAGATTTAAATGGACATGTCGGTAAAGAGGCATTAGGATATCAAGGGATTCATGGAAACTTTGGTTATGGGGATATAAACGAGGAAGGTAGGGAGATTTTAAATTTTGCTATATCATTTGATCTCTTTATAGGTCCCAAGCCCGGAAAAAGGAGGAGGGTTGTGTTAGGCTTCCGACAGCCAGCGTAAAACTTTGTCGGACTTAACATGGATTCTACAAAAAAAAAACAAAGAATCCATGTAGCTGACCCCATCTAGTATGGGAAAAGGCTTAGTTGTAGTAGTATTTGATCTCTTTATAGTCAATACAATCTTCAAAAAACGAGATGAACATTTAATTACTTATAAGAGTGGCTTATCACAAACACAAATTGATTACTTTATTTGTAGAAAAAAAGATAGAGTGTGTTGTAAAGATTGTAAGGTAATTCCAGGAGAAAGCTTAACCACCCAACATCGACTTTTAGTTATGGATTTACAAATAAAAAAATGAACAAAGAAGAAAAGAGTGCATCGAGCTATTCGGACTAAATGGTGGAACCTCAAAAGCGAGAAAGAAGATATATTTAAACAGAAAGTCCTTCAAGGAGATGTTTGGAATTATGTTGGCACACCCTCTGATATGTGGAACAATATGGCTATACATATTAGGAAAGTGGCGAAAGATGTGTTAGGTGTATCTAAGGGAGGTGTACCGGCACAAAAAGAAGCTTGGTGGTGGAGTGAAGTAGTACAAAATAAAATCAAGGCAAAGAGGGCATGTTACAAATTATATTATGCTAAGAAAACTAGTGAAACTTTAGAAGCTTATAAGAAAGCAAAGAAGGAAGCAAAAAAGGCCGTCAGTGAAGCAAAAGCTAAGATTTGGGAGGACTTATATAAAAAACTCAACTCAAAAGAGGGTGAAAGAGATATTTTTAGGATAGCTAGGGCTAGAGATAAGAAAACTAAAGATCTTAATTATGTTAGATGCATAAAAGACGAGGATGAAAAAATCCTAGTGGCAAATGATGATATAAGAAATAGATGGAAAAACTATTTTTATAATCTTTTTAATGAAAATAAAGATGTTAGTATTAGTTTAGGAGATTTAGCCAAGTCAGAAAAGTATATAAACCACAATTTCTACCGACGTATTCAAAAGAATGAAGTCAAAGAGGCTCTTAAACATACGAAGAGTGGTAAATCGCTAGGACCAGATAATATTCCTATAGAAGTTTGGAAAATATTAGGAGAAATAGGAATCACTTGGCTCACAAGACTATTTAATGAAATATGGAAAAACCAAAAGATGCCCGAGGAATGGAGAGCAAGGACACTTATACCCGTATATAAGAACAAGAGAGACATTCAAAATTGTGCGAATTATCGAGGTATCAAGTTAATGAGTCATACTATGAAATTATGGGAAAGAATTATCGAACGTAGGTTAAGACAAGTATCAAGTACAACAGAGAACCAATTTGGATTTATGCCAGGTAGATCTACTATTGAAGCGATTCACCTTTTGAGACGTCTTATGAAACATTTTAGAGCAAAAAAGAAAGACCTTCACATGATCTTTATTGATCTAGAAAAAGCTTATGATAGGGTACTGAGGGAGGTTCTTTGGAGAACTTTGGAAAAAAGAGGTATCCCATTGACATATATTAGCCTTATAAGAGACATGTATGATGGTGCAAAAACATGTGTAAGGACTCATGAAGGAACGACAGACTTCTTTGAAGTTAATATTGGGTTACATCAAGGATCAACTTTAAGTCCATACTTATTTATAATGGTGATGGATGAGTTAACAAAACATATTCAAGATGAAGTACCTTGGTGTATGTTATTTGCAGATGACATTGTATTAGTGGAGGAGTCTAAGGAAAAAGTTAATAGAAAATTGGAACTATGGAGAGAAACATTAGAAAGCAAAGGGCTCCGACTTAGTAGAACAAAGACAAAATATATGGAATGTAAGTTTGATCATTTGGTTACTTCAGAGGACATAGAAATTAAAATTGGCACACATTGCATTACCCAAAAGGAAAGTTTTAAATACCTAGGGTCAATTTTTCAAAGTGATGGAAGAATCGATGGAGATGTTACACATAGAATTAATGCTGGTTGGTTAAAATGGAGAGGAGCATCAGGTATTCTTTGTGATAAGAAGATACCATTAAAATTAAAAGGTAAATATTATAGAGCAGCAATTAGGCCTGCCATGTGTTATGGTTATGAGTGTTGGGCAGTTAATCATCAACATGTACAAAAGATGTCTGTGACAGAAATGAAGATGTTGAGATGGATGAGTGGTCATACAAGAAAAGACCGTATACATAATGAGGTTATTAGAAACAAATTAGGAGTGGCACAAATAGAGGATAAAATGAGAGAACATCGTTTAAGATGGTTTGGACATATAGAAAGAAGATCAAAAGAAGAACCTGTAAGAAGGTTAGAAAAACTAAATTTGGAAAGTATTAAAAGAGGTAGAGGACGACCACAAAAGTGTTGGAAAGAAACAATAAAGAATTATCTAGCTTATTGGGAGTTAACTGCTAACATGGCACACGATAGGGATCTGTGGAAACAAAGAATCCATGTAGCCGACCCCATCTAGTATGGGAAAAGGCTTCGTTGTTGTTGTTGCATCCTCATTGTGGTGGAATGCACATTTTGAATTGGTGAATTATGTTTAGCGCCTTTAGATTTAGGACTGCTTTTTGTGATTGTTTCTTTAGATTGGGTTGTTCCTATGTAACTCTTAGTTATGCAAAGTATAGTGTTCTTTTTCCCCTTTCAAGGGGTTGTTTTGTTGATTTGTTGTGCTATGGATGCTCTCAGTAAGTTGTCTGGGGAAATCTTGCTTAGCAATCTTTCTAGATGCCATGTGGGTGAATTTTACTTTATTTCTCACATCATATGCAACCTGAATGGGAAATCATGATGATATAGCAAATGTTGACTCACTTCACACTTGAGAATTGTGGTTTGAGGTGTGTGTGTATGAAACCTGGATCCTGCAACCTATGACACATGCATACTCATGCCCACTGTCTACTTTTGGGAGCATGTGTGTCATTTAAAAAGTTATAAGGTGACCCTTATTACTTTTATACCCCCCAAAAGGGTGGTTATGAGTATGCATGTGTCAGAGATTACATGATCTAATCACTTTCTCTCTCTCCCTCTCTCTCTCTCTATATATATATATGCGTGTGTGTGCACACGCATGTGTGCCCCTTTTTTCATACTGATACAATTGAAAACAAAAAACAGAGAGTGAGGTAATTTGTGGATTTAACATTTTCCCCATAATTCCTAATTGTAGATATTGTCTGTCTGTATATGGAAACATCAATATTTAAATATCATGTAGATTTAGTACATTAGATGATGGTTATATGACACGTATCGTTGGGCTCCACGATACGGGCATATTGTATCGTACTTTAATATTAAAAAGAAAAATATTTAAAAAATCAGGAAAAAATAGTAAAAATCTGAAAAAAATAGAAAAAATCTGGTAATTGCTTTGAATTCATATAATGCAAAGTTTAGTACATATTGAGCATTCAACATTGAACAATTGCATCCAAATTTACATATTTTGAAGCAAAAAATGAAATACATTTACATTTTACATATTGTAAATTTGTATCAGGATCATTAACTAAATAATCTTCATATTTTCCTTAATGAAGATTCAAAGTTTCTCATCACCTTCTGCTTTAAAATCAAAATCTTCATCTCCTTCATGACGTTGTTGCACTCCTTTCAAATTAATCCATGCAATGTCTTCTTTGGTTAGGAGTATATTTTCTTCGTTATCTTCCATAATCCACTCATCTAATATATCAAAATTAACAAACTGCTATCTTTGTACATGTAATTGTCATATTTGCTAATTTTCATATGTGAGCAAAACGATGAGCTCCATTTCTTTGATTATTGAGTCTATGACATCTCAGTGATGTGATATTGTGACTTGATGATATCCCCTTTTTCTCTTACTGGAGACTAGCTTTTTAACTAATGCTTGAGCTCCATTTCATACGTATTGTATCGTATCATACATATCATACGATACAAGTTACCATATCGTATTGTATTGTGGAGTCTATGACATCTCAGTGATGTGATATACGTATTGTATTGTGGAGTCTATGACATATCATACGATACAAGTTACCATATCGTATCGTGACTTCGATACGTATTGTACCGTATCATACAATACGGTGCGATACGGATAACACTGGGTTATAGCATGGAGGGCATGAATTGTCATAAGAAAGCTTTGATTCATTGGTTCTGTGTGGATGGTTGTCAACTTAATCTATTACTTAAGCAGTTATACTCCATTCATGACCATAATAGACTTGTACGAGTTTGGTGGGATTTGCCTTATTATATTTTCTGAGTGAGAGATGTTTTGTTTTCCTACAAGGAGACAAATACCTTCTTCTTTCTTGGCTCTTTTAAATAAAGTGCCCAAATGCATGTTTTGATTCCGAAGCAAATTCTTTTAGATTCAGATTATTAGGGCTTTTTTATTATCACTCCTTTCTGAGGTTTAGTTTTGACCTCTTTTTAGTTTTTCGATTAATTGGTTGATGTATTCAGAACACTGGGACATCGAATCAAAATTACAAAATATTGGTTTGAAAACACGTTAGTGAAAACAGTCTACCCCCAATCATCCGAATGGTTTGGAAAGTTAGGCCTTTATGGACCTTGGTGAAAATGTTCTGCATCATGAACAAAAGTAGCATTACAAAGGGACCAAAAGTGCAGTAATCCAAATTTCATATGGACTTCAGTGTGTGGGAGAAAAGGGCATCGCAGATGTTTGGGGCCACATTGACAAGAAATGTGGATGCTGTACAGCAGCAAGGATCCTTATCCTGAATTCCCTAATAATTGGCAAAGAAGCAAGATTGCAGAAATTATATACCTGTATTGTTTTACTTTGCTTCCATAAGTCATGTTGTCTGCATTCCCTATGGGTCAGTCAATGTGGTTTCCCTTCAGTCACTTCAGTCCTTGCAGTTGTGGGAGAAGCTGTTGTTTTACAGCGTTACATGTCCATTCATGTGTTTTTATCAAAAATGTGATTTAGAAATCCATAATAAAGATCCCCATGGGTGCCAGGAACTGGGAAAAGTGGCAAATCTAATTATACCAAGGTTATGTGTGACAGTGGATAGAGTACTCTTTAGCATTTTATGATCAGTGCATATGTTTGTTTTCACAATTCTCTCTTTTTGGATGACGGTAGTTTTGTGCATATCACCTCGGCGCATATAGCTGCTTACTTGCCTCGTGTTATATTTTTTTCTATAGGTCTGTCAGGAAGATTGTAAGTTTGGATAATCATATCGCATTAGCATGTGCTGGTCTGAAGGCAGATGCACGTGTTCTTATAAACAAGGCACGGATTGAGTGCCAAAGTCACAGGCTTACGGTTGAGGACCCTGTAACGGTTGAGTATATAACTCGTTATATTGCTGGGCTTCAGCAAAAGTACACTCAAAGTGGTGGTGTCAGACCATTTGGCCTCTCAACTTTGATCATTGGCTTTGACCCTTACACCGGCATTCCATCACTCTATCAGACAGATCCTTCAGGAACATTTTCTGCTTGGAAAGCCAATGCAACAGGAAGAAACTCCAATTCCATGCGGGAGTTCTTGGAAAAGAATTATAGACTTCAGGCCAAGAAACCATAAAGCTTGCTATTCGTGCACTGCTTGAAGTGAGTACTAAATTTTCATTTAACTCGGTGAATTTCTTGGATGTGGCTGAGTATGAGAGTTTGTCAGCTCAGATTTTTGTTAAGGATCCTTGTTTACCCAGATTATCTTTTTGTCAATCTTCTTTTCTGGGTTGGGTATGTAGTCGTAATGAACACAAACACTTTAATTGCTGCAATTTGCATTCCTGTAGTTTTGTGATTCATCCGGTAACATCTTTCTTTACTTTACAAACTTTAATAATAGGTTGTTGAGAGTGGAGGTAAAAACATTGAGATCGCTGTGATGACAAAAGATAAGGGACTGCGACAACTGGAAGAATCAGAAATCGATGAAATCGTTGCTGAAATAGAAGCAGAAAAGGCTGCTGCTGAGGCAGCGAAGAAGGCAGCACCTAAAGAGAGCAGCACATCTTGATTTCCTCGTCTGCTACTTCTGACTTCCAGAAGATATTGAGTAGGCGTTTTTCTTCACTTGACTCCGCAAATTTTTCCTCTCAATGTTTAGTTCTCGAGAGAAAGACTGGTCCATACACTATTCTAGTTTACATCACCTCTCTCTTCTGCTATTGGCATTGGCCTTTTTTTTTGCAAGGAATAGCTTTGGTTGGTTAGTATGCTTTCTGTTCTTACAAATATTGTTTGCGGTTGGCGTCCATGTGTGTGTGTGTGTGTGTGTGTGTGTGTGTGAGAGAGAGAGAGAGAGAGAGAGAGAGAGAGAGAGAGAGAGAGAGAGAGAACTTTAACTGTGTGCAATTATGTGAGCAAGGACCATGTTGTGACCTGGATAATTCAAATTTCGTGTTTTGTTCCCTTGCTTGTTACGTGTTACATGCTTTGCCTTTCCGAATCAGGCATTTGGAGATACGTTGAATGAACCTTAACGGAGTTGAAAAGTACAACAGAAAGCTTATTGAGATTGAGGGTCGTAGAAATGAGCTTCTTACAGGGACTGCGAGTGGGGAGGGGAAAGAGAATTATTTTGACACCACAACACTCGATCACAAACGCAATATGGGGTGGCACACGATAGCTAGCAGAGAGATTGGCATAGTACTTGAAGCAAAGTTTATTGATTAGGATGCAGTGTTCCGAAAAAATACTGATTACATGAAACATTGAGATTCTCATAAACATGAAACATGCTCAGATCTCAAAAAGCATCTGCTTACATGATGTTTCTAAACGAGATTCTCTACCCCGTACTTTTTCCTACCAAGTATATCACTGCTGATTATCTTCATAACAATAAGAAGTAGCAGATGTTTGGGAAACCATTTCAAATAAAAAAAAATTGTGATCTTCAATAAAAACCTATTTCGCTGTGGCATAAATTAGTATTAAACACATTTAAAACGATATTGCTGCATATAAACAATGATATTATTGCCATTAACTGTAATAAAATAGAATGCATAAAACCACAACTACAATAGTAAACGACTAATATGCGTTTTGAATTTTTTCTTAAATTTGCATATACATGTTTGTGCATTATGTATTTCATAATATTAAAAACTTATACCAAAACACTTTTTTCTTTTCTTTGGTACAATGTGGAGGCCAAAGTCTCAAACTCATGATCTTCAACTTGTGAGTTGACCCCCCTAGCCAGGTCACATTGCTAAACTTATTTAGTCCTCGAATACATGTACCAGTTGCTCATATTTTTTACCAATTTGTGGTAACTAAATGTAATGACCTCGGTGGTTCTACCAATCACATCTGAAGCAGTTTTAGGCATTTCTACTCCTTATACAACTAGACGAGCTGAGCTATAAAACATAACTGCGGATTGACAACCTTATATCGACTGTGTGGCACGGGTGGGAGGTGGTGACTAGACATGGCATGTCCCGGTTAACTTGGAACTAGGAACTGAAACGGAACTAGGTCATTTCAGGTTCCAGTTTGAGTATCAAACCGTCCAGAACCGAGAAAAAAATATAACAAATTTTGAATTTTAAAAAATCTAAAAAGTCTAGGGCACTAATTGTTTTGAAACCACCAGTTCTAGTCTTGGGCTACTTCTGGTTTTACAAAAGATAGAACTCAGTGATCTCTGATTTTGGATCCAGTTTTAATGATCCAAATTTCAGTCGGTTCCTGACCCAGTTCGGTTCCAATTGGAACCACCGAGCCAATTCAAAACCGACCATATCTAATGGTGAAACACAATGACCAATCCTCAAAGACCATTCTTTTGTCTAAAGATACCTAACCTCCACATCGCTGTTTCGGGCCTAATTATCTCAAGCATAGTTAGGTGGTCACTACTACTTTGATATATATATATATATAGATAGATAGATAGAGAGAGAGAGTAGATAGAGAGAGAGAGAGGGAGTCTTAAATGTATAATATCTTTTGGTGTATAATTTTGCATAAATATTTTTATCATTCAATCTTTGAGATGATAGAAATTTAAGTTATTTTGTATTTAATATATACCATGCATTAAATGTAAGTACAAAAGTATAACGATACTTTTAAATCAATTTTTTACTGTTAATCTCATAGATCAAACCATGAGAAAGTTTATATAAGATTAAGCATAAAAGATATTATGCATATCGAATGTCCCCTCTCTATATATATCAACCGCAACAAAGACTTTTCTCATACTAGATGGAGTCCATTATATAGATTCTTTGTTTTCATATAGTTTGATCATATATCATGCTAAAAATTAATTCAACAAAAACTAGACAATTAGGGGGGAGAGAGAATGACATTTCTCTCAATATGGATGCTAGTCGATTAGTTCATGTATGACAAGTTTTTTTGGTGAACTCTAAAACATTGTCTTGTTTTTTCATATATATATATATATATATGAAATCCACCACGTGTGAGTGGTGCACCAACACATTCAGTTTTTTTTTAATGTGATTTTTTTTTTCTTTGGTGCACTACTTATACATCGTGTATCAAATCAAATCTTTCCTATATATATATATATAAATGAAACATCGATATGAATAAAAAACCAGGCAGCGCAATAGGTGTTGTCATGTCAAATGCTAACCACCGATTTCAATGAAAGGCTTGTTTTTGGTTTTCATGTCAAATCCCACCTCGAAATAGTTTACATAATTTGAAGAGGGAATAAACAATGATTTGAACAGGCATGAAGTATTCCACGGCAAACCGACATGCGTCCAACTTATTTATATTAGGTGTTCAATCAAAAAGGAAAACATTATATGTAGGCTTTAAGACAGCTTATTAACATCTAATTTCACTAAATAAAGCATGTCAAGTACCAAATGAACAACTGTTATTATCAACTCATTTATTAAGAATCTATCTAAAAAATAGCTTTGCTAGACACCATCATATTGAATCATTTTTAAATAATAAGAAAAGGAAGAAGAAGAAGAAATAGATAAATACTTACAAAATACTTATCTCAAAATCTACAAGTTAGCATTCAAAGCGACAGCTCACCTGGCTGACTCAACTCACAAGTTGCAGGTTGTCTGTTTGATACACAAGTCATGACAACGTGCTTAGAACTCCCCAAAACCAACAACAATCACTAAACCTTTCCATACCAGGTGAGATTAGTGATATGAATTCTTTGTTTTCATAGAGCTCGATCATATGTCATGCTAACAGTTAACTTTACAAAAGCTAAATCGCTCTTTATTTTTTCTAAAGTCTTCCTCTTTTTCTTTTAATATTTTTATCACTTAATTTCTCACATCTTCTTACTTAAGATTCTTTTAATTCTTTTCTCCGTACTTTAATCATCTTAAACCATTTTCCCTCATTTTATCATCCATTGACGTCACTTACAATTTGTTCCTAATAACTTCATTATGAATAGGGCCTTTACTTACATATCCACACATCTATTTCAGTATCTTCGTGTTTGTATGAATATTTATAGAAAAAGGGTCTATCATTCATCAAGATGTCATCCAACGGTTAAGATGAAACAATAAAAAATTAATTGCCACAATTATAAGGATGCATTTATGAAAAAGTTCTTATTTACAAAAGTTCGTCATTTTATGCATGTAAATTAGTTAGTTATGCCAACAAATCAAATTTACTTCATATGAACCGCTAGAGGATGAGATTTCATTCAACGGTTAGGATATGAGAACAGATGCTTGAGGAGCTCTCTTTCATCCCATATTAAAAAAAAGAGTATATTTCTTTCATTTTATTAAACAAAATTGACCACTCAAAAATCTACTTCCTGACTTGGCTCCATCCAAAACCTGGTGCTACTTAGAACCCGGTTTGGATCAAACCAGATCTTTGTTCAACACCTGAAATTGGTTGTTCTTTCAAATCACCACTAATTTTGTAGACCTTTGGTTGGAACCGACCAACACCGTCCATCTTACAAAATGATTTTACTGCTCGGACATTAATGGGTCCATCCGGATTTGACCTGAATCCATATCTGATTTTGTAAGACCCTGTTGGTACTTGCATGGATCCAAAGCTTTTCCATTGCAGATTTAAGCCTAGGCTCGGGTCGAAGTCCATTGAGATACTTTGACTCGACATGCATCCACTTAGGTAATTTCCCTGTTTTTTCGTAAAAATCCTTGTCCAATTTCAACCATAACTGGTTCGGGTCTGATTGACTCAGATTCAGTAATATTGGATCTTTAACCAAATCCAATTCACTAGTATAATGATGGGATAATAGGCATAGATCCGGGTGCTGTACCTAGCTCATTACAGGACAAACAGTAGTAATACAACTAATGCATGGTATGAAAATGCAAGGCTGCAAGCTTGCAACAGGAGGACAAGTTCGGGCCCAACCACCGGCCCGGTCCATTAGTAGTGAGAGAATAAAGTTTTTTATTGTTTTAAAAATATGCCAAAAAATTAGAAAAGCGTGAGATAAAGGGTCCATAATTTCAATATTATTTACCTTATTTTAGTTGTTTTTTGGACGAATGTAGTTACATTTTGTGGTGAACGAGAGAGTGAAGAAGTTAATGGAAAGCTTAAAATGTGGTGAGGAACCAATTTGCAGATCGTGTTTAGCAAACATGAGCCTAGACATGTAGTTGGGACTAGATGGATGGGATCATCCCACCGGCTGGAATAAGCCGCCCTGTGACAGTAGGTCGGACGGGTACCGCCTTTATTAGGGATTCTCCGGATTCCGGCCATGCTAGTTAAAATGGAGAAGTGTATCAAGTGTTGCATGATGACATAATAACACAAATTCACATATTCAAAAGCATATATTATAAAGTTGTAAAACTAGGGTTCCAATCATGCTAGTTAAAATGGAGAAGTACATCGAGTATTGTGTGATAATATGATGACATGAATTTAAAAGCAAATATTATAAAGGAGTTGTAAAACCATCGACGCACTTTGATATCGATGTATTGACAACTATACATTCATATATTCTCTCCTAATCTCATCATGAGTCTATGTTTTCCTTGTGTTGCTGCTATACACCTCCTTCAACAAAAGATAAAACAAAATATAAACCTAAATTAAGTAGTTTCACTAATGGAAGAGGCAGCCAGAAGCTCACATGAAAAGACTTGAGAAATTAAATGAACACTTTAAAAAAAAACATCAAGATTATCAAAGAAAATAATAACCCAAGGTCTTGTCTTTTTTGAACTAAATGCTAATACTACGCAAGATAAAATATTAGTCGCTAAAAGACTAAAAGGAAAATGGTAATTGGACACCAAATCAACACCCAAAAATATTTGTTCGACTTTGTAGGGCCTTTGCCTCAAATCAATCTCCATTAAAATTATATTGTTCTCACATCAAAATAATTGATTTGTTATTTTCAATCTCGTCATGCAAAAGAAAAGGGAAAAAAGTATAGGAAACTTCCGAACAAATTCAAGGAGTAGAAATATCTTGATGCTGTTCAAACAATCAACAGAACCTTCCTTCGTCAATATCATCTGGTCAAGATTTCAACAACATGAGCAAGAAAATCGATCCATATCGAATCTTCAAAGGTAGGATGATATGAACTTGACACCAAAAGGGGAACAATCTGCATCAGTAATTCGCGTGCATTAATTGCATTTTATGACCAATATGAATAATCTTGTGTCATATTAACAATTTAAATTAAAAAAGAAGAAGTAATCAGAGGCCTCCCGAAGTATCAACTTACAGACCCCACAAAAGATTTGTACTTGTAGCAAGATTTCAGTACTTGAAAACGAGGCAACATGCCAAAATTCTCATAAATTCTAGAATACATAAGAAAAAATCCTTTTGGGTTTACGTAGCCTGGTTGCTATCTAACAATAATCCTCCTCCTTTCTCATATGGGCTTGAGACTGGTATCAGGAAAGTTATCTTAAAAAAACAAGAAAAAGGATCCCATATCTTTTCCTTTTCATGGTTAATGTCACTTATATTATATTACGCACATACATACACCTTATATATATATATATATATATAGAGAGAGAGAGAGAGAGAGAGAGATTGGATCGTGCCTACCAATGACTATATTCATTCCATTGCTTTTCAAGAACATAAATATAATGATATTATCCTTCATTTATTTGAAAACTCTTAGATTTTTTAAAATTATACTCATATCACAAAAAAGAAATGAATGAACATATCAAAGGTAAGCATGATCCGGTTTTCCTAAATCGTATATGTGTGTATGTGTATGTATGTATATATGTATATGTGTGCATGTGTCAGTGACTTGAGGAAATAATTACTTTTAGGTATGCTTTGTAATAAGAGACGTAGTAGTGAGCCGGCTATTACGTCAAACAGGCGCCATTATGTGCAGGTTTTAGCATAATGTTTTCTCCAAAGTTATCGTCGGGTTACGTAAATAAGAGTTGAAAATTAACCCGAAAAGGTCGGACCCTGAATTACGACCTTCAGTGGTCTAGTTGGGGCAAGAGCCTGAAAGACGTTGATTGCAAATATCAAAAGGACTTCACGTACATTACTTTTTTAGAACTTCCTATTCAAATCAATATACAATGACAAAGTTAAGTCTTTGAAGGTGACATTAGTTGAATTGTGTGTAGCCATGTGTTAAATGAACTTGGCTGCAGCAGGTTGCTTTCTCCAATATTGGATGGATGTGTGTGTGTGTGTGTGTGAGAGAGAGAGAGAGAGAGGAGCTCTGTAAGTAGGGATGACAATGTTACGTATCGGGTGTTGTACCATTTCGTGCTCGTGTAAGAAACAAAGTTCACCATTGAAATACTTGGTTTTTTCTCGTCTGTTTGGGTTGAAAAAGAGCACAGACTTTTCAGGTCATGTTGGTGTTGGACGTCATGTGGAATGGCCAGAAGTTTTCATCTTCAAGGGTCTATTTGTGTCGTGTCGTGTTGATCTTTGTGTTTGTGCCAAGGAAGGTAAACTTGAACGTCACTTTGGATGACCACACACGTGAACTTCTTTGAATAATTTTCGTGTTGGGTTTCCGTGTTGTGAGTAAACTCGCCAACCTTACGAGATACGACCTGGGTGGCATGAGAACTAAACTTGCTCTCGTCTACGTTCTGACAATTACTTTGACAAACGGATAAATAAATATAATGGCAACCTCACTTGCTTCAAGTGAGGTTGTACGCCTTAAGCAGTTGAGCGGGGTTGCACCAACATACACCTCACGGTCAAACCCCGATACATATGGATCTGTTCGGCGGCGTCATTTGAAGCAAGTTGAGAGAGAGAGAGAGAGGCAATGGTTAGTACTCAGTGTTGTTGCCCTCCAATGTTTTTCACTATTTATTTTTCCGCTCAAAACCTTTCACCACTGTTGAAACCACTTAAAAGTCCTGCATTTTTATATATAATTGGTTTTATATCTTTTAATAATTTTTTGTAGTGATTCTACTGGTTTTCACAAGTGAAAGGTGATTTTCGGTAATGAAAGAGTAGGAGGTGATAAAAACCGGGTCAATGCTTAATTAAGGATGAACCACTACCTATCTCTCTATAAATATATATAGAGAGAGGTAGTGGTCCGTATGCAATTATAGGTCATCGTCCTTCATCATTTTTTACTACTCTTCTCTTGCTCAAAACAGCTCACCACCATAGAAACCACCTAAAAATCTTGATTTTGATCTTTTGTATATATAAGTGGTTTTGTAGCTTTTAATAGTTTTGGTAGGAATCACATTGGTTTTCATTAGTGAATGGTGATTTTTGGTAATGTAAGAATAGTGGAAGGTGACGAAGACCAATGGCAGGTGGTTGAACCCGTGAAATCATGCAAAAAGAGGGAGCATAAACCACAGCCCCTCTCTCTCTCTCTCTATATATATATATATATACACATACATACATATATATATATACATATACATATATATACACATACATATACATATATATATATACACACATACATATATATACATATACATACATATATATATATGTATATATATATGTATATATATATATGTATATATATATATATATGTATATATATATATGTATATATATATATATATGTATATATATATATGTATATATATATATATATACATATATATATATATATATATATATATATATATATATACATATATATATATATAGGTGACCCTTTCCTTTTGCCTCTAGAATGAATCATTGGCTGAACCACAATAGGAAGGACCCTTTCCTTTTGCCTCTAGAATGAATCATTGGCTGAACCACAATAGGAAGGACCCACCCACCTTTCTTTTTTGAGTCTCATTCATGAGTAACTATTTTACATAGTTTGGTCGAAGGACGTCAACGTTATGTATATTTTGGACATTCCTTGGTTCGAACTATATATTCAGGCTTTATTAATAATGTAAAGATATCGGGTACCACTGCGTAGGCTCAAGTATTTGAACCGGGTTCAAGCCCATGCCAACCAATCAAGCCTAAGATTGCTCAAACCTGACACTGCCCACTTAATTATTTTACGTACCTAGTAGAGTTAGTTCGGTCACTCGCAGTTTTCTATCCATTTCTTTATGCCAAGTTGGCAGACTCGCAATCACATGCAACATCATCCCCCACCAACCTTGTCTGCCCAGCATGTGTGTTTGCTGCTATACAAATACTTGAATTGATTAGGAAAGGCAAGTGTTACTCTCTTTTCTCTCTCTCTACACACACACACACACACACACACACATATATATATATATATATATGTGTGTGTGTGTGTGTGTGTGTGTGTGTGAAAACGGGATTCTACTTGTCTTATGCTTCCCATGTTTGATATTTGTTTTTTTGGAAGCATCAACGTAATTCTCAAAGTTATAGTACTTAAAAAATGATGAATGATAACCTGTATGATCAAAAAGTAATAGTCGAGCATTAATAGGCAGCATGAAGATCGAGTAATTTACTCTTTCTCCACACATATGAAAATCAAATATTGCAAAGGCTGTTTACTTATGTATCTTTGTTTTTCGAAGATATCATATCTTACCAAACTTATTACACTCGTCCAATCGAAAAACAATTATTTGACATAAATGAGCAGCATTAGTGGTGAGAAAGATCGAGTCAGTTTCTCTGTATATATAAAAAGAGAGAAAGACAGATCCAATCACTCTCTCTCTCTCTCTCTCTCTCTATATATATATATATATATATATATATATATAGAGAGAGAGAGAGAGAGGGGGGGTTCAATGGGAGTGGCCTACCTACCGCGGCGACAAAGTGAGAAATAGCCTGAAATCTCATTGGGCAACAACAAGCCCTAGATTTGCTCTTTTGTGCTTTTTAAATTTCACCTATCATTTTGTTTGGTAGGCTTTGGAATTTGTACTTTGTCCTTTATTTTGATTTTATTGCACCTTCTTAGTGTCTTGTTACTAACTACCCTCCTCATAATTGCTATTCACTGCATGTTGGCATGTTGACATGTTGACACACGGTATAGGTGGACCACTCCCTTGATAAAGTTCACTCTTTCCTTGAACTTCTAGAGATTAATGTGATCGATCCTTGTCTACCATCTGAAGTACCACTAATATATTAATTTTTATGAGATATATTTGATACTAAAATATGAAAGGAAGTTATTTTAGAAAAGAGGTAAGACCAAAATGCTTTATAAATTCAAGTGCTCGATCATCAGATATTAGAAAGGAAGTTATTTTAGAAAAAGAAAAAAAATTCCAAGTTCCTTCGACTAAGATTTCCTCTTGCTCTTGTTATGTGATCCTAGTTAATAAATAATTAGCAATTAGGCAAAACCTTGATTGCGCTGAGACAAGCCATAAACTTCTGTTACAGAAGTTGATGAAGAGAGTCACTGTAATGAAGATAACTAAACCACTTAAGCCCTGTTCATTTAATTCATTTGCTTATGATTTCCAAATGGTCTTAGCTTTCCATGTGCGTTCACAATAAAATGAAGATGTAGATTGCAATCTTGAGTTGTTTAGCCAACCACTTGCCCCTTGAATTAATTCTTTCTTAGCCTAAAATTGATGATCATCGCATTAGTTGCTGCTCAATTCTATTGTCTTAGATGGCAAAAGTTCACAATTAACCAGTGGCAGATCTAAAAATTGTTTAAATGAGGGTATTCAAATAAGGTTTATAGTTTGCCGAGATTAATACATCAGCAATATGCTTACTACAGAACAAAAAACTGATAACGTCCTTTTGCCCAACACATGCAGTCGTGTTCGCAGCGAATTATTCATGGGTTGGTAGGCAGAAATATTTAGTTCTCTCTCTCACACACACACACACACCATCTTTCCTTCTGGTTGGGCACTTTGCTTTCAAAGCATAAAGAGGTTGGCTACCTAACACAGCCTCTGCTCCGCGCCTCTCACTCTTATCCACAATTATTAACTGACAACTTTTAACATGGCATCTGAACCACTAGCACTGGGTCCAACTTGTTCCACAAAAAGAATATCCTAGTTCATCCCACATGTTCCAGATAAATTGGTGCTTTCAAAGCACCCACTTTCCTTATTTCTTATTTTAATATCCATATAAGAAAATTCGAAATTCAGATCGAGTTTCAGAGACATTTTTCTGGAAATAATGAGGAAATATGCCATTTTGGCATGGTATTACATGCGTTAGCCAATATATGTTAGGTTGTCTTAGATTCATAGCTAGCTCGAGGTAATGCTCCTCGTCAACTCAAGACATAACCGAAGTTCATCAATTCTTCTTTGGACATTTTCATGATTGAAGTCATGACATTGTTTCTATTAATTAAACCAACGGGAGTCAACTCACAAGTTGAAGATCATCAGTTCGATAGCAGATTCTACCAAAGAAGAAAAGCAGGGAGGGTCATCCACATCGATTTTGATGGCAAATGCTGCCATATTGCCGTCACTGAGGCTCTCTTCCACCGGATTATGATAAGGCCAGTTACGATTCTCGAACTGTTCGTTTGATCTTTGGTTTATGTGAATCTGTTATAAGTAAAAGTGGAAAGTGACTCTCTCTCTCTCTCTCCAAGTTAATAATTAGGCAGACCGTGACGATCAATAAAAAATAAGAACACCCATCTGTCCATAGACACCAAAATAGTCCACAGTATCTCCATAATGAGGCAAAAGTACCAAGAAGAAGAAGGATTTTTTCCCCCTCTTTTAATTTGAGAAGGGGGGATGAACACTGAATCTGATGAGAATGAAATCATTTCAAAAGGTAAGACATGCTAACCTATTAGAACATCTTGCCAGCATGACACATATTAGCAAAAAGGTATGACCATCCAACAACAATGTTCCTTAACCAAGAAAGGAGAAAGGAAATCTCTCATTTCATCTCCAGGGTTCTGTAATCCAGGACGCCGGTTTTGGGGCCTAAAAAACTTTCACAGTTGCATCCTTTGCCTTGCTGCATGCCGAGATTGCAACACAAACACATGCTTCGTTTCATTGGCTGCGGCGTTTGATGAAAAGGAAGACTTATGCAAAGCTCAAGGTTCAAGCCATCATCAGATCCATTTTTTTCAATCTTAGTACTATTCTTCTCTTCATCGCTACCGTCTTTTTCGTCTTTACAGAAGGAGATTGTGGTCACTTCCGACACGGGTTGTTCTTGGATCGGTCTGTGAGTTGTGGGGTCAACTCCTCTGCTCAATAATTTCCTCCTGATATGAGTATTCCAGTAGTTTTTTATCTCATTGTCTGTTCTTCCTGGTAGCCTTCCTGCAATCAGTGACCATCTGCAAAATTCGTGGTTTTATTAGTATCTTTATCTTAATCAACTGCTAATGAGAAGAATATATGATGATAATTCTATAAAGAATATGCACGTTGACCAAACTAAACTGCTTCTGTTTCCTAATACTTCCTCCAAGATCATTTTAACACCTGCAGAAAGTGGTATTAGACAGTATAGTTGCAGAAGAAATATTCTTCAAGATATGATTTGGATGTTGCTATGTGATAACAACAATCTTGTTTAATATATAGATATCCACGATCTGTTAAGAGGAAAAGAGATGCAATTCTAATGTGTTTGAAGTCACGGGAAGAACCATAGGACCATGAGAAAGGCAGACGAAATTCTATGCTCTTTACACAAACGATAAAGCTATACAATTAATTTTTTCAGAGAAATAAAAGCGTGTGATTGCTTCTTACTTGTTTCCCAACAAACTGTGCAACTTGATGATGAGTTCATCTTCTTCCTCAGTGAAGTTTCCACGCTTGAGATCTGGCCTAAGATAATTGATCCACCTGAGCCGGCAACTCTTGCCGCACCGGAGCAGCCCGGCTGCCTTCGGCAGCGACCGCCAACACCCTTCTCCGTGAGCACGAATATACGCAATAAGGCGATCATCTTCTTCCTTGGTCCATGCACCCTTGTTGGTGTGAGCCTTCTCGCAACAAGGGGATCTCCCCATCTCAGAAAGACCGAAAGTTTATTGCTATGGCAAGATTTAGCAGAAAGAAACAAAGAGGCAGCGTTGATTCTTTGCAAATATATAGACATTTGACTTGGATATGTGTCCATGTTTCTAGAGAGGGAGGTTTGTGAAAAAGTTTTGTAGATAGACTGGCTGGTGGGGCTTTCAAATACTAAATTGTGAAAACTTTTGTACCCTCTTAGTAGGTACGAAGTTATCTTCTTTAAAATCACAGGACAGCAGAGATGACTCATGCCATCATACGTTATACATCACACTTGAAAAAGAAAAGAACATTGTAAATTTATTTAATTAGGCAAATATAGCCATGGTTTAGTGGATCCCATTTCAGAATTTGACTTTCTTTTTCTTGGTTTATGAAATATATATTGGCAAATAGTTTATATTTCCAAGGAAATAAAAGAATAGTTATTGTCTGAAGAACGAATTAAGAAAGGAGATTGCGCCTCCTTACAGTAATTGAGAGTTGAATAATCACCAATTTGTCACGCACAATGGCGAGTAAGAACCCATCTAGCCGCTTGGTTTTGGTTATGGTGGACGAATTTGCTGATGGTCATGTACTTGCTCCAGCCATCAACAAAGTCCAAGCACATGCCCATAGATTCTCCGCAGCTGTTGTATATTTTACTTTTTTTCTTTTTTCCTTTCCTTTTTTTGGTAAAATGGGGAGGTTGGATCCAGATCCACGCCCTCAGTATCGAACTCATGACCTTCAACTTGTGAGTCAACCCCCTAACCGGGCAAGCTATTGTTCTTTGTGTGCAGCTGATGTATAATTTTGTTATTGTTGTGGCTTTTATTAAAATAATTATTTGTTCAAGATGCCATTTCTAATGGATATTTCATCCACAGCCAAGGGAAAAGGGGGGAAAATAACTCAGCTTGATATTGGTGTCAAGGCAATTTAGAGCACTACCATCAACAGAGAATCAATAAAAGTGCATTAAAAATGGAATTTGGGCGCTTGAAGAGCCCATTAGAAGAAACTAACAACCATCCAAACTTGGGTGCAATAGTCTTCTCATGTGGGTCATAATGTTTTTGGTTGCTAAGGTCATTTTGATCATGACAGGTAGGAAGGTCATGCATTAAAAGATGAAGCTAGGGTTTGTTGGGCCTTCTAGAATAAGTACATGTAATGGGAACAAGGGTAGGTCCCCCCCTCGGACCTGAACCCTTGTGGTTCAAAAGTTTGGCTCATAATTGGAGGTAAGGATGGTTGGTTCTCCCCCTTTTAGGTTGATATATATGTTGGTCCTACCACCTAAGCTTGTAACCGGGTTCATTCCCGGATCAGACTTAATCAAATTAGTTATACTCGGCCTCGGATTCGGTATGTGACGATACAAATCAGTACCATACTGTTTCATGTATATGTAATGGATATCTACCTTTCTTGGAAAGAAAAAACTAGGTTGGATGTGAATGTGGAAAACTAAAGAATTGGATCCAAATTTTCTTAAAGAAGCGGATCCGAATCGGAGCTGTCGACATCACGACTAGCACCAACCTTTCCAACTAAGGGCACCACCTCCCTTTTTGTGGCTGATGCCCAAATCCTCTCTTGTCCACCAGTTCCTTGAAAGCAACAGGTCCCTTGAGCCCCACACTGTGCCCTTGACCCCATGCCCTGGATTCAAGTGGCCTTGGAGACTTCCTTTGCTTTATTAGTGTTGTTCTCAATACCATGTTTCCCTTTCCTCCTAACCCAACCAACTCTCTCTCTCTCTCACACACACACACATATGTATATATATACATACATATATATATATATATACATACATATATATATATATACATATATATATATATATACATATATATATATATATATATATATATATATATATGTATATATATATATGTATATATATATATATATATATGTATATATATATATGTATATGTATATATATATATATATATATATATATATATATATACACACATATACATGTATATACACATATATACATACATACATATATATACATATACATATACATATACATATATATACATAAACATATATATATATACATAAATATATATATATATATATACATATATATATATATATATATATATATATATATACATATATATATATATATTAGGAGTGCAGCATCATAAACTAAAATTGTGTGAAGTGGGTCCCAGTGGACTAGACCGTCCGGGTCAGACCCATTTAAATGTGTGGATTTGTGCAACCCCACCATGGGTTGTTAGGTAAGGGGTTGTTGGCATGTCTAATAAATGAGGGCATGTGTCCATAGGCTATTAAAAAGGGAACCCAGCCACCCCTCAAGAAAAGCTTTGTGGTTGTGCGCAAGAATTATGCACAAGCACTGTAGAAGGTTTTAAAAATTCTGCCCTCGGATCCTCACCATCTTGTGAACAATTGTTCACAGATTGGATTCAATTCTCTAGTTGCAAGCATCATTCAATGGCTGTGTGTACGCCCTCACACATGAAAAGTTGAGAGTTGGTGGGAGAATGAGATAATATTGATGATGATGATGATATAAATTTTTGTAATTTGGAAGATAACTTGTCAACATATTCGCCACTCAAATCCTTTCATTGCATATAGATGGGTTTGAACAAGTGGGAAAGTTACCTAGGGGAATTCAAAGAACCAATCCTAACCCATTGAACCAATTCAATTGATATGTGAACCCGTGGTTTGGTTTGGTTCGGTTCACGAAAATTTCTTTTGGATGGTTTGGTTCATGATTTGGACATTGAGACTCGTTGTCGACATAGTTTTCTATGGTGGTACTTTATATGCGAAAAACTTGTTATATAATTCACTAAGTTTATGTTATGTGTCACTTAATTGATCGATCATATGTCACACACTACAAATTTCATAGATGGGCATGTTAAAACATAATGAAGTATGAACTGAATCAAGTTAGAACCAATATTGTGGCGTGGTCCAGTTTTATGACTTACGTTTGGTTCCATGAATAGAGGAAACACTTAGATTGGTTTGGTTAAAGCTTGAACCTAGAATCGAACCAAAGAACTTGTTTTTGGCTTATGTCCGGGTCAAGGGCTAGCAGTTTCTGGCTTAATGTGTCTAATCACTCATGCTTTATTATATATGCTTAATTAAATCACAGGTTTAATATCATATGAATTATACATAATCAACAAAATAACCAAAACTAAGTGATATATGTCCCATTAGATACAATTGAGACGATGAATATGACGAGCAAGTCGTCACTTGGTGTAGGATCAGGCTTTGTTTCTCATGGCATTGGTGACAACAACAACTAAGCCTTTTCCCATACTAGATGGCGTTGGTGATTAATTGGAACTTAAATATGCCGACTCATCGATTACTTGTGCGCATTGAATTCCTTAATTATGCAAGTCCCTTAAACTTTCCCATACATTACTTTAATTATTTAATCAGGTCAAAATATGGACAGTGGCGGATTGGGCTCAAGGAGTTGTTTACCAAATTGGGTATCAGGTAAACAGATCCAGAATTGTATGAAGGAGAAAGAAATCTGAACCCTAGATATTACACAATAATTAGATTCAAGAATCAGATATCCATCAGTTAATATGCAATTTGATGGGCATTATCGCATGATCTGCGTATTGGATCAACGTCTCTCTCTACCTTCTCTCATTTGAGAAAGACAATATGAAAAGAATTGGCCTTTTTGACTGTCTATCTACTAAAAATAAGAATATTGTGGCTTGTCAATTCTATTAAATTAGGGTTTAGAGAGCTTAGTTATGATATAAATATAACCCAAATACAAATGAAGCGATGGGCATGCCATGACAAAAGCAATAGGATTAACCCACAACCAAGTCTTGTCCCATACTAAGTCGGTGCGCATCCGGCTCTATTATCACTGATAGTATATAAAATCAGGAAAACTGGATCCTACACACCTCTACCATTCTCACTCATTAGATTTCAATGGTACAAGTGTAAATAAAAAAAAGTAAGTTTTGAAAAAGTAAGAATGACATTTTTATTACACTTATGCCTCAAAAACTAATGGTTGAGTATGAGTGGACAACGTCAATAATGGGCATGATCTAATCACTCTATCAAATAACATCCAAAAGCAATAGGATTAAGATATTCAAAATATCAACCAAAAAGCTCACGCTAGCAAACCCTTAGCATCGTTAATCATAAAACTTAAAAAGTTGAATCAAGCAAAGTGGATACAAATAAGTCCTTATATTTTAAATCACTTGACTGCCACTATGATCTTTAAAAATTAACTGCACTCATGCAAATATTTGGCAATCTAATACTAACATAATAAGTGAGTGGCAATTGATCCTTTTTCTCGAGTTTGATAAGCAACAACGGTATAAACAAGCAGCATCACTTTTTTTTTGATAGAAAAAGGCTAAAAAAAATTTCTTGAATATAAAAGTTATTAAAGTTTGAGATATTCAAGATGGATTTTGGAGCTCATATCCACTACCCACAATCTAAATCAACACCAAATCCAAGTCTCCTCTGCGCAGGCACACTGGGTCAAGAACAAGGATTATCAGGCATGATTCTGTTTTCTTTTATGTAATAGCACATCTTAATCGAACTAAGAAAATCATGTTTTATAGTTTCCTTTGACATTCTTAAGCCTACGTCAATTCTCCTAATTCTTACATACTCTCTCTAGTACTCCATTTCGGAGTCTCGCCGACCCACCTTAACTTGGTCTGCCTCCTTTAATCTTCTCTTGTTATCATAATAATAGTCTCAGTGAGAGCGGGTCTAAAATTTTTTTGTCGGGTGGAGCGAATTGCCTATTCGACCATCTGGGTGGGGCAAACTATGTATGGTAGACATATATTCGTTGTTATCCTGTAATTTTTTCATTCTTTTTTTGAATTTCAGGCGGAGCGGCTGCCCCACCTCGCCTCAATATAGATCCGCGAGTCTTATTATTGAGTCGATCATTCTTTGTGCCATGAAAACAAAAGGAGAAACAAAACATAATCGATGAGCACAAGCAAAGCATAAACTATATCTAATCGAAGCAATCAATGCCAGTGTAAAAAATTGATCCATTGAAGCTTATGGCAGTTGTTATTTCTAACTAACAGGACATAAGAGAAACACTCGTAAGGGATGTTTGATTATGAGGCCGGACTTGGAGAACTGTTATTGTCGACTAAGTACCGTCAACTCACTGTTGAAAATGGCCCACCTCCAAGGGTGAACTGCTGGTGAGCCTCTTAACAAGTAAAAAGTGTGGGATCGTGCAATTCTGCTTTTTATTATGCACCTAGACCTGCATTTGATTATGAGGTATGGATCTGCAAGAGTTTCAATTCGGTAGATCTAGGCCTCGTAATCAAACAAACCCTTATCCAAATGAAATATTGGGGATTTGACGCCCATATCCAAATGGTATTGATTCTTTATGCTATTCGTTTGGGTTTTGATTGCATTGGTGGTGTTGGAGCAATTGCTAGATAAGGATCCTGAGAAGTTCACTATAGACGGCGACCAATGTGGGGGCCTTCTAGGACATGGCCGTTGTGATGAAGCAGCAGAACCGTGCTGAGGAAGCAACCAAAGCCGTCCAATCACTGCGCAGGAATCCCTTGATGATATTCTTCTTAATCTATACGGAGGTCTGTTTCCTTCTGCTTGTTGTTTTATCTATTGCATACTAATTTTCACTTGGAGATACTTGAGCTCTGCCTGTGGCAGAGATGCAGGAGATTACATGGTCAGATTGCTCTTTTGAAGCACAAACTTTTCCTAATCCAACAAAGGATGGCACTCAATTGCAAGCGAACGAACTTGGCTTGATCTCAAGGAAAAGAAGTTTCAGGGTTCTATTGAACAGGAGACAACTAGATTACTGGTATGAGTTGTCATTGTTTTTCTGGCAAGTTTGAAACTTTAATGAAGATAAGCTCAATGTGAACATAAAAGGAACTGATAAGTAATCTACGGCAGTAGAACAATTACATCGACGCAATAGCAGCGGTCAGAGAAACACTTATAGATCGCTCTGGACAATAACAAGATGTGCAACTTGGGCATCTACCCGATGAATGAAGGGAGGACTCCAGAGGCCAAAGTAACTCTGCAGAGGGTGAAGCCCGCCTTGGCGGATAGGTTGACAGGCAATGATTCACACCTAAAAGCCTGTGAAAGAGCAGGAGAAGCTTACAGACCTTGAGTCTATGACTATTGAAGATCAATGCCAATTACTGTCTTTATCAGCGTGGCAGCCTCAGCCTTGTGACTAGACATATGCTGATGAGCTTCAATTCAATCAATCCAGAGAGTGATTTTCCTCCATTGCATAAAAGTAGTACATTTGGGTTGTCAGAATTCACTAAATATTGATGCTCCTCCATTTTATTCATCAAAATTAATAAATCATGATACTCTATGCAACCTTAAGAGGGCAAGGTCAGTTAGCACAAAGCATATAACAAAGAGTTTGAAGAGGCAATAATGTTAACCGCTGCTTTTGTTTGTGACACAACAAAGCCAAAAGGTTGCTATAGAGAGAAACCGAAGAGAGCAAGTTTTTCAAGAGATTTCTCTTCCCTTGAGCACTCCCTCAATGAATAACCTGAACTCTCATGCCTCATGGAGGATTTGTTCCTGATTAGCTGCGGAGAATATCTTGTTCTCCCTCAGTTTCGGAGTCAGTTGGTTTGCACGGGGAATGTAGGTCAATCTCAGGTAGCCAACAATGTCTGCCACTGATTCTTGGCTAATTAGTTACTTGATGGCAATGTACCGCTAATTCAACAAGCAATGCAGTTTCCTGTTGTATGAGGATTTCTTTTTCATGGTAACTAAACATTTTTCCTTGTTATTTAAATGTCAATTGGATTATAATCCAAAATTCGAGATATTGACCAAGAATTCATTTACTAGAGCGGAGGACAACCTCATGTGCGAACTCGAAATCTTAAAAATTCCAACAAGGCAATACAAGAATAATTATATAGACCATAACCTGAATCTCACCCAACTGCCTCACTCCACAAAATCTTCTAGGTCTAGACTGAGCCAACTCCACCTAGTGTGATGGCACTTCTGGTGGAAGTTCCTTATATTGGCACTGTGAAAAACATCGAGATGGTTTCCTGTCCTCTGTGTTGTTTGTGGGTGCATGCGAGTATTTTTGGTGCAAATTGACGATTCCTTTCTTCACAGAAAAACCTGGTGCATCGGCATTTTGAAAATCACCAGAGAATGGGTTTCAGGCCTCTGTGCGTGTGGTGTGCATGTGTGTGCGTGAACACACTCATACCGGAAACAATTTGGGCATGCCCACTGCTGGACTTGGACCCACCATGTCATGACATGGATCCATGTTGGATTTGGTTATGTGGGTGGGGTGGGTGTGGCCTTCAAATTAGAGGAAGGAGCTTAGGATACTGGGAAGTAGCAGACAGTTTGCCAAACATGCAAGCATACTTATAGTCCGATCAGTGTGCAATAAAACAGAAACACATGAATCCAAACTCCTATGGACTAGATAAGAGTCAACCAGTCAAAGAGTCTAAATTTCCATGGGCTTAAACAGCGTATCACCATGTCACACAATCATAAGCAAAACTCCCATAGCAGAAACCAAGTAAACAAAAATGGATCAAACTAAGGCTCCAGATTGATGAACAATGAAGATTTGTTTCGTTTTACTTTATATTTATAACCTGGAGAAGTTCTTATTTGGAGGCCTGTGATCGAGACATCGGGTGCAGGCGCCAATAACTCCAAGAGTAGGTCCCTTCTTGGGGTCCACAGCAACTGCCACGAGGCTAGAGTGGAAGCTCAGACCAAGCACTTGTGATGCAAAAGGCTAATCCATAACTCACAATATATATCAGATCCATGGTTTACATATTTTTCTCTTTTATATGGTTCATCAAATGACTTGATGTAGATAAATGTTTAAATTATGTTGCTACCAACTACACTGATCGCTCATTCACATAAAATGGAAAACACTTGGACATACCATATGAAGGCAGGAATATGTTTAACGGTAGAAAATCACGAATCATTGATCTGTATTTACAAAAATATGTATTCCAATTATTTCTTGAATCAGAAAACATTTGATCATGTCCAAAATCAAAAGGAAATAAAAGAAAAAGAAAAAACCCTCAACCCAGTGAAACTCCCGAACCAACCAGCACTATTTTGTAAGGATCCGTACTCTGGCTCAAACTTAGGCACCTGTAGTTCTCCACTGTAACTCGATTTGAATTTTCCCGTTCTTAGAATCGATAAGGTGATATTTCTCATTGATTCTTCTGTTGCTTACAACATCTGCAAGATTGATAACGACATAGCCCAGCGATTCCTGATGAAAAAGAAGCAACATATTTCAAGTAAATCTTAGATTGTATACGGTCCTATGAAAACCAGCATAAAGCTATCAGTAAAGGCAATGACCAAAAAAACATTTAAAGGAAGCGAAGCATGCACGTGCACACAAAGAAACATGAACGTATCGATCATGGGACCACCACCTTTTATGTCAATATGGGAAAACAAATGAGCTGATGTAGAATTATACCAGTAGAGGTGTATCAAGACATCATAATGGATAAATGGAGAAGTATGGAAACAAGAAGTTGATTGATGAATACAGCATCAACGTGATGGCAGATTGTGAAACGTGGTATTACAGGGCGGATTTCAGAAGTAGCTTTCACACTTTTAACAAACTGAAAGCGGCTTTCTTGACTTTTGAGAGTGTTCTGATCATGTTAGTTGGTTGGAAGCCTAGTTCCTGAATACTAGTTGCTCACATTTTGGTGGGAATCTCCACAGGAAAGACCTTAACAATTCGTGGGTATGAATCATATCAACAGCTAACACTAACAATGGTCAATGGACAAATTCCGCACAACTAGCTGTCAGAAAATGTTTTACATCAGGTCGTAGGTGCAAAATGCAGGAGGTACCCAAAATACTTCACAGTTATCACGAGTAGTAAGAACAAACAAAATGACAACAACCTTGCTGCCCAGAAGGAATTATTGAGATAACACATTCTGAAAGGAACTGAAAACTTCTTGTACCTTTGGATGCAACCCGATGGTTGGTGGCTTACTCATAACCTCAACGTGAATTCGCTCATTAGTTGGTGGTTCTTCCAGTGTAAAACTAAACTCGTCCTCCCACCTTGGGTCTCTGTTTTTCTTGATATGCTGAATCACGAAATAAAATAAAAAATACATCAAACATTACGATTACGATTACTAGCAGCACACACACACAAACACAATCATACAGACATCTATGTGTGTGAAACACATCATACCTTAGTTTCTCTTTTCTCTCCTTTGAACAGAAGCTTCACGTAAGGGTTGGTATGATGCTTGCCTTCGACATCTTGAGCTTCATGGACTATAACTGCAAGCAGACCTCCACCAGCTGGAGTACCTCTCTAGGAGCGTTTTTTGTACTGTCTGCGTCTCTTCTGAAACCCCTGGCCAATGCCAAATCCTCCTCCTTGAAGGGTTTATATGTCATCTTCAACAACAAGCTGCCCCACGGGACTTATCATTTTGGACATCACTGGGATCCATAACTTTTCAGGAGGTCAAGAGTAAAAACTTTTAGGCCCTTTTTCGGGGGAAAGTTCTTTCAAATGGATCACATTCATACCCATCTTGTCATGCTTCCCAACCTCAAGCAAAGAGGACAAAAACAACAATTCAATTTCAGATGACACAACAAGAAACGTTAGAAGATAAAACCCTTAGCTTAAGAGATATACCTGCTCCCAGTCATAAACATTGAAGCTCAAAACCTGGGACTCAGGATCTTTAACAACCAAATTAAATTCTCATTCCATTCAGGATTCAAGTTCTTGTGCTTCACAGGTAGTCTTTTTCGATGGCACCTTATCCTCGGTGCAAGCTTTAGCTTCACAAAAGGATCAGACTTACCCAGTAAATCCTTCTTTTTTAGCTTAGTTGCCTTAACAACCTTGATCTGGAGAAGACCAACAGGTTTTTGCATGGCCCTGGATGATCACGGTTAAATTTACCTTAGTCGCAGATGATCGTGAAAAACAAGTTATGCAAAGGTGAATGAGCAAAAGGAAACAAATAATGTACTTTGATGGGTCCATTATTGGAACTTCCAATGTTTTAGGCCATAGATACATGTTGGCCACCTGATCCTTGATCGTTTCCTGTAGAAGCATGACATTGGTAAAATGAAAACAGCAACCACCAAAATAGCTTTTACATAGGAACACGTCAAAACAAGGACCTTCATATAAACAGAAAGGTACCTGAAAAAATCTATAAAGACCAGGAATTGACATGACATCTCCCCCAAGAAGCTTCAATCCAAAATCAACATGTGGCTGCATCATCAGAAAAGTAAGGCATTAGGTTTTAGTATTTAAAGAATAAAACTTAAAAAAGAAAAGATGAAGATGAAAACAAAAAAGGAAAAGGAAATATCTGCATCAATATATCAGCAAAAATGTCCATGACATTTATTAGATACCTTTTCCATGAGAGAGACAAGAATTTTAGCAAAACAAGGAAAAGTTGGCACCAAAGGTTTTAATGTGATCCTTGGAGCAGCAAAGACTTGCAAATCCACCACCTGAAATAAACCCATAAGAAATCAATTACCCAACTTATGTCAGACGAACTGCTATTCATGATCCACTCATTCTGGGTAACCTGAATAGTTGCTTTTAATCCAAATGCTTTGACAGCCACAATAACATTTGGATTCCCCGCCCACTTAAACGATGGCTCCATGATCAACTCCTTTTCATCGGTGGTATAAACTTTCATCCCTAGAAAATATACAGATCACAATTGGAATGACAAATCTAAAGTAAGAATATAGTCTGAACAGTAGAAGTCAAATAAGTGAATAAATAAATAGTACTCCACAAATCAAAGTGCAATTGAAAATTAGGCTTGAACACCACATGGACCAGAACTAATCAAAAGTGAAGGGGAAAAAGAAACACCGGAAGAGTTGAAGTGATTAAAGCGAAAAGAGATTGAACGTGAACATAGTGAAAAGGCATAGTACAGTGACTGATATGTAATGCCCAGACAAAGTTCCTAAGAAACATCTCCCTGCCATTCAATAAAGCATGCTCATGGGGAAATGAATGTCAAGAAGGGTCAACTGAGGCTACCAGGCACTAGGGCCACTATAACCAAGGCAATCAGGGTGTGAAAACAATAAAAGGGTGTGAAAATCCCTTTGATTTCATCTATAAATACCACTCTTTGTATACAATAAACGGGTGTGAAAAAACAAGCCTTGTGGCTGATTCTATAGATTATCTCATTCTTCAATCAAATGAAAACAAAAGTTTTACCTGTTTTTTAACATGGTATCAGAGTAGATAAAGTCGTTGCAGACCGCCGTTGATGGTGACACACTCACCAATGGATGAGCAATGGGTTAGAGATTGCAAAGCTGGAGACTGGAAGAACATGTGCTACCATTGTGGTTAAAAGGGTCACACAGAAAGGAATTGCCAACACTACCGTGGTGTAACATTGACACTGATGGACAACTGCGGATGGTGGCAGTGCAGGATGATAGTCAAGGGAAAATAGAGGAAGAGGAGAGAGGAAGGGAGGCCGACAAGCGGCAACGGTGATTGCTCGAGGATGGAGCTAAGGATGAAGAGAACGATGATTTGAAGCCGATGGGTGTGGTGTCTATCACTGGGATATGAAGTCGGAGAATCTCCTCCTTGACGAGAATGGCAATTTAAAGGTGTCTCATTTTGGTATCAGAGCCGAAAAGACAAACTTTTTCACACGTTTTGTGGAACTCCGGTGTAAAGGTGGACATATGGTTCTGTAGAGTCATTCTCTTCCTTATCAAACCAGTAATGCTTCGACTTCAGATAAAAAAGGGCATCTTTGTCCTCCTCGCCAGTTGTGATGGCAACCTCTTCAAGTTTAACTATCAGAACGTTATAGTGATGTATTTAAAATTTTAAATATTTATAAAGGAGAATTCCGATGTCCAAAATGGTTCTCTCTAGAGCTCATGGAGAATCGGTGGTTTAAGAAGGGTTTTAAGCAAGTGAAGTTCTACATCAAGAACGATCATCTCCAACCATGTGAGGCATCACTGGAGGTGACGGGAGATGCACCTAATACGGCCGACGGTTCTCGATTTGTCAGAACCATACTCGATCAATGGCTGCGAGAGCGAGCGGCTCCATGGGCATCTTTTGATCTTAAGGGGAAAACGCACAAGAAGAGAAGGAAGAGGGAAGGGAAGATAGGGGGTTGGCTGGCCGGTGAAGGGTGAAGGTGAGGTCTTCACCTCATATAGAGTGAGAGAGAGGGGTCCTTCAAGAGAGGGGGAAAATGTTGTGAGGGAGAGAACGAGAGAGAGAGAGTGGAAAGACGCACAAAGTGGTGGTAGGAGATGGTCTCTCTGCTAAACATAGAGAGAGGGCTAAGAGAAAGGGAGAGGGTTTCGGCCCTCTGCATGAAGTAGAGAGAGAACTTTGGTTTTTTGCTTGAGAGTGTGAGGGATTGCATATGAAGATGGTGGGGTGAGTCCTGGATCCGGTCGTGACTTTGGATCTCTTGTGTAGCCACCCGCAACCTGCTAGCGTGCTTCTTAAAGCTTTGTCTTAAGCTGACATTGTGCGGGCTCACCGGGGGAGAACCTGCAACCCATAAGCTTGGCCAAGCACCGTACCCGTATGTTAGAACCACTTTGAACAACTCCTTTGGCTTCATTTGGGCTTTTGACTCTAGTCTAAGGTAAAAAATGATAACAAAAAATGATAAAAGAAAGTTATTGGCACATGGCTTTTCTTTGGCATTGAGACATAGGCAAATCAGGTGTGCTCTTTCCAACTGTTTATTTTTAACATTTATTGGATCAATTTTTTGGTGTCTGATTTACAAAAAATATGATTTATTTATTGTTTATTAGATAATAAGTTGTATTTCTTTGTTTGATTAAGATTTTTGTGTTGTGGTTATATGTTATTTTTGTTGGCCTTTTGTTGAAGACCTTTGTTATTAAAGTGCTTCGTGTTGTTGGCTATTGGTTGGAGATGAGTCAATGTTAAAAATGAACTTATTGTTATCTTGATAACCATGTGCTTCATACAAATATTTGAAAATAATGCATAAAAAGAGTCTTTCCTTGAGTCTTGACTATTCATTTGATATATTTTAAGTATTTTGTACGGGTTATAAAAATTACATTCAATGAATTCTTGTTTTTTGAGACAAGCCTTTTAGTTGAAAAGATTATTGAAAATATTAAGTTGATTATAAATCTTTTCACATATATTTAAAACCTATTTTGATCATCTTTATTGATTATCTTATCCTTGAAATCAATGAATCACGTTTGAGATTGTGTGTTATTTAAGGGCCTTGGCATTTGATTGTTTTGGATGGTTTGATCTTAGCCTTAAAGCTTGTATGATTGGTTTGGATGGTTCGAGTTTAACCTTAAAGCTTGTTTTATTTGGATGATTTGAGCTTAGCCTTAAAGCTTGTTTGATATACCAAAGTCTTTTTGTAATATCACAAGTTTGTGATGATTCATGAAATTATTTGTTATATTTGTCAATTCTACTTAGATGATGAATGTTTTCCATTAAAGAACTTTTAAAATATAGGTTTTCAAGTTTGTAGTTATGAAAGCTTAATACTTTCATTGAAATTTTATTCTAGAAGTTTTCTTGCTGGTATTAAAATAAAGGATTGAAGAACAAACGTAAACTTGGGCAAAAAAAGGCGTTGGAGAGATATAAGGCACCAATCACTCTTTAGCAAACTGTGAGTTGACACACTATTAGTTTAAGGGGATGTTAAGAAGGGACAGTTGAGGCTACCAGGCACCAGAGCCACCAGGACCACTAGAACCAAGGGGCAAGGGCCACCCGGGCAATTAGGGGTCCAACAGCGTTAGGCTCTCAGTTGCTGCTCTATTTCATCTATAAATACCACTCTTTGTATACAATAAAAGGGTATGAAAAACCAAGCCTTTGTGTATAGATTATCTCATTATTCAATAAAATGAAAACAGAAATTTTACCTGTTTTCTAACAATGAATACATCGGTTTATCCAAATCACTGCTGCAGATTCGGAAATCATGGCCGACTTACACAATCCCCAAAAGACTCTTCTCTGAGTCATGGAAGAATTCAGTCAAGAGCCTGCTTCTCTGAAATGAGAAGGAATTAGGTCAGCTGATTGGTTGGTTTATAGAGACAGAACTTGAGATGTGAAATTGATCAGGTTCAAATGCATGGAAGCTACTCTTAAACCAGATACATTCAATATTCTGGATAATCAAGCTAGCTCAAGATCATCCCACTTGGAAAATTGCCAAAGGGCTCAGGAAAGGAGCAAAACTTATGAAAATAGGCAGACATGGCCACAACCTTCAGCAGAAATCGCTCGCTTTATGCAGCAAACCATACACAATTTTTTGAAAAAACGAAGAGAAAATAAAAAAGCCTCCTATTAACCCTTTGAAATGCATAAAACTAAAGTAAGCAAATTGGAGAAAAAAAAAACAGGGGGCTACTAGGTGAAATGCAAAGACGCAACATGCATGCATGCATGCACACACATTCTTGAAAATAATGGCTAGACTTTGCAATTCCTAAACTACCTGAAACTCAAAAGAACAGATCTTATTGGATGAATTTGGTCAAACAGATGTCTTACAGCATTCTCCATGATAGTCATGCACTTTAAATTTAAATCATGTGGTGTCAATTAAAAGCATGAGTTGGTCAACGATGAGAATTCAACACGCAGCGCCTATTTGCACAATGCAAAAGGCAAAATAAAATGTTTTGTAGTAAACAAATCATGTAAAAGTCATAGGTCCTTGTCTGAAAAAATGTGGAAAAGAAAAGCAGATACTTATTAGAGAAGATTTAGAGCAGCAGAAAGCATTTTTATTTGCATCTTTCCCTGAAGGTAGGGGAAAACTACTTGCATTCCAGCCCTTTGAAGCCAAGGATTTGGGGTGCAGTGCAACAACCAGCATGTCTTAATGAAAAGTGATGCCATCAATTGATCGATGGACTACCAAGCCATTTAATCCCCTTGGTGAATTGGATGGGTATGAAGACTAAAAGCACTAAGCTTTATTTACCTTACAGTTAAGTGAAGTTAGAGATCCCATGATGGGCAGCAGTCTAATAAACATTAAGATACATTGCTTAAAGCAAGACAAGAAAAGGCACTCTAAACCATCCCTAAACGAAGCCCCCATAGTCGGCCTGGGGAACAGATTCCTTGGAGGGGGAACTGCTTTGCAAAATTAAGCAGCAATACATAAGGTGCCATATATCTACCAGGTAAATTATAAAAAGCTACCCCGGACAACTTATTTTATACAACTTTCTCAAAAAAGTGACTAATACAATTCCAACGTTTGAAGGTCATCAAGACTTCAGCACATTTAATAAAAGATGAATTGAACAGGTGGATATATGTTTCCACTGTTAAGATGTTCAAGCAAACCCGAGGCAACTTCAAATCCAATTAGATGATATCTCCCAGTAAAACATCAACAAAAAATAGGACACGAGAAGCTAACCTTGAAAAGTTGGTGGAAGGGTGCCTAGAGTAAGAGTTTCAAACTCCACTGAATCAATCTTGAACTTTGGGATTTGCTCAGCGATAATTGGCTTTGCTATCTCCCTTGCCATCTTGCATATTGCCTACCAAACAAAAAGTTATTTCCTATTCGAGACCAAAACCAGCTAATTGTTTATTGAGACTAAGCCATGATGTTGGAAAAAAAATTTCATCCAACACTATAAAAGCAAATATTAAAGTGGAAAAGAAAGCCTCTTAAGATTTCATGTTTGCAATACAAATAGTCAAAGCAGCAGTACCTTATCAAGATATGGCCACATATTCCCAATAAATTTATTCAGCCAGTCAACCTTCAAGAATCAAGTATACAGAAAATTTAATTGGTAATTGCATTACTCAACTCAGATACATCAGCTGCATTACAATATGGAATGGTAGTCACTGCAAAGTTGTACATACTCGATCATAATCAGGATTCTTCACCCACAAGGGTATCTCAGGGAACATGCGCTGCAAAGTCTTTGTATCTTGTTCAACTAGCGGACGAACTGCAGGATCCTGCTTAATTAACGAAGGACAATATCAAAGTAGTGTGGATTAAGCCCACAACATAGAGGGGAGGGTGGGAGGGAATCATATGCTAGATGCATGAAATTAAAATGAGGCACTAGGGAAAGGACAGAGGCACACGCACATGCATGTATTTAATGATTCACAGACATTCTTTACAAGTTTTAACAACTTCATAACCCCAGGTGAGCAGTTTTACAATGTTATCACATGTCCATGAACTCAAGAGCAAAATTGACTTTTTTGCACTTATTGGAAAACCAAAGATCATGAAAGAATGGAAATTATCATATGTCACAATAACATAAGTTTCAAGAGCCTTTCAGCTTTGAAGTTTTGAAGTTGAGTGCTTGATTCTTAAAATAGAATTACAAGCCCTATTCATAGGCCAGAGATACTGGTGAATCTTTTGTAAAATTAGATAAGATAAACAGATCTTCATGTATAAAGGTAAAATGGTTTAAAATACAAAAAAGAAATAGCATCTGGATGTAGAAAGGAATCAAGTCCCATAAATCTAGCAAACGCTGCAAAGACGTCACAGTCTACAATCAATCAAACTAAACAAAGACACATATTTACATACTCATCTTTTAGGGACAAGATACAGACATGAATACAAAGCAAAGCATCATCCAATCTAGGAAACATGAATACGAAAAACTGCACTGCCTTCCAGAGCAAAGCCCAACAAGCCAAAGACATGGCAGCGATGGCACATAAAGCATACTGACCAAAACCAAGGACAAGATTTCTCCCACACTAAGTATGGTCTACTACATGGACTCCCAGTCGCGATGGTGCACAATCTAAGTTACATTCACACTTAACTCCAAGAACAGCAATATAAGCTTGATCATAAAATTAGAAAAAATGCAATATTGTAAATTTGTAACCATAAAGAACCATGGGTATCTTTCAGCGGCCATCATGTAGGCGCTAGTAGGTTGTTAGTTTGGCATTTTGTTATCTTAGAAAGTGACTAGTTTACACTCTCTTAGTCAATGATCATGTTCTCCGCAACATGCATCTCATAAAATACCCAACAATAGACAATCTTAAGAAACGTTTTCCAGCACTTGTTTAACATTATAGAAACCCCAAATCAGGAAAGAGGAAAAGATTTATATCTCAAAAATAAAATAAATCCCTGACCTGCCAGATTTCAAAAGTCACAAGAGTAGTTAAACCAAAACACTACCCAAGAAGGATAAGGTAGGTCCAGAAAGCCAGCATTAGGAACATATGCTTGTTTTAGCTAGATCAGCAAAAGGAAATGCATAAGCATGAATTAATCTCCGAAAATGAAATTCACGCGGAAGCCTAATTTTAACAACCGTGATTCTCCTGCTGAAGTTAATTTCAGTGATTTCTTTTCCACGGTCGTCCGAAGTACAACAATTGACCACCAAAATAGGGTTCCATGTTCAGATCAACCACTTCAAAGCAGACCAACCCCAACTCCCATGACAAACATGTCACCAAAGTTCGCAACAATACACGAATTCGAGCCACATATTTTCTTTATAGGTGCATTCAGAACCACCCATCTCCCCAAAACACATGATGCCCGAAGAAACAGGAAACCCGAATGACGAAGTGCAGAGACAAACAACAAATGACCTGAAGAAGACGTACCTTGACTTCAGTGGACTGGAAGAAGATAAACATGTAGTACCCAATTCCGAGGCCAATCGAAATCCCAACTCCGAATCCAGTGAAACCCAAAAAAGAACTCAACAATCCCATCTCTCTCTCTCTCTCTCTCTCTCTAGACCAAGGCTTAGCTAGAGAACCATCCTTCGCTTCGCTCGCGATTAGGCGGCGGAGTTACCTAATTTGCCTTTCTCATTTACGTCTCAGAATGGAACGTGATGATGTCGGTAAGGCTGGAACAGGTGGCGGTGTTGAAGGAAGCAGAGAGAGATCTTTGTGAGGTCAAGCGCTATGAAAACATGCCAATAAATGGTGTCATTATTAGCACGATCAAATATTTTAAACCGGTGGAGATCGTGAATATGCGTTCCCCGTGCCCTCTTGCCTTTGATTCCTATTCTTTGTCTGTTACTCCCCCAGTATGATTGACCTTCATGTCATGTATAGAGAGAGAGACTGAGAAACCATTATAAAGCAATTTTTAATCTTTTTAAAGATCTGAACAGTCTAATTTCGATGGTTCATATGTTTTAAGTAAAAAAAAAATATTTAATTGAAAAGCAAAATGTATCTCGAAAAGTACAACAACTAAGCCTTTCCCATACGAGATAGGTTCTTTGTTTCCATATAATCCTATCATCATGTGTCATGCTAACAGTTAACTCAATATAAACTATATCTAAAAAGTACGAAGATACTTTTTTTTAAATTTAAATTTCAATCATTTACACTGTTAAAACGATTGAATATGTTTAAGCTCGATTGATGAATACATGAACTATATCTCTTGGCTAGAATATTCATATAAATCTTAATGATGAGCGATTAAAATTAAAATTTAAAACAATCAAACATACATAATAAAAAGCATATATATTATTTATTTTTAATTTAAATTTCAATCCTTCATCTTAGTTAATTTATTTAAATATATTATAGTATGTTAACTAGAGAGAGAGAGAGGATTTGTCAACCTTATATAACTGGTGGTTCCAACCCCTTGCAAGGCTGCTCTCCTAGTTATAATGTACGCTTCCAAAGTGAAGAAAAAGTCAAACTCTTGCAGCAAAAAACAATTTGTAGATCATGATTTAGGATGTGTAGGTTGATTTTCAGTGGCTTCATAAATTAAATGCACCGAATTAAATGTCATAAATGTTTGATAATTAAAAATACTGTGGTGGTATTATGTTGAAAGAAACCCCTAATGCGGACCTTATTTCGTATAGGGCATGTTGCAACTATACGTATCATGAAATTAAGACGATACAGCTTGCAACTAGCCCGGTTAAACAAGGCAAACGGACTAAACAGGTTGTTTGAGCCGAGCCAATATGAACGGACCTAACATGAATTTACTTAGATGAGTGGAACTCTTTTTGCATATAATTTGAACAGAAAATTTCATTTTTATTGGAAATTAGATCCAATTTTTATTTCACATACTTAATTTTAAGCTAAAAACTTGATTATTTAATTACTTTATAATATTTTCTGGTGTGTATATATATATATATATATATACATATATACTTTACTAAATCAGTTAATGTGTGCCAAAGTGAATCAAATATGTTTTGTTCCTGTTGAGCTCTTATAGCTTAAGAAGCCAGCCTTTTTCCTTTTTGGATTCACAAACCAAACTTGCATGTTACCCACCAGACGAAGCTGAACCATGTTCAACTCGGACTATTTACCAGCCCTACTTGCAACTAAAGTTGTCGAACCTGAGTTGTCTTCTGCCAGTGCCCCCACCGGTAGGCCACCACCGGTGGTTTTTCTGAATTGGAAAATACTTGAAAATGAATTATAAAGATTCAAATACTTCTTTTTGAAGCCATATACATATACATACAAGCTTGTTGGTGTCCAAACACATATACATTCACATGACACTTACCAAAACCTCTTTATCAAACTTGATTGGGAATATGATATGCGTGGAAACGGCCAGCCGCTTCCCGTTTCGGAATATAGGGAAACTGAGACACGATATAGAATGCATGCGAAACATTTCCTACATATTTTGATTAAATTAAGCATAATATACTTAAAATATCATCTCTTATTGTGTGTTCTAACACGGCCTAATCGGTAAAAATAACTTGTTGATATGAAGGTCTTCAATTTGAATCCTAAAGACGTCTTTTATATTTTGTTTAGTATATTTTTTTGCTTTTTATATATATTATATAAGTACTTGCAAGTCTGTTCCTTCCTCATTTCTTAAATTCTAGAGAGTTAAGTACTTTTAATCTCTTAAAATATTTTATAACCGTTCTTTATTTTTTAGAGGCTCATATGAATATTTTCTATAAATTTGTAAAGGTGCTTGAAAAAAATATAACTAACATTGTTATTATACTTAACTCAAAATAAAAGCAAAAGGACAATCATCCGGGCATTATTAGGTATATAATTATTACTATAGACAATTTACTCATTCAGGTTGTTTTTAAAGAGTATAAGTATAATAACATTGTCTTTGATCTTTTTCAAAAATTCTTAATTTTTTTAAACTATATTGATTCCATCAAAAAGCACATATTAAAAATAAACAGGATCTGGTTTATATATATATATATATATAAAGAGAGAGAATAGATCTCGTCTATGACACAGGCTCATTGATTACTTTTGAGTAGAATAAGTATAATAAAAATATTTTTTTACTCTTACAATTTTTTTTAAATTTTTTGAAATTTAGTCAAACCAAAAGTAATGTTTTCACACACACACACACACACACACACACACACACACACATATATATATATATATATATATATATATATATATATATATATATATATATATATATATATATATATATATATACTCCTTGTGATAGGACATGCTATAAGTCAGCATCAATAATTTAAAAAAGGATAATCAGTTTGATGAGATTTTTATGGCGCGTCTTGACCATCGGCTGTAATGAATCTAGTGATGGGTATGGATTCCAATCCATGTTCATCCATTTGCCGGCCCCCCTAGTGCCGGCTTGTAACGCAAATGGGGGCACAATAGGATGACAGGACCGTTTGACTTTCGAGCTTTGCGAGGCATAGACTGAACTATAGGGTGTGTTTGATTCATGGTGCTAGGCTCTCACTATTAAAACTGTCCGCCTAAACTCTCATGAGTTTATAATCTTTGTTCTAAGAAACTACGGCTCTATGTTTGATTTATGAGTGGAGTTGATTCTGCAATAGCAATGAGAGAGAGAGAGAAGTGTTTGGAACATCATGTAAAGCCCATAGTTCAAGTTTTTGTGGCTCATCTCTCTCATGATACCAACATGTTTGACTCAAATTAGGCCAATGAAACCATAATTCAATGTTAACAATGGGTATGCCTTTGATGCACAGTGGTACCCAGAACTACAAACACTAAAATTCGAGGTCCTGTTTCCCTGAAGCTATGAATCAAACATACCCCTAAAGACTGCCACATTCCAAGCCAGGAGTTGGCTCAACGTACCCGGACGACGGTCCGAGAGGACCAGGTCTTGGAGTGGAGGAGGCTGGTTTCTTTTGTTTGAATCTAGCACTGCACCCAAACTAGGTGCAGTCCATTGCTTCGCTGTTGCATTCAACCATGTGACATACACAATGTTGCAACTTGTGGGTACATCCAAGGCTTACCTGAAATAAAGAATACAAGGAAGAAGGGACTAACTTTGTGACGTTTACAGTGAGAAGATGCCTTCAAAAATGGAGCTCTCCCTTTTCCGTATCTTCTCAGTATGGGTTTTGGATCTTTCCTCGTCCTATGCCACAAATCTAACGAACCCTAACCCAAAATCCAAAAAGCTGAAAAGCCACCGAGGCTTATTCCCGAACTCTCTCAGTGCCATCAATCATTGTATGAACAGTAGTGGGAGATCAACTAGAGGGCGCAAAGAACATGATGATCGTTGAGTTTGCCCCGAAGAGTCGAATCAGTATCGAATCCGAAAGACCAACCTTGTTGGATCTTGAATCATCCAAGAGATGCTTCTCAGGGAAGGTTGTAATGCAAATTCTAAAGGAACTTGTAATAGATTTTGTGGATGAAGAACTGTTCATTCTTACTGTTTCCCACCCCTTGGTGTCGGTACTTTTGGATGAACTGTTATAAAATTTGTTTATCCCATTTTAAATTGATTAATTATTAACCTTTGTGATTAGGGGAAGGGGCCTATCTCTAATGGGGATTAATTTACATGAAAGAATTTGGTGTTTATCATTTAGTGGAGGCTTTTAGGTTCATTATTTACTATTGATTAATATAATATTTCATAGTTCTTGCATCAATCTCTTATTTATCTTGTGTTTGTCTTCTATTATGTGGATCTGGTATCTTTATAAATATATGACAAAGATGTGGGTTCGGCTTGGATTGGGGCTAACAAACCAGCCAAATGAACAAAACAACTCTTCCTCCTTGCTCGGCTCTTTTTTTTATGAAAGAGTCGTGCGAACCACTAGTCGAGCAACCTCTGTTCGAACATGTTCATCAATACCTTATAAATTGATCTCGAGAACATTTATCATTACAACTAAGCCTTTTTCAATACTAAATGAATTCTTTGTTTTCATAGAGCTTGATCATATGTCATACTAAAAGTTAACTCAACATAAGGTAGATAATTATATATTGCTTTCTTCCAATGCTTTTATAGTCTTTCTCTTTCTCTTTTAATATTTTTAGAATATTGATTTTTGTACCTTCTTAATGAAGCTTTTTTTTAGTCTTTCTTCATGTCCCAACCACCTTAAACGATTTTTCCTCATACTCCAAATTTGTTTCTAATAATATATACTGCCTTTTATACCATTCATCCATCTCAACATCTTCGTTTCTGTCACAAACATCTTTTGTCGAGAGTATTTATTAATTAACATAAAAACAAGATGTGCCATCTAACGGTTTTCCACGAACTAAACCGATCTTAACATTCCATGTTATATTCAGCATGGGAAATTTTATGAACAAGACATGAACTGGCCATGCACGAGCAAAACCGAGCCGAACTATGAGCTGCTGGGTCCATCCACCTGCCCTGATATAGCCACCTCTTAGTTCCTGTGGTAAAGATCAAAGAAACTTTGTGCAAGTTATCAGCTATCTAATGTGACACTGATCCATGGTCCGAGGGTCGCCGATGGAAAGAATACAACAAACAGCTAAATTTCACCAAACCTGTTTGAATAGGAAAAGGTTTCTCAGTGTTTTTGGTACTTGCTCTTTAATCTTTTAATCTCAAATTGATTGCATTCCATTGATTTCCATTCCTAACTTTGGATTTGGATCAACACCAATAAGTAAAACTTTTCTCACCTATGAATCCTTTTCCTATCCTTTCGAGACTCGTCTTCGAACACAATTTTATTCCATCTGAAACTTCCAATTCCTGGGAATCTATCTAATAAAATACAATAAACCTATGCCTACATATGAAGAATCTATCATTAAACTCATTCCCTTCTTCAGCAAATACAGATTATCCACTTAAAATACACAATCTAATATGCCTCGCATCGCGGTCTGTTGGCTTCTTTGGTAACAGTCGAGCCAGGCACATCTTATATATAATAAAGATTGCTTAAGTAAGATTAATGTAGGTGAAATTAGTATTATAAGACCTTACATATTTCACTACTTAGGTGGGTTCAATTTAATATGACATGGTTAAACTTTTAAGCTAGTTAAATCTTACTTAATCTGATTTTGGGTTAATCAAATTAACTCCCGTCAACTCATCTGCTGGTTGGCTGAGAACCACCACTTTCTATGGACATCTTTGTTTAGACATGGCTGATTCAGATCCAGTCCGCCGGTTCAGACCAGAACCAAGACGGTCCCCAAACCCGCTACTATCAGTATCGGCAAACCGGCTCGAAGCTGTACCTGTACCCAGGATAAATCTAGAACCGGATCGGCGGTTCAAAACGCAGTCCAATTCTTTTAAGTTTTTTTTTCCTGAAACTGGCCATTTCTGTCTTCGTTTTGGCCAAGTAATAACATTTTCCTAGGTGGGGTAAATTCTGGACCAAAGTTTTATTTGTATATTTATGTATGTTACATGTATAATACTTGGGTCACAGTCGTATTGACCTGAACCCCAAAAATAGATCGGGCCTGAGTTGACCTACTTTTGACCTGAACCCGGAGTCACCCAATCCACCAACACGATTTGTAACCCCTAACGCCACCCTTTGTGCATGCTGTACCCAACCTACGAGAGCATTGAACTTATTGGAGTAATAAATAAAACAAAAAAGAAAAAATAAACTATTTGAGCTCTTTCCTGTATTGATATAAATTTGGCCTTTGAGGCAAGTGATGCTTTTTCGGGGCATTGAACTCTTGACCTTCAATATGGTGGCATTCGACGCTTCAAGCCAACTCTGAGTCAAGAGGTAGAGTTAACAAAGATTAATACCTATAAATAATAAATCGAAAGTCAAGCCCAATTTTCTCCAGCAGTCGCTTGGGTTGGACGTGCAATCAACTTATTCTGGCCATATAATAATAATAATATATAAAACCCTCAATAATATAGTAATATTTCACTAACAATTTTCGAAGTTGTCTCTTTTCCAAAATTAATAAAAAAGTATGCCCGAAAAAGTTTTTTCCAATAATTCCAAGCTCAGTTAAACTCATTATGGCATATTCCAAATTCATTCCGAATACAAGTGGTGCCAGTGATAGACAAGAAGGAAGAACCACATTTCAACCACTAATTGTCATTCTCCACTACCTTTCACTACTCCGTCATCATTCAAACCCACCGTTCATTCTAAAACTGGTATTACTATCAAAACTATAAAACCATCTATATAAACAAATATTTAAGCTTTTTGGATAGTTTTAGGGGTGAAGGTGATGGTTTTAACCAAGTTTTGGCTAAGAAACGATTGATAGAAGGCGGCGAAAGATGGTAATTAGTAGTTGAAGCGGTAAAATGATGTAAAATGAAAGATTAAGCACAATGTCAATTAAACACAAACCACTTCCTCTTTCTCCTTTCTTTATAATATATAGTAATAGTAAATACACAATCTCTTTTGAAGCATAATTTTAGATAAATATCTTCATTGTATAAAAAACATTTAATACATATGGTACAAAATATAAAAATACAATGGTACTTTTAATTCAAATCTTCACAACTCATCATATCTATGAAAATGTTTATACTATTATGTATTTATTTTATATATATATATATATATATATATATATATATATATATATATATATATATATATATATATATATATATATATATATAGCAGTATGGGGAGGTGGACAATACAGTTAGGTGAAACTAAGCTCAGGCAATGTATCATGCTACCAACGTAATCTAAGTGAGGTACGTCCTTCGTAAGCATGATCCCGTAAATCGCCTATCACAGGAGGCAGGACACCGTTCCAACCGAAGTGTCCATGTGACCCTTGTTTACACTGTTTTCCTTTTTTTGCCTTCTTTTTGCCCTTTTGGATTCAAAACAGGGTCCGGTCATTGCACCACGGGAGATTCCGAACCTTGGAGGAAGCGAATTACCTATAAACCCTTTACCTTTCTGTCCTTCCTTCATCCCGCACCCCAGAAAGTGGAGGGTGTTTTAGTGATTGAAAAATTAACCAGAGACGTCCATCTCGAAAGGAATCGTGTGAGGTTACAGTCGCGCCACGTCGTTCTCCCGTTGGTTCCCAAGCGAGAAGCAAGTGGACCGAGATGGACGGACGTGGTTCATGAAACGTTCACCAATGGAAGATGGACGGCAAAGGGGGATTTGTCGGTCGCCGACCTTCAGTTATGAAGGTCTAGAGTTGCGTACCGTTGCAATGGTCGGCAAAATATTTTTCTTTTTCTTTTAAAAAAGGAAAAGAGGAAAGGGACTGAAAGTTACCGTTGAGATGTGGGTGTTATAAACAAGGGACGCTTCTTCCTTGAATCTGTTCTTCCGAATTCTAACCCTAACTTCCCTCTCTCTCCCTCTCTCTCTGAGATGATGATGATGAGTTTCTTAGGTTAGTGGCACAAGCTGTGATTTGAGATATTTTTCTAATCCTTTATTGTATGTGAACGGTTTTCGTTCTTAGCGTCGTTTCTCTTTCTTAATTTTTCTTGCTGGATCGGGTTTTTCTGCCAGTTTCTACGTAGAAGGAAGTTATTTGGTAGGATTTCAGTGTGATTTTGACCGATTATCGCTTTTGGCGATAGATCGGATGAAGTTATCCTGGAACATCAAGAGAAGAGAATTTTGGTGAGGATTTTATTGGCTAGGTTTTTTATTTAAGTTACTTTGGTCAGGATTTTGTCGAGATAGATCTAGGTTTTCTCTCATCTTACGGTTGAGATAGCTTTATCTTCTTTCTCGTCTCTTGATGTTCCAAGCCTGTGTACAAGTAGTTTCCCGAAATTTTGTCGGAATTTAAATGTTATTTTTTTCCATTCTTCCTTTTTGCTTCATACTTCTTATATGCTTTAACTTAGCTTCTTGCTTTAAGTTTTTATTCACTCTCTTGTTATTTTGATAGATATCATTTCTGAGATATATATGTTTAATCTTCATCAAGACCTTAAGAAGCATAACTATTTCTTGAGTTTCATTCTGGTCACTCTTAAGTCAATCTCTCTCGTCTAGTAGACCTCCTTTTTCTTTGAAAGGTATTCGTCTTTCCTGGTCTGCTGTCATAGATTCAAATGAATGATATCCGCCTTATCAATGACGATGTGTGGAAGAAACTGAGAGAAATCAATAATCCCTCTTCATTGACGTTTCTCCCTTCCCAATTTATATTGATCCTTCTGCACCTCTCCTTTCTGTGACTCGTCTCGTTTCCAATTTTTGAAGGAAATGGAGTACTTCTTCTCATTCTTGTACAAAACTGACAGATTTCTGTATTTCTTAGTTGGTTTGTCAATAGGATAGTTATCTGAAAGTTAGAAGAAAACAGAAGGACAATTTCAATGGAGGGATTGCTTATACTCCATTCTGATGGAGCTACTCCGTCTCATAGAAGCATCAGAAACTGTAACTCTTCCAAGAAAGTGAAACCCAAGAGGAAGAAAATAGATTCCGGGAGCCCTCAAAATCACAGTAAAAAGCTTCCTACTAAAAATGCCGGTACGCAAGGTGGTGGTTTGCTCAAGTCCTCCCCTTCCATCCTTTTGGTGCCTTCACAGAAGCCACCATTGCTGCCTCTTCCTTCCAATCTCTCCCCCAACTTGAGTTCGTTTCAGCTTTCGCCCATTATCAAGGCGAAGAATCCGAAAACAGCAATAAATTCCGGGAGCTCACTGGAACTGATGAAAGGGAAGACAGATGAAGCGAAGAAATCAGATGTGCTGATTACATCATTCAGCCCATTGGATCCTGGTCCCAGTAATCTCCCAATGAAGGTTTTTGGGATCTTCAAAGCCACGGGAGGTGCGGAGGAGAAATCCGGCTGCATTTTCTCACTTTCGCCGCCTCCAAGCAGCCTGCCTCTGCCAAAATTTTCACTGAAGCAGAAAGAGAACTGCCGAACTGAAGCTACTGGTGATGGCGGCAGCCGGGTCGATCTGGGCGCAACAGATAATCTTCGCCGTCTGCTCCGGCTTCCCTGAACTCTCACCAGCTACTTGTTCTTTTCTGAGGCCAGATAATCCTCTCAAAAATCTTCTTTAGAAAATGAAGAGAACCAGGGTTGACTCTGTGTTGTGTGTGGGGGTGTAGTGGCTAGGCGGTCTTACGTTATGCCTGTGTGTTTTTCCCTTGTATTAGTGCTATTTCTTTGATATAATATCAAAGGTCCGTGCCTTATTTCTTAATTCCCCCCCTCCCTTTTGTGTGGGCATGTGTATAAATAAATATTATACAGAGAGATTGGTTCATCCACAAATGCTTAAACATTCTTAAATATGTTGAGATCATCTTTTGAAATTCAAATTAAAAAAAAATATCTCGATATTTTTTAGGAGGTGCATTAAATTCACTTTATTATTTCTTTTTTCCTTAAAGATTTTGACGGGAAACTTACGCGTAGCGGTTTGAGCTAGCTTCTTATTTGTAAAGAAGAAGACGGAAAGTTAAAAGCCCTATCGTTTCATGCCTTTATAAAATCAAAAGTCAAAAGTCTTTAGATGATGCACGTGAGAGAAAAGGAGAGCTCAACTAACTCACCTTTCCTTTTTTACCGTTAAATTCTCCATTGAGGTGAGAAAAGGAAGAGACGAGAAAAGGAAGAGACAGATGCACTACGATTTTTCCCCTGATTTTAAAGTTTTTAAGTGCTTTGGTATGTACTTAAAGTAATGTACTTAAAGTAACTTCAAAGAGTGAACAAAGACAAAGCCACAACGAGTTTCGAACCTTAATTGTGTTCTAGAAATTGTGCAAAGTATTTTTCCATGGATCAAACAGTTTCTTCTAAGCTTGTGCGATTTTAAAGTTTAAGTGCCTTAAGTTTATCTTTGATATGTACTTACAGTAACTTCAAAGAGTGTGAGTTTCGAACCTTAATTGTGTTCTAGAAATTGTGCAAAGTGGACTGCGCACATTTTTCCATGGATCAAACAGTTTCTTCAAAGCTTGTGCGATTTTAAAGTTTAAGTGCCTTAAGTTTATCTTTGGTATGTACTTACAGTAACTTCAAAGAGTGTGTGAGTGAGTGAACAAAGACAAAGCCACAACGAGTTTCGAACCTTAATTGTGTTCTAGAAATTGTGCAAAGTGGACTGCACATTTTCCCATGGATCAAACAGTTTCTTCAAAGCTTGTGCGATTTTAAAGTTTAAGTGCTTTAAGTTTATCTTTGGTATGTACTTACAGTAACTTCAAAGAGTGTGTGAACAAACAAAGTCACAACGAGTTTCGAACCTTAATTGTGTTCTAGAAATTGTGAAAGTGGACTTTTCCATGGATCAAACAATTTCTTCAAAGCTTGTGCAATTTTAAAGTTTAAGTGCTTTAAGTTTATCTTTGGTATGTACTTAAAGTAACTTCAAAGAAAGACAAAGCTACAACGAGTTTCGAACCTTCATTGTGTTCTAGAAATTGTGCAAAGTGGACTGCACATTTTTCCATGGATCAAACAATTTCTTCAAAGCTTGTGCGATTTTAAAGTTTAAGTGCTTTAAGTTTATCTTTTGTATGTACTTAAAGTAACTTCAAAGAGTGAACAAAGACAAAGCCACAACGAGTTTTTCGAGCCTTAATTGTGTTCTAGAAATTGTGCAAAGTGGACTGCACATTTTTTCATGGATCAAACAGTTTCTTCAAAGCTTGTGCGGTGTCGGATCTAGAATTTTTCATGGGGAACGACTAGATAGTGGAATTTCAGGTGAGGCAGTCGTCCCGTCTCAATCTGCCACTGAGTTTGTGCAAATTTTGTGAGCAAAAAAGAGCCATGAAGAGCTTAAGATTGGTTCAATTTGCTTGTTTTCCAAATATGACATGACATCGAGCCCAACGACAATGAAAAATCCATATAGATGAGCCCATTTAGCATAGGTGTCGTTCAGCACTCAGAGCATTAGATCATCTGAATTTGAGGAAAACAGCAACCAAATGTTTGAATAATTTCTAAAGAAATTCAAAACAAACATTTCCAAAGCAAAATTTGAAAAAAGAAGGCTTCACTGATTTGATTAATTAAAAAACAGCAGCAGATCTATATTAAGGTGAGAGGTGAACCGTGTTGTGAGTGAGGGAAGCTCACACATGCACCTTGGGGGTCGAACTCCCCACCAGCAGCAATGGCGGTAGAGCGCCCCACCATTGAGCTAACGCTTTTGGTGTATTAGAAGAGCATTTATCTCACCCACCATTGAGCTAACGCTTTTAGCCTGTCCTCACCGACCATGAAGAGGTCTCTCTGTGGCTACTGCATTGCCCATGAATCTCTCTCTCTCTCTCACACACACACACACATACATACACACAGAGAAGAACATCAAAAGACTCTGAGAAGAACGGCTCGTAGAATAGCAAGTGAACGTGTTATGGGTTACATTTAGAACTACATATATCGAGGATCAGCAGAAATATTAATTGAATATGATGCAAGATAGGTCTCTTTTCTATATATATGTGTGCGTGTGTGTGTTGTAAAGGTGAGTTTACTTGGTTTGGCACACGATCAAGCTCTATAGAAACAAAGAATTCACATAGTCAATTATATCTAGTATGGAAAAAGGCTTAGTTGTTGTAGTTCCTTCAACTATTAACTCTAAAAAAATCTATTTATTTGGATTAAATTTATGATAGTTGCAATTTTAAGGAATTGAAATTGGGGTACCTTGTTATTCACAGGGAAATTGGTACTGGGCTGGTATTCCTGACCTTGATAAAGTGATGCGGCAGTATAGTTAAATGCCAGCTTAAAGGAAGAAGGTTAAATTTAATCTCACTTTGGCTTTATAAATAATTTCGATCTAGTTTTGTTCTTGATGGCAAATTTATTATTTATCTTTAGAAAGACTATAGCGGTTGATGAGATTAAACCTGATAAGATAGTAATTATCGAATGGATGGCCTACAATGATTTAATTTGGAACACATTAGCTTGAAATTTGAAATATCTTAGCTTGGTTGGATGTATCCATGATTATGAAGGAAATTATTCGGGTTAGCCGTATATAATTAAGCTATTTGGTTTCATGGGTATTAGAATTACATGGCTCGCTGCAATTGAATCGTTTCTTATTCGTCGGGTAATACTTAAAAGCACAAAATTCGTGTAATTTCTTTGGAAAATGGTTTTCTTTCTCATTTAAGTTTAAGATTGTTTTTTTACTGCAAACTTGACTCCAACACAGAGCTCTTGATCCACCCTGAGCACTTGCAACCACTTGACTAATTAATGGAGTTAGAATGCTTTTCCAAATGCATGTAGATTTTAATAGATTTACTTGCCCAGCCAACAGGAGCTCTACCTCTTTTCTTTTTCGCTACAATGGGAGGCCGAAGCCTAACACACATGCATGCACCCCTTGGTAATCGAACTCCCACCTGCAGCCTAGGAGTCAGAGAGCGTTGCCAGTTGAGCTGATGCTCCAGGTGCTCTCTCTCTCTCTCTCACACACACACAATGGGGAAGCCAAACTCATATGAGTCACCTGAGCAGATGAGCTATTGTGCTCAACCTCTTTGTTAAATCTATATCTCACTAAGCTATACAAGCAAAGCCCAGCTCCTCTTATTAGTTCTCTCTCTCTCACACTCTCTCTCTTATTTCTATAAATAGATTGACTGATCTTAATTGGTACATGGGAAAAGCTCCTTCTAAGGCAACTCCCCATTCTTTTGGAGGAAGAACACACAGCATCCACATACAAGTCTTACCACCTCATGATTTCTGGAGTAACCAAGAGCAAAATCAATAGCGGATCTCCACAAGAACAGATTCTCCCTGACCCTTTTATTAGAAAACAGCCTCACGAATCCATACGATCACAGACACCAAAATGCATTCTTTATGTTTTGAAAGCAATTAACACATTTAACATTTAAAATGAAAGTTTGTCATTTCAAAACCTTGTTCCTTAGTTTACAAACTTCCAAAAACCATTAAAATTCCTTCTCTCTCTCTCTCTCTCTCTCTCTCTCTATATATATATATATATATATATATATATATATATATATATATATATATATATATATAAAAACTACCTAACGAGAACTTCTCACATTGAGCCAGACAGAAATGTACAGCACATCAATTGGTAGTTGGTGAGTCACACAATGCATGGTTGCGCATGCAACTAAGGCCCCGACTTCCTCGTTTGGTCTCTATTTAGTGCATGGCTTAAAACACTCGCAACAACTGCCCTATCTGCACTGCGGGTTTGCCTTATAGTTTTCAGGAGGCCAATTCGTGCCTTAAGAATATTGAAGATCAATGGAAGGCAATATGAGAGAAGGAGACGAAAAATTTAGTAGGGAAAGTAGAAGAGGAAATTTAACAACAGGTTGTGAATTGAATTTTTCTATGAAGAGATCGATCGATTTCAAGCTCTTCCTTTTGTCTCTGCTACTGCTGTGTGTTCCTTTCAGCTGTGGGAATGTGCAGGGACGAGACAATGTTCCAGAGATCACCTACGATGGCAGATCTATCATCATCAATGGCAAACGGATGCTTCTTTTCTCTGGATCTATCCATTACCCTCGTAGCACTCCCGATGTAACTCTCTCCCTCTCTCTCTAGTATATAGACACTATCAGTACTTCTATATGCCGAATAGATCATTCCATGCAGCTTCCGTCCAAAAAAAATGTACACAATGGAGATAATAACTAAAGAATATAACTTCTCAATATGGGTACTACAATATACTCAGCAATTTCTTACCATGGATTTGCAGAAACTGCATTTATGCCGAGACAACTATACAATAATTTCGTTTCAAAAATTTTTCCTGTCAGAATTTACCGATTTTGATTATTGAAATGGTAGATGTGGCCTGACTTGATTGCTAAAGCCAAGCATGGGGGACTCAACGTGATTCAGACGTATGTGTTCTGGAATGCTCATGAGCCAGTTCAAGGGAAAGTAAGCAATGAAAGTTCTGCGTATTAGTTCAGACATTGAAAATTCAGACCTATGTATTTTGGAATGCTCATGAACCAGTTACCTTGCAGTACTACTTCGAGGGAAGGTATGATCTGGTCAAGTTTCTCAAGATAATCCATGAGCATGGATTGTATGTGACACTCAGAATTGGGCCCTTCATCGAAGCCGAATGGAATTATGGGTAATTCAGATATTCTTTTATACAAATGTTTCTTTATTGGTGAATTATAAGGTTCATAATGAGAAGTTCATAAGGATAACAATTATATAAATCTATATTCAGAAGGCTTCCCAGTTAGGAGTTCAAAAAGTAGAAAATATATAAGTCTACATTCACAAGGCTTCTAAGATTATTTGCATAATATCTCAACAGAAAAGTTAAGTTTTTCATGACATAAATGAGAAAACATAGGCGTGACTCACGCCAATCTCAACTGTCCATCTCACATGAATCTTAAACAACAAACTCCCTGTTTATGTCAAATAATGATGTCTGTTACTGAAATATTTTGTGATCAATTGCTAACTTGTTTGACATGCTATGAAATCGTACCAGAGGATTCCCATACTGGCTCAGAGAGGTCCAGAACATCACTTTCCGTTCAGATAACCCACCTTTCAAGGTAAGGACCAATAACTCGAATGTCACAAACACACAGAAACATATATATTTGTGTGTGTGTGTGTGTGTGTTTATGCTCGTACTCATGCTGAACCCTCTCTTGCTGCAGTTTCACATGAAAAGGTTTGTGAAGAAGATTGTGAAAATGATGAAAACGGAGAAGTTGTTTGCGTCACAGGGAGGGCCTATAATTATGTCTCAGGTTTGTTTGGTTTGGTTTGTACACTTACATGAATAAAGTTTGAATCATGTATCTGACAAATGATGGTGACCATCCTGATTCAAATGCTCGCCATTTAACTGAATGCATCTGAAACGGCTAACCTTTTTGCTGATCATAGCCATCCACATGAAAAGATTTTAATATATGGGGTGCATATTTGATTACATCTACAAATTCAGAATTGTTAAATGAGCTTCAATATCTTGCTTCTGATCCCAACTAAACTTTTATGAATCTGTCCATATCTATAATCTATTTGTCATTATAAAAGGCCAACTATACTGTATTTTGCTGTTCATTATTAGAAACAAAGACCGAAAATACATAACTAGGCGAAAATAACGTTTTATATATATATGCAAATTATTTGTAGATTGAGAATGAATATGACAATGTAAAGCTGGCATTTCGCGAAGCCGGAATCAACTACGTACAGTGGGCAGGAACAATGGCTGTTGGCCTCGACACTGGAGTACCCTGGATTATGTGCAAGCAACGTGATGCTCCTGATCCTGTTGTGAGTATATGATATTTCTTGGTATATTTATTTATGTATAGTGCACTTAAATTGAGATGAACATCAAAGGAAACTGAACTTTCGATCCTTACACCATTAAGAGAGAAGAGAACTCATTTTTGAGGTTTAAGACCTCGAGAAATGTCAAGAGACTCAAGGACAGAAAAGAGAAGTCATTTTTTGATACCTCTTGAGATCAAGAGTTCTAAATCCCTTGAGAAATCTTCAGAACTCATCCAAACCTGATGAAGACACAATGACGAGTTTGCATGTGATCCTATATAATGAGGGACACTAAGTTTCCCTTGTTTTCTGTTATTGTTCTTTCAGATTAATACATGCAATGGGAGGTACTGTGGAGACAGCTTTGCTGGGCCTAACACACCAAACAAACCATCCTTGTGGACAGAGAATTGGACAGCACAGTATGTAATTTTGGTATCTACTAGAAATTAGACATATATACATATGTGTGTGTTTGTGTGTGAAAAGTAGGAAACGGAAACAACATATATCTTCACTTATTATGAAGTTTGGAATTGACATGATGACTGCGATTTGTTGATTTTCAAACCATACGAGATCATTTCATATAACTGATGAGGATGCCATGATTGGTCACTGAAGGTACCGGGTGTTTGGTGATCCTCCATCACAAAGATCAGCAGAAGACATTGCATTTGCTGTCGCACGATTCTTCTCCAAGAATGGCACCCATGTTAACTATTACATGGTAATATGTCACAATTGTTTTCTATGCGTCACAGAGATCATTTGAAACTCCTATTTGTTCTTTCTCGAGATATTATAATCAGAGATCTTTTAATTTCTGTACCAGTATCATGGAGGAACAAACTTTGCGAGAACTGCTTCCACATATGCAACCACACGTTACTACGATGAAGCACCCCTGGATGAATATGGTCAGACCTCTCTCTGTCTCTGTCTCTGTCTCTCTGTGTGTGACACAAACAGACAAAAGGAGCATTTACCAATTATGCGCTTCCATATTTATGTAGGTTTGCTCAAGGAACCAAAGTGGGGTCATCTAAGAGACCTTCATTCTGCTTTAAAGCTCTGCAGGAAGGCTCTGCTGTGGGGAACTACGTCTGCCCTTTCGTTGGGTGATCAACTTGAGGTAAGCTAGTCAAGAAATCCAAACACTTTCTCTCTGTTTCTTTGTGAAAACAAAACAAAATCAAATCAAATAAAAAGATTCTTGCCGAGGAATATAGTCACTTGGAGCAGATGCTTTTGCATAGTCTGTGAATTGGTTACAGCCGAGCAATGAGGCGATTGCCTTGTGAAGCTTGCTTCCAGAGTTCAAGCCATAACACAGACTTCAGGAGCTTGGCCCAAGTCGCTCTAATTATATCAAGATGACCACATTTATCACTGAAACCGTGAATCATGGTCACAATATAGCAGTTTAAACAAAGAGACCAGACTAGAATAGACTGGTCGACATGTGTAAGTACAAGATAAAGCAGATCCATTTTGGTTTACTGTCTTCAAACCAAGCCCTTTCACACAATAAGTCGAAATTGAGCTTGATATTGTGCCACATTTAGCTCCAGAAATGCAAGAACATGTTGGTTTACTATCTATAAAATATATATAATGCCTCAATGAAACTATATTTAAGCATGATATATTGAAATGTTCCTTTGTTTGGTCATTCAGGCACGTATTTATGAAGTGGCAGGAAGTAATGTGTGTTCTGCTTTCCTTTTAAACAATCGTACAAGAGAAGCAGCCACTGTCAATTTCAGGAACCTCATGTATTATTTGCCACCGCACTCGATCAGCATTCTTGCTGACTGCAGAACTGTGGTCTTCAACTCTGTAAAAGTAAGTCCTACTGATGGAACATGCCTATGTAGGGACTACTGTATCTTAAATTATTATAGTAAGCATGGCTTTATCTCGTGCTATTTCACTGGCCTCTATAATTTATGCAATCTAAACTCCATTTTTGATCTACTATCCAGACATACCTTTAGTTAACGATTCAGAAGGGAGTTGAAATCTCATGTTGATCTGCAATGATATTTGTGAAATGACACAGTTTTGAGTTCACTATAGATGTGATATAAAGTCTCTCGATGAAAATTGGCATCAAAGGACGGTTAATCAAAAAGTCTTTGCTTCATAACAGGTAAATTCTCAACATAATTACAGGACATTTACCGTATCAGCAAGCGCAAATAAGGGTACGCAATGGGAAATGTTCAAAGAAGAAATACCCAAAGGAGAGGATGCTAGTTTAAGCACTGATAAGTTGTTGGAACATATGAACATGACAAGAGATACAACAGACTACCTATGGTACACCACATAGTAAGTAAATTCTCCTCCTTTTCTGGCAATATAGGAGACTGACTCAGAAGCCCCTAGTGGTGGAATCTGAGTACGATGTGATGAAATCTGAATTATTTGGTTAAGCATTATGTTATATGTTTGTTATATTTATAGCAGCACAATACAGTTAATGGCGGAATGACGTGCTTAAGCCTTAAACCTGTTTGCAGTCTTTGAGGAAAGTAATGCTTACTAAGGTGACTCATGCAAAAAGGTGCCTTGAATAGTGCGACTGATAACCAAGCGACAAACTTTATTTTTTCTTTTTATTGTCAATTTGGGGTTGAGCAGGGCCTCCAGATGCATACCATGGGCCATACCCGTTCAGGACATTGAAAGATGAGTTGCTCATGGTACAGCAGCTATTCACGAAGCTGCTGTACCAAGATTTCCAATGACAAAATTAGTGCCAGGTTCAGGCAGATCACTTCAACATAGTCTAGATTCAATCTTTCATCTGTGAATAGACTTGAATCAGCCAAATAAAAGAGAATATGTTCTATTCATTTCTCTTGTTGACAGAGCAGTTAAATTGTATAAATTAGCTCATGCAATCACCATTGCAATTATGCAAGCTGATATCTCAGAAAGAATAGTACATTACTAGCTAACTAGCCCAGATAATAATAATTTCGCTGCTGGACTTTATCTTGTAGCCAAATGAACCATAGAATATAAGCGTTCGGGTTGCATTTCAGTGAAACTAACCTTTGAGCATTTCAGTTTGGATGTAGGTTATAATGAGATATCGACAAGGGGTGACATAAGGCCTGTACTCCAGATTGCCTCAGCTGGTCATGCATTGCATGCATTTGTCAATGATAAGTATATAGGTACTCTTTCTGCCTATATACCTGTGAATTTCTGCAGTAATTATCTAAATCTTTTGATCTAATAAAACTCGGACCAGGAAGAGATTTCAGATACAATATAAGAATACTCCGCACTTACTTTCCTTGAATGTTGCATGTTTTATGAATAAGTTAAACTGCCTTCAATTATTCTCCAAGCTCAAACTATGCTCTGTTTGGGTTTCAGGGAGTGGTCATGGTAGCAGTGTAGATAAGACTTTTTCGTTTGCTAAAGCTGCGCCTGTAGTGAGTGGAAAGAACAAGATTTCCATACTGAGCATGACAGTTGGACTACCTGTAAGTACCTTATCCTGGTTATTTGACAGAAAACCTCAGAGAAAGAAAGGTATAGTTCATATGAGTTGAATCCCTGAGATTCTGCCTTTCGGAAAAGTAGACAGTTGACTAAATTTCTGTTTTTGTTCAGTTAATTTTTGTCCTTCACTCCATTTAATTTTAAAAACGTTTTTTGTGTGTGGAAATCTTGTCATGTGTTTATTTATTTTCTGAAACTGTGAAGGATAATGGTGCATACTTGGAACATAGAGTTGCTGGACCCACTATTGTGGCTGTACAAGGCTTGAAAAGTGGATCCCAAGATCTTACCCACAGTATCTGGAGCCATCAGGTGACTTTTGACGGAAGACTGTTCCTTTTCTTTCTACTGAAAGATTCAAGACTTCTCAGAATTATTTTTTATTCAAATCATTTTCAAAAAGACTCAGTGGATCATTAGACTTGATCGACCCAAATTAACAATTAAAACTCAACATATGCATCTAAAATTAGCCAATTCTGATCCAAACCGGTCCAAATTGGTCTATTCAGCTGATGCGATTCAATTCTGACAATCAGTGGATTTAGTACACAAAGGGATAAAGGTTGTATTTTCAAATTTACAGATTGGATTAAATGGAGAAAAGCTTCAGATATACAACAAAGAGGGGTCCAGCAAAGTCCAATGGTCAGATGCCAAGGACTCTATTAATCAGCCAATAACATGGTACAAGGTACTAATATTGATGATTAACTTCTTCATTGAGTTTATTGTTGACATGCAAGATGTTTTCAGATTTGGTGCATATCTTTAGTTGTTTAATAAATCAATTGTTGATAATTTTGTTTTTCTTCAGAAATACTTCGATGCGCCAAGTGGAAAAGATCCTCTTATTTTGGAACTCTCAAGCATGGGGAAAGGTCAAGTTTGGATCAATGGTGAAAACATTGGTCGTTATTGGGTGTCTTTCCTCACCCCTCTGGGCCAGTCTTCCCAGAGTCAGTAAGTGTTACTGCCAATTTGCACATGAGACCCAGAAAAATGACAGTTTCAGAGTGTTTAGACTCATCTTTCTCACACAACTGAACCGAACCAAGCATTTAGCTCAGATAAACCCCATGCTAAATAAGCTGAACACAAGCTTTCTCATCTTAGTAAAATAGTATCCTTTTTCATGAATTCTATTATACAAAAAAAATCTCTCAACACAGATTTCTCATTCAAGTAATTTTTTCCTTATGCATGTTTGGTTAGGACTGTTGCCCTCATGGGTAGGGATGCACCTACCAAACTACTCAGTTTACTTGCCGCGTCTGTGCGTGTGTGCATGTCTGTCTGCAAAGTCTGCACAGCTTTGTAGTTAACTATGGTTCTATCTTTCAGGTATCATGTTCCCAGGTCATTCCTGAAACCAACTGGGAATCTTATGGTAGTTTTTGAGGAAACAGGTGGTGATCCATACAAGATAACTGTGCAAACAGTTGACAGAGATACCATTTGTGGGTATATTTCTGAGGGGCACCCACCATCAGTGAAATCATGGGAAAGAAAGGAATCAGAGATAAGGGCTATAGTCACAGAGGACCTAAAGCCCAAGATGCATTTAACATGTGAAAAGCAGAAAGTCATAAATTCTATAGATTTTGCAAGCTTTGGAGATCCTCTAGGAATATGTGGCAACTTCACCATGGGTACTTGTAATGCAGCCTCTACGAAATCAATTGTGGAGAAGGTATGACATTTCCTACTGAACTCTAACATTGATTCTAAAACTGAAATCAAAGATGAAGCCTACTCCTCCACTGTCATACATTGACATGGTCTAGCATAACTGCTCACAAAGTTTATTTGTCATATGATCGATTATGTACACTGTCATATACCCACATTGGTAAATTGTAATAAACCGTGGTTTGGAACCGAACCATACTAGAAACAAAGGTGTGGTTTGGTTGATTCAGTTATGACTTTAATGGTTTGCATCATACCAGCATTTAAATCCAAAAGGGAAAGTTTTATGGTTTCCTTCCAAAATAATATTCACTTTGGATTCACATGGAGATGGGTTATGCAACTAACCCATTTACATGCAATTTGAGCAGGCTTGCTTAGGGAAGTCATCATGCACAATTTCTACACTGAAGGAGAGCTACGGCGAAGATCCGTGCCCAGGAGCTACCAAGGTATTGGCTGTACAAGCTCGGTGTGGTGCAAGAAAGTCCACTGCATAAACAAGGAATCACTTGGTGAATGAATTCAGCAACCGTTAGTCTGTCTGTGTTAGTCAAGTTTTTAAGAATTTGCTTAAAAGTAGAGAAGATCTCTTCATACAGCCTCGAAGAGAGAATTGTAGACAACTTCAGTGTAATGTTCATACCAGAAAGGTATGTGCTGCCACACCAATCAGATATTCCATATTGAATCACCGGTGATAAATGTGGCCTCTAAGGACCATTTGTTATCCTCTCTCCTTCTCTCTCTCTCTCTGTCAAGTGAGCAAGAAGGCCTCCCACTGGTTGGCCATATTGATAGGTGAAATTTGACTAACATAGCATTGTCATCGCTACACAGACGAGCATCTGCATGTGACTCAAATTCACACATTTTAGAATTCAAGACATGACATATAATGCAGTAAGAAAATAGGGATGGCAATTTCAGAGACCATTCGGTGAACTCCTGAGAGAGAGAGAGGGTCACGAGTGAGTTTGAAATTGGGGCCCTTGCTCGATGCCATGACAATCAAATAGATGTACGAATTGTTTGCATCTAAAAGTTGTGGGAAAAAGTCAGATCTCAAAACCTTGACTTACGTGATCTTGAAATCAACATCTGGATAATGACGACAACTTAGTTCAGTAAGAGGTTCCTCTCTCTCTCTCTCTCACACACACACACACACACACAGACACATATTACTTTTACTTTAGCGTCTCATGTAGGTGCGCTCTCTATCTCTACCCTCTTATCAGCCCTTTATCTTTGTTCCAAGCTCAGCTTGTTGATCCTTTAGTACGAAGACGGAGCTAGATTGGGAATCCCATATATATATATATATATATATATATATATATATATATATATATATATATATAGAGAGAGAGAGAGAGAGAGAGAGAGAGAGATAATATTTTTTGAAAGATCTCAATCATTGAATCTTTTAACATGAATGGTTGAGATGTTTAATGCAATAGGTAAATAATACTGAGTATTATGCGAGATCTTTGAGAATGTTTAAGCATGAATTTGATGTATGGAGCATGAACTAATTCTCCTCTTTTCTCTCTCTCTCTCTCTCTCTCTATATATATATATATATATTTGGATGTATTGGATGTCAGAGGTGACCATTTTAGATGACACAACACCTAAAGAAGCACCCGAAGAGTTTGCGTTTGGGTTGGCCTGTCATGACATGAACGTAAGTTGACGCAACACGAAATTAGTTACAATTTGCATAACGATCAATAACTGACCTGGTTAGGAGTTGACTCACAAGTTGAAGGTAACGAGTTTGATACCCGGGGCTTGCATATATGAAAGAAAAAGGTAACAATTTGAGACACGATACTGAGACCCAACTCACACATGACCAGAAACCCAGCCTAGAAGGGTGAGCTCAGTTCGTGTCCGATTTGACCTATTTTTGGCATAAACAGAAAATGACTTCAAAACGGTCAATATTAAGTCTGAACTGCCAGCTTCTGGTTTATGTGAAAGCAGAAATGTGTAACTATTTGGGTGAAAGGGAATATATTCCGTCAGTTAATAAAAAAAATTGGTGGAGGGGTTGGTTGATGTGACTGCACATGGTTTGGTTGTAGGGTGCACCCTACAACTGTGCCTTTCACGCATTTGTTTCTGGGTCCTACTACTCTGACCTCGAGGATTCTCAACTTCTATTTTAATACGAAGAACAAATATCACCGAAAAATTGGCATCATTTGCTCGGCTAGCAGGCTGCCGTTGAGTGAGCTCTTGGGTATGGATCCAATTGGACCTGGTTAGGACCCAGCTTCTTCCTCGTTACAGCTCTTTTCGAGAAGATGCCGTACCACCTTCAATTGGCAGCAGAGCCACGAAGCCTCCACAATATAGAAAGGCATACAACATTCTTCAATAATACGGATTCCTATTTCTCAATGATATCCCACTATCCAGATAATTGATTGAATCCGGTGAAGATATTTTCATAGATATCCATTGACACGCTCATCTTTCTCTCTCTCTATCTCTATATATATAAGGGTTGATATATACTAATAATAATATATCTAAACAAATCTCAACCAAGCAATTCAAAAGATAACGATTGTTGAATTTTAAAAGTAAAAAGTATAATGTTATTTTTTTAAAGTATAATTAATTTAAAAAGTAGAGGATAAAATGAGAGAATATCGTTTAAGATGGTTTGGACATATAGAAAAAGATAAGAAGAAGAACCTCTAAGAAGGTATGAAAAATTAAATTTGAAAAGTATTAAAAGAGGTAGAGGACAACCACAAAAGTGTTGGAAAAAAACAATAAAGAATGATCTAGGTTATTGTGAGTTAACAACTCACATGACAAATGATAAAGCTATGTGGAAACAAAGAATCCATTTAGCCGACCCCATCTAGTATGGGAAAAGGCTTAGTTGTTGTTGTTGTATAATTAATTTAAAAAGTAATTTTTAACTTTTTAAATTCAAATTTCAACTAATATAAAATTTATTTAGATGTGCTTCCCGTCATTGGTTGAGGGAGAGAAGCTTCTATATAATGTTGCTAGTATGTAATGTTGCTAGCATGTACTATGTACACTATATATAGTGTCAAATTGATTTGGATTTCTAGGCGTTTGGATATAATTTGGTGCATACTACTTTGATGAAAACTAGTTTGAAGTTTACCCAACTCAAATATTTCATATGTACTTGCTCGTGGACCGGCAAAATGATCTTTGGATTTAAGATCCAACTTTCCCGAGTACCCGATCAAAATGATTTGAGTGTCTTTTGTATTAGGTATCAACGGAAAGTGAGACCAAGTTACCAATCAAGATACAAGTTCATGAACTTGTTCACGTTCTTATGAGGCACACAAACTTAACGTCACAGTATTGCATTTATGTCAGTTGCCTTAGTTCTTGTCTTTGGTACAGATGGAGCCACAGACACATCGCATCCACAGAGGTCATGGGCGAGTTCCTGTTCATGTTTTGTCTCAACCTAAGGAGCGAATCAACTGGGTCCCGTTTGGGCCCGTGAAATCCCAGCAACTTGCAAGACCATGAAAATTGAACGTTGTCAGCCAAACGGTCGAAAAGCGAGGGCAGTCATGTGCTGTCTCGCTTTTCAAGCAATTCAAACCTATACAATTAAAATGAAGTCCTTATTTGGGAATTGTTGCATTAAGTCTAAAGCTTAAAATTTGGCTTTCACAATTGGTATCTTATTAATTTGATAATGTGGACCATGGGACGTCTGAATTGCACTTCTTTCAACTTATTGTGCCTTCATAATGGAGCATCATTTTGTTTGTTTTGGGGTTTGTTCTTTAAATAGAAGCGACCGCCTCGTTTGGCTTCATGACGTGCACTTTTTGCATTCGATCTTCTATTGATGCTACACCAACTATTTCTCATTAGTTATACTCTTTTTCTGAACAAATTAAGGATGTCAATGGATCAAACTCATCCTTGGCTGCTACGAAACTCACTTTGTCATTTCTCGTTTGGCGATACGTTTGGCTTTACTTCTATATGTACTCTGCAAACATTGTTAGTAATGGATCTGCAATGAAAATCTTGAGCATTAACTATTCTATGCATCTGATGTTAGGATTGGCTGTATAATGGCAAAAACATACCCATAAGTCAGTAACTATACCTAAAAATTATATAAGATTGACTAAAATCATTAAATAGTCTGTATTGTGTGCACGCACGCATGTGTGTGTGTGTGAGAGTCTTAGCTCATGTGTTGCTTGATACTTATGAGAAACATAGTATATCACATAAAAACCAAACTCAAGCCTCATATTACACCAAGTAAGATCGCAACATTGGTTCTCGTTCACCATAGTGACCATCTTGTGTCATATTAGCATTTATCTCAACAAACTCCTTTCCTCCTTGAGACCTTCTTCAAATTATTCGTAAATCTAATAAAAAAGTATAACACTTCTAAGATTAAGTGGTATAGTGATTAGATCCATCAACTTCTCATACATGGACATGCATGGGCACCCTTCAAATTTTGGGGTATGAGTATAAAAAGGGTTTCCTTATATTTTTTCAACACATATGTAACTTGATTAAAAGAGCTAGAGGACGACCACAAAAGTGTGGGAAAGAAACAATAAAGAATGATCTAGCTTATTGTGAGTTAACTGCTAACATGACACACGATAGGGATCTTTGGAAACAAAGAATCTATGTAGCCGACCCCGTCTAGTATGGGAAAAGGCTTAGTTGTTGTTGTTGTTGTACATATGTAACTTGAACATTTATACGTCTAAAAGGAAAGAGTGGGCACAAGTATGCATCTGTCGGAATTTGAAGGATCTAGTATCTATGTATATATTGTGTGTATATATGTATGTAGATACATGTTTGTGTGTCTGTATATTAATATGCATCTATATATTATAATGTATTTATACATTTACATGATTCGGGTCAGGTCATATCCTGTACCTGTGAAGGAAGTTCTAGTTCTGCCTGGCCCTCAACTTGAACCCAATCAAATTGGGTAATTAAGAATCAGGTTGGGTCAATGTTGCCTTCCTAACACATATCCACTTTCATATATTTATTCCTGTCAAGAAATACCCACAATGACCTAGAAATTGCAATGCAACTTGAGAGGTCAAATATTTATAACGTGGATGAAATTCCATATATCGCATGTGTTTATGGTGTTGACATTTCTCCACTAAAATAATATGATTAAAAATCCGTATTATTTAATATAGTTATAAAGGACTGTAATATTAAAACAAAATTAACTTATAATATGATTGAAAAGGACATATTTTTATAATTGTGGTAGGTTAAGACATGCCATAGCAAAAAGTAGTCGGTTAAGTTTTTTTAAAAAGAAGAAGAGCCGAGTGGTGAACCACTTTCTATAAATAAACCGGCAGGTAAAATTTAAGAAGTTTCGAAAATGGTGGAAATTTCATAGTCTAATAAATGTTAAGTCACCAGTCAGTGGGTTGAAATCTCAGCCATCCAATTTGATAGATGGACGGTTGCAGCTTCTTGAAATTACAAAGGTCCCCTATAGTAAACCTCTCCATAGAGTGATCGTTGTGTGTTAAGGGTATAAGTGAGCTTGAGATATTCTTAAGCTACTCGAGTTCGGCTTGGCGATGACTCCGAACTCGGCTCACTGAGGTTAAGCTGAGCTTGGGCCGAGCTTGGCATACTAGAAAGTTGAGCTCAAGACTCAAGTAGCTTGTAAGCCTAATCAAGCTTTATATATTATATAAAATATAAAACTAATCAAACTCATCGAGTCTTTTCCTCTCCACTTCCACTTTCAACTTAGTTTCTTTTGCACCCAAATAGTTTCGCATGGTCTTGACCAACTTCTCTCTCCCTCTCTCTCTCATGTTGGAGGCCCAAAGAGCTTAAGGCTTGTTTGATCTGGACCTAAAATTTTGATGTTTGTAGTTTCAAAGTTTTGTTGTACATTAAACACGAAACCCGTCTTTAGCACGAAGCTATAGCTCCATAGACCTAATATGAGTTAAAAATATTAGTCCAGACCATTAACAAGCATTAGTACCACTAGCAAATCAGACCCAAAACCATACCATTGTTCTTAATAGTTACAAGCTTATATGGGTCCAAGCTTGCAGTTCTAATGCCAAGAACTTGGCACTAAGAATCAAACACACCCTTAATCTAACGAGCTTGAGCCAAGAGATCACAGCTCCAACTTGAGCTAAGTCGAGCTTTGCTAAACTCAAGCTGGATTCGGCTCAATTACACTACTGTGCATAAACAAACTAGATGGTATGATCCTCTGGTCTCATACTTAACTTAATGTGAGATTAGTTTATATAAAGTCAGTCATTTATAGTGTCACTTTAGCTTATAGTTTTAGCCACACCAAGGCCAGTCCCAAGCCCAAATGTGAAAGGAGAAGGATTGCATTTGATAGTTGCTGACATCGGTCATAAAACTCATTCGATAATTGTTATCATGGACTCTAGAACTTATAAGACGAGCTTGAGCGATTAAGAATCATGTAGCTGACTCCACTTAGTGTAACGGGCTTATGTTTTCTACCATGAAAAATTAGAAGTGTTTAAAATTCATCTTATGCTCTCTCTCTCTCTCTCTATATATATATATATATCATTGGTAGTGCATGTTTAATAGGAGTTATTAGTATAAAACTTGTCTTTTTAAGACCTTGACCAGGGTCCCTACTGACTCCAAGCAAAATTCAGAAGCTACATTAGAAAACTTGTTCGAGTTCGATTGAATTAATCAAGCCCGAGTAAATCAATCCAATGTAGGCCGTCGACCATATCTAACCCGAAGTTATCGAAGAACCGGTCTAGATCTGACCCGAAACAAAGTGTGTTGGCTACAACCTTGGATATCAACCATCTACCAACCCAATGTATATAAAGAGATGCAGCCTGGCACAGGCCCCCACTGTAAGGATTAGGTGCATTTCTCTATTTAAGGGTGATTCTACTATTTGTACCTAAAAAGGCAAAATAAGAACCAACTAATTCATGATTATACTAATGTTACCTAAAAGGCAAAATAAGAACCAACTAATTCATGATTATACTAATGTTACCTAAAAGCCAAAATAAAAAGGGAAATAAAAAGGTGGAAAGCATTTTTCAAATCCATCCACCCATTTTCCAGCCACTTTGGAATCGGTCGATCCCCTTTGTTTAATCTAAAAGACCCTCAGCCTTTGGATAGTTACTCTTAAGAAGTAGTGTGTTTCAAACACAAATTTCAAATAAATTTGATTTTCTTGTCTAAAAGACCCTCAGCCTTTCTCTTTCTCTTTAACATTGTAATAATTTAGTTTTTTTACCTTCTTATCTAGACTTCCTCTAGTCATTCTCCTACTTGTTCAAATTATATTAAATATTTTCCCTTTATTTCTATCAGGAACATCTTTTAATCTTTTATACATGTTGATAATTAATTGTCTATCACTCACAATAAAAAAAAATATAAATAGTGTTGTAGTCCGTATAGAGCAAGATAAACATAATTGATTGATAGAAAATATTTTAGATACTGGATATATTAATTTAAACTGATATTCGTTTGAGAAGTCAATGTGAAGGCATTAAGGTGCATGTGTGCATGGGCTCTTTGCAAGGTTAGCTTGGCTTGTGGTAAAAATGCATATATATATATATATTATATGTGTGTATGTACATGTATATTTTGAACGATGAAGTTGGGGTAAGGAGAGAATATAAGCATACGGGAGAGGGAAAGAGCTGGCGACCGGTTCAGACGCAGTTTGATCCGGGCAAAAGGTGTGTCTCTTCTGCTGCTGCCCCCACTCCCTCCCTCCGAATTTCTCGCTAGTTTCGGTGGAATTCTCTTGCCAGACTAAACATCCCCTCTCCGACATTTCTCATATCAGACTCTCTCTCTCTCTCTCTAAACATCCCCTCTCCGACATTTCTCATATCAGACTCTCTCTCTCTCTCTCTCTCTCTCTCTCTCTCTCTCTCTCTCTCTCTCTCTCTCTCTGTGCTTTAACAATTCGCTTTTGGGTTCTTAGATATTGGCAGGAGGAAGAACTCTGAGTGGTCGATCCGGCATTTTGTTCCCCTCCATTTCTGGGGTTAGGGTTTGCTTTTCGCATTTCGGTGATGCTTTTTTCTGTTCGTTTCCTATGATGGTTTCCCTTATTTTTGCCGTTTGTTCCTTTTTTAGGCGGAATGGAGACCGTTTCCGTGGTGCGTTTTGGGTTTGGTGATTCGGGGAATCGTCGTTCCTTCGTTTAGGTCAAAGGGGAAGAAAGGGGAAAAGGCGGTCTTCTGGCTTTCTTCATTGTGGGGGTTCGGATTTTTGGTTGGAGGTGGAAATCTCTCTCCCTCTCTCCCCATTAACGATGAGTGCGTCGAGATTCATAAAGTGCGTCACTGTGGGAGATGGAGCCGTGGGGAAAACCTGCATGCTGATTTCTTACACCAGCAACACATTTCCGACGGTATGGTCCACGATTTCTCTACCATTTCCCCTTTTCTCTTTGTGCTGCTATTTTACTTGCTATGGTTTTTTGGTAAATTTGAATGGTGAATTATTTATTTTGTTTGTTCTGACGTGCTCTGAGAAGCATACAGAAGCATGACGGAAATTGTTGTTTGTAGGTCATAGAGGGCGTACTGGAATTTGAAGTTCTCTTTGTTGGGTAGTGTTAGATTAACGTTATCGATTTGTATCTTGTCGTAAAATGCCTTTCTTCTTTTGTTGTTGGCGAGCCTCACGATTTTTCATTAAAGTAATTGGCGTGGTTGAATGCCGACCGAGTAATGTGATTTTTGGCTGCAATAATGACGTGTTAAAAATGGAAATATCTGTACACTTTTCATGGTTTCTGACGGTCTATTTTCGTTACAAAATAACAGGACTATGTGCCCACTGTTTTCGACAACTTCAGCGCCAATGTGGTTGTAGATGGAAACACGGTGAATCTTGGGTTGTGGGATACAGCAGGTGAAACTTAGCTGTTTTCTGTTGCTTTTGTTCCACTTCTTTGTTACGATGATAGGATTATTTTCTGAAATTTGTCTGTGGTGGTTGGGAACTCGAACAAATGGACGACTAAAACCAGAAAGCAAGTATTTTCTCACGCTAGGTGGGGTCAGATTCTTTGACATTTCTGGCCAAACCGAAGTAAGAAAAATGGCCCTCTCCTAGGCAACAATTTTCAGGATACGCCTTTGATGGTTGAATTCGACTTCTATGTACGACCTTGGTCTTTGATCTCAGGTGGTCTACCAGTATCTGTTTCTGCTTTGATATTTCCCCCAACTTGTGGGTCCAAATTGAAAGTTTTGTCTTAGTGTTCCAACTCTGGATTGCTAACTATTTCTTCTGAATTGTCTTTTGTAAATTGTACTTGGATTTTAACAGGGCAGGAAGATTACAATCGGTTGAGACCTTTGAGTTATCGTGGAGCAGATGTTTTCCTTTTGGCTTTTTCTCTAATCAGCAAAGCGAGCTATGAAAATGTTTCCAAGAAGGTGAATGATTTAACTTGGTTTAGTGTTTCAATTCCCTCTATGTCTTATTTTCTTCTTCAATTATGACCATTGTTGGAAGAGTTCTCTAGAAACCTAAGTGATCTATCTTAAAAGGGATGCATATTTCTTATGCAGTGGATTCCTGAACTGAGGCATTATGCTCCTGGAGTTCCAATTGTTCTGGTTGGGACAAAGCTTGGTCAGCATCTCTTTTGGCCTTCCTCTCACATCTTTGGATAATTATATATTTCAACAATTTTTTTGCCACTTCTAATCTTTTCTGTGCTATTTTTGGCACTACATTTCTCGCAACTGGTCTCTATTGCACAGTTGATATGCGTGGTGCACGTTGTGAACATCCATGTGTTGTATTCAGGCTAGTTGAAATAATACACAGTCCTGTTGTTGTATCTTATATTTGAGTCTCGTGGTCTTCAGTACTCAGTGTCTTGGTTGCTTGGTTGGTTGGTTTGGCAATGTACGCATGTGCATGTGTGTGTGTGTCATCTCATTCAACCATCTGTTGAAACAACAACAACAACTAAGCCTTTTCCCATACTAGGCGGGGTCGGCTACATGGATTCTTTGTTTCCACAGATCCCTATCTTGTGCCATGTTAGCAGTTAACTCCCAATAAGCTAGCTCGTTCTTTATTGTTTCTTTCCAACACTTTTGTGGTCGTCCTCTACCTCTTTTTATACTTTCCAAATTTAGTTTTTCTAACCACAGACATCTTTTGTACATGTTGATGATTAACTGCCAACACTCAGAACCATAAAAAATGGCAGGCCTAATTACTGCTCTATAATATTTACCTTTTAATTTTAGTGGTATCTTCTTATCACAAAGAATACCTGATGCTCCTCTCCATTTTAACCAACCAGCATTAATTCTATGCGTAACATCTCCATCAATTCTTCCATCACTCTGAAAAATTGACCCTAGGTATTTAAAACTTTCCTTCTGAGGAATGCAATATGTGCCTATTTTAATTTCTATGTCCTCTGAAGTAACCAAATGATCAAACTTACATTCCATATATTCTGTCTTTGTTCTACTAAGTCGGAGGCCTTTGCTTTCTAATGTTTCTCTCCATAGTTCCAATTTTCTATTAACTTTTTCCTTAGACTCCTCCACTAATACGATGTCATATGCAAATAACATACACCAAGGTACTTCATCTTGAATATGTTTTATTAACTCATCCATCACCATTATAAATAAGTATGGGCTTAAAGTTGATCCTTGATGTAACCCAATATTAACTTCAAAGAAGTATGTCGTTCCTTCATGAGTCCTCACACATGTTTTTGCACAGTCATACATGTCTCTTATAAGGTTAATATATGTCAATGGGATACCTTTTTTTTCCAAAGTTCTCCAAAGAACCTCCCTCGGTACCCTATCATAAGCTTTTTCTAGATCAATAAATATCATGTGAAGGTCTTTCTTTTTTGCTCTAAAATATTTCATAAGACGTCTCAAAAGGTGAATCGCTTCAATAGTAGATCTGCCTGACATGAACCCAAATTGGTTCTCTGTTGTACTTGATACTTGTCTTAACCTACGTTTGATAATTCTTTCCCATAATTTCATAGGATGACTCATTAACTTGATACCTCGATAATTCACACAATTTTGAATGTCTCCCTTGTTCTTATATATGGGTATAAGTGTACTTGCTCTCCATTCCTCGGGCATCTTTTGGTTTTTCCATATTTCATTAAATAGTCTTGTGAGCCAAGTGATTCCTATTTCTCCTAGTATTTTCCAAACTTCTATAGGAATATTATTTGGTCCTACCGATTTACCACCCTTCATATGTTTAAGAGCCTCTTTGACTTCATTCTTTTGAATACGTCGGTAGAAATTGTGGTTTATATACTTTTCTGACTTGGCTAAATCTCCTAAACTAATACTAACATCTTTATTTTCATTAAAAGGTTATAAAAATAGTTTTTTCATCTATTTCTTATATCATCATTTGCCACTAAAATTTTTTCATCCTCGTCTTTTATGCATCTAACATAATTAAGATCTTTAGTTTTCTTATCTCTAGCCCTAGCTATCCTAAAAATATCTCTTTCACCCTCTTTTGAGTTGAGTTTTTTTATATAAGTCCTCCCAAATCTTAGCTTTTGCTTCACTAACTGCCTTTTTTGCTTTCTTATAAGCTTCTAAAGTTTTACTAGTTTTCTTAGCATAATGTAATTTGTAACATGCCCTCTTTGCCTTGATTTTATTTTGTACTCCTTCACTCCACCACCAAGCTTCTTTTTGTACTGATACACCTCCCTTAGATACCCCTAACACATCTTTCGCCACTTTCCTAATATGTATAGTCATATTGTTCCACATATCACAGGGTATGCCAACATAATTCCAAACATCTCCTTTGAAGGACTTTCTGTTTAAATATATCTTCTTTCTCGCTTTTGAGGTTCCACCATTTAGTCCGAATAGCTCGATGCACTCTTTTCTTCTTTGTCCATTTTTTTATTTGTAAATCCATAACTAAAAGTCGATGTTGGGTGGTTAAGCTTTCTCCTGAAATTACCTTACAATCTTTACAACACGCTCTATCTTTTTTTCTATAAATAAACTAATCAATTTGTGTTTGTGATAAGCCACTCTTATAAGTAATTAAATGTTCATCTCGTTTTTTGAAGATTGTATTGACTATAAAGAGATCAAATGCCATAGCAAAATTTAAAATCTCCCTACCTTCCTCATTTATATCCCCAAAACCAAAGTTTCCATGAATCCCTTGATATCCTAATGCCTCTTTATCGACATGTCAATTTAAATCTCCTCCTAAACAAATCATCTCCCTTTGTGGAATCTTTTAAAACACCTTATCTAACTCTTCCCAAAAAACTGTCTTTATACTATCTTCTAGTCCTACTTGGGGTGCGTAAACACAAACTATATTCAAAACCTCTGCTCCTAACACTAATTTCAATGTTATGATTCGGTCACCATATCGTTGTATGTCTACTACACTCTCCTTTAAATCTTTATTTATGATAATACCAACTCCGTTTCGAGCCTTTTCTTTACCTGAGTACCATAATTTAAAACCTGCATCTTCTATCTCCTTTGCTTTTTCTCTAACCCATTTTGTCTCTTGTAAACATAGAATACAAATCTTATTATCTAGGACTAGCTTCCTTACCCCCGCATCCGTCCATAATCAAAATGCGGAGACCTTCTCTGAAAATTTTTCACTACATTCGGGTGGTAATGTAGTGGGACTAACTTCTTTACCCACACCTGTCCATGATGTGGGAACCCTTTCTACAATTGATTTATTACATTCGGGTGAAAATGTAGTGGCCCTTGCTTACTTCTTACTGCATTCGGGCTCTGCAGTACGTCGCTAGGCGGGGATGTCCCAAAGCAATGCTCATAATTTTTGTATTCCATGTTATAAAAATCCGACGGAGTTTTACGCTGGCTGTTGAAAGTGTGTAACAAATATTCACAGAAAATTTAAAATAATTTTGGCTAAAGTTATGAACTTTGAACATGACCAATACATAAAGTTGCATATTATCAACTAAAAATTTTGATGTTCATTTCAGTGTTGTCTGACGCGTATCGTATCGGGTATCGCTGGGCTCCACGATACGGGCGACATGCTCAATTTTTTTTTTTGAAAAAAAATTCAAAAAAAAAAATTCAATTTTTTTTTAAAGTTTCTGCTTTCTGGCCTCTCTTCACTTCTCTCTTCTCCCCTCTTCACAAACACCGAATATGTGAATATGCTCGAATAACATGATCTTGCTTTCTATGGTATTGAGTCTATTGACTATGGAGCACTATACTATATGCTCGATATTGGTTCTGATTTGGAATCCAACATCTTGAACCTGGTTCGTGGCAAACCTTGTTGAGTATTTACTAGGTAGGGTTGCACCAATCTGAGCACGGGAAGTGACTCGAGCAGATTCACAGATTCGGGTCGCGGCATGCCCATAAGGTGTTGCATTGACCCATTTTGGTTTCTTCAATGAGAAATCAAGCTTTGGAGTAGGACTGATAATTAAAAAAAATAATCTTGTTAAATATCACTATGTTCATTATATAGTTATGAGAAAGAAAATATCATCTCGTATATGTTAACTCATGATATATTGGTAGATACAAATATGGATTTAAAATATTTAAAAGATAATTGTTGTGTAGGTAAAAAACCTGATAAAAAACATAATTTGAAAAACCCCACAAGTCATTGGTAAAAAGCTCTATACGTAAATAAAATAAATGAAAAACACAAACACAAAGGCGTCGGAGTTCCCCTCTTCTACCTCTTCCAGATTAACGCAAAAAAAATTGATTTTTTTTTTTAATTTTTTTTTTTGGCGTATCGCCCGTATCGTGCGATACTTACCGTTTTACGATACGGGATAGTGTATCGTATCGTGGCGGATAACATTGGTTCATTTATAACTCAACTCTTCTCGTGTAATGAACATGACTAATACACAGAAAAATGCAGTACGTTCCAGAACATTTGTTTCTTTCAACTCTTCTGCCCTTTTTTTGCCTTTTCAAACAAACTTAGAACTCTTGGAACCAAAACATCTTTCTTTTTCTGTCAGGATTTGCTTTTCAATTGGATGTTGCATTTCCTTGTAGTAAAAAAGATACATGTGCATGCGAAAGACCATTAACATGTTGGCCTAGTGTACTGCTTGTTGTTATATTATTGTAATGTGATCTCTGAAAGAAGATCAAAAGAAGAACCTGTAAGAAGGTTAGAAAAACTAAATTTGGAAAGTATTAAAAGAGGTAGAGGACGACCACAAAAGTGTTGGAAAGAAACAATAAAGAATGATCTAGCTTATTGGGAGTTTACTGCTAACATGGCACACGATAGGGATCTGTGGAAACAAAGAATCCATGTAGCCGACCCGGTCTAGTATGGGAAAAGGCTTAGTTGTTGTTGTTGTGATCTCTGATGCTGACATTTGCTTTACTGGAGAACAATGTGATTTGTCCCTTGGGGGGAATTTTCCCATTCATGGTTATAGTGGTGGCTCTTTAGTATTAGATGCAAAAAAAATAACTGTAAGGAACCAGTATTTCTTGTTATTTGTTTCTAAAAGCTCTTGAGTGTAGCTGCAATTTCAAGAGATTAAAGCTATGGTTTTGTTAAATGTTCATGTGGTAAGTAGTGCGGAAAGAGAAACTTAGGTTACTGAAATCTGTAATTTCTGAAAGTTCTCCACTGCTGTAGTGAGTTGCATTGGATGGCTGTTCATCATGCCTGTTGCGTGCAGAGGACTAAAGATTTGAATTGCTTCCTTTTTAACTTTGTTTCTTGCTTGATTTGTTTCTTTTTTCATTGGTCATATTTCTGGGTTTCATTTTAATTTTGTTCATCTGATCAATTTACCTAGTTTAGATATATTGCACAACTTTTGATCGCTCTATTATTTCTGGGCTATTGAAGTGGTTCATGAAGGGTCTGGTATATTGTGTGCCTCCTTATGATCTGGTTCCTACTTCATCACAACTGTGTAATCTTGCTACTTTTCTGTACTATCAGTCATTTTTAATGTTGCTCTGCCAGACTCCATGAGGCTTCTTGTGTCTGTTATGCATGTTTCTTTTTTCCCGCATAGTACATTTCACTGGCTGATACTTTGATGGATATCGTAGCTTGTTATTTGTCTATCTTCTTCATAGGCATCTAACCGAAATATGTTGTTTTCCTTTACCTTCAGTCAGCTTCATGCATGTTTTTGGCACATCTAGTATATCCTGCTCCATCATTTCGTGAAGTGGATAAATATGAAGTCTATTTGCAATCTGCCGTGGATCATTTCCTATCTTATTATTAGCAGGATATATTGGCAGACATATCCTTGCTATCCACTATATCTTATCATCACTGGTATAGCAGGTACAACTTTGCGGTGTCCAAACATCAGTCGTGAGCTTTCACTGTTTTTTGTTGGGAGGAACCCTTCTTTCTTCTCTCACTCTTGTTTTCTTCTCTTCTTCCTTTTCCTTTGCCTCCTTTTTCTTCTTCTCAAAATCTCTCTTATCCTTTTTCTTTCTCTGTAGCTCCTTTTCTTATTATGTTCCTTTTTCGTTCTTTTCTTCTGCTTCATTTTCTCTCATTCATGTAGTCATTAATGTATATATTGGTTATTTCTTTATGATATACAAAATACATTTGTATCTTTTAACAGCGTTAGTCTAATTTAAAACTAATGGTACTTCAAGTTCTTATAGATGTATGAGGTGCATTCCAAATTTTGTTGGTTTTGTGGGTTACAATTGTAAATGTGTTACATATATGATTTTTGTTAGTTTCTACAAGTAATGTACTATTTTATTCTTTTTTTATTGTTTAATGAGGGTGAACCGCTAAATCTGCTGTCTCCATTGTACCCTGGTAACAATTTACAGTGCTTAGGGTTTACTCTCTGCTAACTACTACTGATAACATATATTGCGACATTACTTGCTAAAAATGGCAAACCTGTTACCTTCTGTGTGCTCCCTTTTCTGTTGAAACGAATGGAGGATACACATAGGTCACATTTTAGGTGAATATGCTACTTGATTAAGCTTTCATCTGAACCTTTAATTTCCTAGAGTTAAAAATATGGTCTTGGCATATCTTTTAACAGTTCTTTTTTTTTTGGACCGTAAAGTTTTCCTACTTGCACCTTGTACATCCGGTTATGCTCTCCTATTATTTGCTACATCAGCTTCTGAACCAGCAAGTGCATGTTGGTGGTATATGCTGACTGCATAGTCTGTCTTTCATGCAAAGTCCTTCTAACCTAGAAGTACATCCAACTTGTTATTGAATCTGCTTGTTATTGACTCTGCTGATTTGGTGCACCTGCATTATTCATCCCTTCTACTGTTGATGCGGCTTATGGTTTGCATTTTATAAGTGTTCATGCTGCTTGCTAGGATATGGTTGTGATCTGTAGCTTGCCAGGTTAAAATGTTCGTACCTGGTTCTCTTTTATTAAAAAGTGACCAGCGTCCTGTCAAAATAGTGCACAGACACCATTGAAGTCCCGTTCTTAGAAACGGTGGTCACCATATTAGAGTACAATCTTGTTAAGGATGTAGCTTAAATCTTCGGTTTCAGAGAAAGTACTTGTTGCAACCTCAAGCGCTGAGTGAAAGCTAGAAAATGAGTTGAATAAGTTGGAGCTATGCCGTAGAACTTCAAGGTTCTATATACTTGATCTGCAGTTATTGTTAGAAAGTGAGTTTGCGCAAATTAGAGCTAATCTTGTGGCTTCAAATTGTTGGAACCTGGACTTATATCTCTTTGTTAAGGTTTGGACTTTGGACGGTTTGTGCAGTTCAGGTTTTTTATTTGGTTGAAGCATGCTCTTTATCCTTTGGGGTTGTATTGGCTTCCCATATTTCTTAAATGCTATATCAGACATTAATAATACATCAATTGATTGACTTTTCGGTGGCATATATGTTTGTAACTGCAAATTCTTCATTTTTGCTCTCAGATCTTCGAGATGATAAACAGTTCTTTGTCGATCATCCTGGTGCAACACCAATTACGACTGCACAGGTCTGTATGATCATGGTCTTCATCCTCCTTTTAATATTTATGATACGATTTACCTTTGGATAAGCATTAACTATTCCAGACACTACTTTAAGCTTATCTAACCATTTTAGAGCAATATGTGTGCAGGGTGAGGAGCTGAAGAAGCTGATTGGAGCCCCTTACTACATCGAATGCAGCTCTAAAACTCAGCAGGTCAGTTTTTTCCTGAATACCTTTAGGTCCTGTTTATGCCATTTAACTTTAAGGTACTTGTCAATCGACGAACTTGTGCTTGAAACTTTGTGAACTGACATACAAATTCCATCACATTATATTTGAAATTTAGGGTTCCTTTGAATGAAAATTAGTTTTCGGGAATGTGGGTAGTCATTCTGCACCACAAATATTGGTTTTTTGGTGTTGTAGGACATCAACAGGCCCTTGTGGTTCTTCCTCTGCGGAACTTGCGTTATCTTATGCGGATGTTGGATTGCTTTGCAGAATGTGAAGGGCGTGTTTGATGCCGCGATTAAGGTAGTGCTTCAACCACCAAAACAGAAGAAGAAGAAGAAAGGTCAGAAAGGCTGTTATATCTTGTGAGCACGATGTACTGAAACGGACAGGCCGAGCCAACGATTAATCCTTGGACTCCCTTCTCAAGATTCTGAGGAAACAAGATAAATTGTATAGCCAACTGACACCGCGACGGCTCTCAGTCATCAGATTTCCCTCTTTCTCTGAGTCGGTGATTCATCTGCAACTCAAACATGATGACACACACCAATTTGAGTTTTAGGGTCCGGCTGACGTGAGAAACATCCAATTGAGACTTTCTTTTTCCTGCAATGGACGTGTTATATTCATGATTATGTATCATATGTTTCGATATTTCCAAGGGTGACATGTTTGGCAGTTGTATTATGCAAATGGAAATCTACATTTTCTTTTCAATTTTCATTTGATCTGTTAGAGATTTAGAGAGTTGTGTGCATTCCCGCATGTTTCTGCTACATCACTAAGGTAGCCAACTCGTGCTTTCGTATGGAGTTGTGCGCTGCCACTATATTGGCACGAGTGCATTATGTGCGTCTGCTTGCATGCAGAGCCTACTTGCCCAAATTGGAATTCATCATTGTTCTTTCTTTTTCACATCCGTTTTATGATGTAGACGGATCTGGGAAGTGGATTTAGCTTTGGTGAAATTCGACACATCTGATTTTAGAGTTTAGTTTTTCCAATATGAACTTAAGTTTATTTTATGTTCTCTCTCTCTCACACACACGCATACGGACAGACAGAAAGGAATCTCTCTTTTTTGACCATTGCAAAGTCTACGCTGGTGTCTTGACGTAAAAAGCAAGGATTTTGCGATCCTTGTATGAAGATTTTAGATGGCTGGGGGACTGTCTTTGTTGAATCAACATTAATATGTTCCTCAATCCGGAAAGAAAGAAAAAGGAGCCATGTTGAATTGACTCTGGTAAATGGACCAACACCACGCTAATGCTTGTCGCTATCGCTTACATGCGTTGGTTTCTTGAGCTGATTTTAGTTCATTCAATCAATAAGCTAATCCGAATATAAAAATCAGTGAAAGCTCACTCACCACTTCAAAGGTTCTTAATATCAATTTCTTAAGAGAAATTACAACAATACATGGATTCTTTGTTTCCACGTAGCCCTATCATGTGTCATGCTAACAGTTAACTCAATATAAACTAGATCATTCTTTATAGTTTCTTTCCAACACTTTTTGTAGTTTTTTAATATTGTCACAATATAATTTTTATATTTTCTTATGGGAGCATCCTTTGGTCGTCTTTCTACATTTCCAAATCATCTTAAACGATTTTCTCTCATTTTATCCTCTATTGGTGTTACTCCTAATTGATTCCTAATAACCTCATTATATATACGGTTTTCCTTGTGTGACCACTCATCCATCTCAACATCTTCATTTATGTTACGGACATCTTTTCCACATGTTGATAATTATCTCAGAATCATAAAACATAGCACATCTAATTGTTGTTGTATAATATTTACCTTTTAACTTTAATGATACCTTCTTATCACAAACTCCGCCCATGTAAGGGATCACCCTTGCATTGCCGGTCCCAAGATCGGATAAAGGAGGAGGGTTTTGTTAGGCTTCCGACAGCCAACGTAAAACTTCGTCGGATTTTTATAACATGGATTACAAAAATTATGAGCATTGCTTTGGAGCGTCCCCGCCTAGCGACGTGCTGTAGAGCCCGAATGCAGTAAGAAGTAAGCAAGGGCCACTACATTTTCGCCCGAATGTAGTGAATCAATTGCAGAGAGGGTTCTCACATCATGGACGGGTGTGGGTAAAGAAGTTAGTCCCGCTACATTCGGGCAATGTAGTGAAAAATTTTTAGAGAAGGTCTCCGCATTTTGATTATGGACGGATGCGGGGGGTAAGGAAGCTAGTCCTAGATAATAAGATTCGTATTGGTTTTTGGAATATCGAAACATTATCGGGTAAGCTAATGGAAGTAGTAGATACTATGATTCGGAGAAAGATTCATATTCTACGTTTACAAGAGACAAAATGGGTTAGAGAAAAAGCAAAGGAGATAGAGGATACAGGTTTTAAATTATGGTACTCAGGTAAAGAAAAGGCTCGAAACGGAGTTGGTATTATCATAAATAAAGATTTAAAAGAGAGTGTAGTAGACATACAACAATATAGTGACCGGATCATGACGTTGAAATTAGTGTTAGGAGCAGAGGTTTTGAATATAATTTGTGCTTACGCACCCCAAGTAGGACTAGAAGATAATATAAAGACAGTTTTTTGGGAAGAGTTAGATAAGGTGTTTCAAAAGATTCCACAAAGGGAGATGATTTGTTTAGGAGGAGATTTAAATTGACATGTCGGTAAAGAGGCATTAGGATATCAAGGGATTCATGGAAACTTTGGTTTTGGGGATATAAACGAGGAAGGTAGGGAGATTTTAAATTTTGCTATAGCATTTGATCTCTTTATAGTCAATACAATCTTCAAAAAACGAGATGAACATTTAATTACTTATAAGAGTGGCTTATCACAAACACAAATTGATTAGTTTATTTATAGAAAAAAAGATAGAGCGTGTTGTAAAGATTGTAAGGTAATTCCAGGAGAAAGCTTAACCACCCAACATCGACTTTTAGTTATGGATTTACAAATAAAAAAATGGACAAAGAAGAAAAGAGTGCATCGAGCTATTCGGACTAAATGGTGGAACCTCAAAAGCGAGAAAGAAGATATATTTAAACAGAAAGTCCTTCAAAGGAGATGTTTGGAATTATGTTGGCATACCCTGTGATATGTGAAACAATATGACTATACATATTAGGAAAGTGGCGAAAGATGTATTAGGGGTATCTAAGGGAGGTGTATCGGCACAAAAAGAAGCTTGGTGGTGGAGTGAAGGAGTACAAAATAAAATCAAGGCAAAGAGGGCATGTTACAAATTACATTATGCTAAGAAAACTAGTGAAACTTTAGAAGCTTATAAGAAAGCAAAAAAGGAAGCAAAAAAGGCGGTTAGTGAAGCAAAAGCTAAGATTTAGGAGGACTTATATAAAAAAACTCAACTCAAAAGAGGGTGAAAGAGATATTTTTAGGATAGCTAGGGTTAGAGATAAGAAAACTAAAGATCTTAATTATGTTAGATGCATAAAAGAGGAGGATGAAAAAATTCTAGTGGCAAATGATGATATAAGAAATAGATGAAAAAACTATTTTTATAATCTTTTTAATGAAAATAAAGATGTTAGTATTAGTTTAGGAGATTTAGCCAAGTTATAAAAGTATATAAACCACAATTTCTACCGACGTATTCAAAAGAATGAAGTCAAAGAAGCTCTTAAACATATGAAGGGTGGTAAATCGGTAGGACCAGATAATATTCCTATAGAAGTTTGGAAAATACTAGGAGAAATAGGAATCACTTGGCTCACAAGACTATTTAATGAAATATGAAAAAACCAAAAGATGCCCGAGGAATGAAGAGCAAGTACACTTATACCCATATATAAGAACAAGGGAGACATTCAAAATTGTGTGAATTATCGAGGTATCAAGTTAATGAGTCATCCTATGAAATTATGGGAAAGAATTATCAAACGTAGGTTAAGACAAGTATCAAGTACAACAGAGAACCAATTTGGGTTCATGTCAGGCAGATCTACTATTGAAGCGATTCACCTTTTGAGACGTCTTATGAAATATTTTAGAGCAAAAAAGAAAGACCTTCACATGATATTTATTGATCTAGAAAAAGCTTATGATAGGGTACCGAGGGAGGTTCTTTGGAGAACTTTGGAAAAAAGAGGTATCCCATTGACATATATTAACCTTATAAGAGACATGTATGACTGTGCAAAAACATGTGTGAGGACTCATGAAGGAACGATAGACTTCTTTGAAGTTAATATTGGGTTACATCAAGGATCAACTTTAAGCCCATACTTATTTATAATGGTGATGGATGAGTTAACAAAACATATTCAAGATGAAGTACCTTGGTGTATGTTATTTGCATATGACATCGTATTAGTGGAGGAGTCTAAGGAAAAAGTTAATAGAAAATTGGAACTATGGAGAGAAACATTAGAAAGCAAAGGCCTCCGACTTAGTAGAACAAAGACAGAATATATGGAATGTAAGTTTGATCATTTGGTTACTTCAGAGGACATAGAAATTAAAATAGGCACATATTGCATTCCTCAGAAGGACAGTTTTAAATACCTAGGGTCAATTTTTCAGAGTGATGGAAGAATTGATGGAGATGTTACGCATAGAATTAATGCTGGTTGGTTAAAATGGAGAGGAGCATCAGGTATTCTTTGTGATAAAAAGATACCATTAAAATTAAAAGGTAAATATTATAGAGCAGTAGTTAGGCCTGCCATGTTTTATGGTTCTAAGTGTTGGACAGTTAATCATCAACATGTACAAAAGATGTCTGTGACAGAAATGAAGATGTTGAGATGGATGAGTGGTCATACAAGAAAAGACCGTATACATAATGAGGTTATTAGAAACAAAGTAGGAGTGACACCAATAGAGGATAAAATGAGAGAACATCGTTTAAGATGGTTTGGACATATAGAAAGAAGATCAAAAGAAGAACCTCTAAGAAGGTTAGAAAAACTAAATTTGGAAAGTATAAAAAGAGGTAGAGGACGACCACAAAAGTGTTGGAAAGAAACAATAAAGAACGAGCTAGCTTATTGGGAGTTAACTGCTAACATGGCACAAGATAGGGATCTGTGGAAACGAAGAATCCATGTAGCCGACCCCGTCTAGTATGGGAAAAGGCTTAGTTGTTGTTGTTGTTGTTTGTATATCTTCTTATCACACACAATATCTAATACCTCTCTCCATTTTAACCAATTGACATTAATTCTATGTGTATTTTAAGAGAAATTACATGAAAGTAAATATAAATTGTTTTCTAAAGTAAAAGAAGACACGAAAAAGGCATCCATTTGAAAATAATAACATTACTGCCGAGGTTGGTGACCATGGTAAGAGGTAAGCATTAGACTTGTACAACTTAATAAAACTTTTCAAAATTGATCTCAATCCAAACCATTTAAATCTGAATTCGTTTAGGCCATTAAGAAGTTTCAAATTTTTGTTACAACGGGAGGCTTGAGCCTAACACACTGGTCTTGGACCCAAACCCATGAGGAGGTGTTTGATCCCGAGGTTGGGATTCCAAAACTGGAACTCTAGTTCTTGTTCCAGCAGCCCATCCCCAAGAGTGGGCAGCTTATGGGGTTCATAATTAAGTAAAAAGCAGTGTTGTACGACTTCACTTTTTAGGTCGAGTTTCATGTTTAATTAAATGAGAGTTGAATTATAGCTCCATTTTCATAGTCCCGATCCTTGTGATCAAAGACCCGCTAATGATTCACTGAAAAATCGAAATTGAAGCCAGTGCTTGCAGCTGGGTCGATAGTATGCGATGGGACGAATGATCATACCAACCAAAACCGAGCCTTAACTCGCACTAAGTGGGTGCATAGAAGCCAGTGATTGCATATGCATTATATGTCACTAGTCCTTTGTAAAGGACTTTGTCCTGTTTGTGTGTTTGAGGACCTACCGGTTCATTTGATAAAATATTTATCAGGACACCCAAAATATTATGTTATTTATTAGGTGAACAAATAAATAGTCAGGACACCCAAAATTGTCCTCTTTGTATAGGTGAATTAATTATAGCTGTCCTTGATGTCGCGATCCAACGGCAGAGGACGTACGATGGTAATTATGGTGATTGGCCATCAAGGTGTCAATTGATTCGCTGATGGGTTTTGGAATCTCAATCGGTTCTGATTTGGGCCTATTGATTTGACCTTATCATGGATTCATATTAGAAACGAGGTAGGGTCACACAGATGGCCTGTTTAAAACTAAACCCAAACCAAAAGGCATGGATTTTTCATGAAATCGAAATCAATAGTTTATAACTGCCGGTTTTGAATAAACTGAAACCAGTCATGTTTATGGTCACTTTACACTCTTATATATATATATATATATATATATAAACATAAACCACATACCTATATAATGTGATGGTTGTATTTATCAAAACCTTTAAATAAGCAACACCATGGTTCTCTAAAAGTTGAGAATGAGGTTGAAGTTAGAACGGAACCATGAACACCTCTAATCTCGATTAATTACCAATCTTACTTAAAAAAAACTTATTAGGAGGCATCATGCATGGTTTCAGATGGCATAACGAGTTGGTTCATGTTCTGAGTCGAGCGAACCCAAACCAAAAGCTGCTCGATTCACTTACCATCCCTACTTAGGAAACATAAATTTCAAGAGGCATGCAAACTGAAAGAGGAAGCAAACTTACTGTTTTAGCAGTTGGATCTTGAAACACAAACTTTAGAAGATGCATTTAAAGGTGAACAAGAACTAAGGGTTTAAGCATTGATATTCATATCAAAAATCTGAAACCCGAGATGTACTTAATAATATTCTTAGGAACTGCAACTTCAATATGAGTTCACCATCACATGTATGGAAATATGAGTGTGACAATAGAAGAAATGTCAAATCCATAATGCGGTTACAAAAAAAAGTCTATCCAACCAAACCAAGGTGGAAATACATCTTTCCTCACACACACACGCACACACACACACACACACACACACACACACATATATATATATATATAGAATCCTAAATGAATAATGTTTTTTAGTACATAATCTTGCATAAATACCTTCAACATTTGATCTTTGAGATCAATGATGAAGATTGAATTAAAAATATTATTGTATCTAATGTATAAAGTCATTTAAATTTACACAATTAAGCTCAAAGACTGAATTGTAAAAATGTTTATGCAAAATTATACATTGAAAGACATTATGAATTTAGAACTCTCTATTTCTCTCTATATATATAATGCCTTTCGGTATATAATCTTAAATAAATGTTTCTATTATTTAAAATTTGAGGAGATTTGAGTTAAAAGTACTATTATACTTTATAATTTGCATTTAATGTACTATGAGAAAAATATTTAAGATCATGCAATTTAAACATTTTGAGCTACTCTCTCCTCTCTCTTTCTTTCTTTCTCACTTTCTATATATGATCCCATGATGGATGAGCACACATAACAACCCATTTATTAGTTCTTAATTATGATGGGGGACTGCTTTTGGTACACTCCACACTATTGATTACCTTAACTGAATTTCCCAATAAAATAATACTGTGGTTCAAATGTCAAAAGCAATGTACTTTTCTCATTATGGGGATGCATCAAACGGTGCCATACCATTCGAACCTGCCCTTGTGTAAAAGAGGAAAACCATATTTTAACTTCCAGCACAGGCTGCATGTGCTTATGCCAATGTTGTAAGTATCGCATGTAAGATATAATACGATATTGTTATGTACATGTACCTGAATCATATGGTTTAGATATAATACAATATTTCGATCTTGTTTCATCTTTTATTTTTAAATGAATAAATATAAAGTCGATCCTAACTTCATGCATAAGGTTTGTCAAAATATTTGTAGAAGCCGTGCAACCCATGAAGCTTTCATTCTGATCGATCGAAAACCAAGTCTTCTCTGACATTTAAGTATGCTTAGTGTGCTTCGCTACATGAGTGTCCGCCATTGTGATGTATAAGAAAGTGAGAGGATACAAACCATTTGCATATAAACTTCATCTTAACCAATTTCAACTATTCGATTAAGAGCCTTGAATCTTTGAAATTGAATATTAAAAAGTGAAAAAGTACATGCATCGTGCTTGATTGTCTCATATGTACTTTTTCACTTAAAACGATTTGAATAAAGTTTGCATATAAGTGATTTACATCCCTCACCTTCCTATGCTCGGTATAATACCTCTTCTTTATTTAGGGTTTAGAGCCGCTATATAAGTGTTAAAGCTTGGTCATAGCCTAGCTTCGATCTCTTGTTTTGGGTTATTAAGAGTGAAATGTAATGAATTAAATGAAATAAATCTGCGATAGTTACAAGGTGTGAGTCGTCAGGTACAATGCTGGAGTTTTGGAATTGAATAGTTTCTAAAAAGAGGAATTGAACCGAATTAATTTAGCTAAAGAATTCATGTACAAATGGAAATCCAAGTAAACTTTTAATTCAATCTAACCCGAGCCCTGCATATAGTCGATTTAGTTTTTTCTCTATTTGGAACATGGAGAAACCGCCATTGGAGGAGTTAAAACAACATATCCTAAACTAAGATTAAGCCCATGGTCCATGTTGGGTGTTGATTTGTGCAAGTAAACAGTTCTTATGGGCATTAAACTCGACTTCCCATAAAGCAGCCCCTCCGACGGAGGCCGCAAATTCAGATATAATCGGATTATTTGATGAAACATGCCTTGTGAAAGATATTTCCAAATTCGATGCTTTTGATAAGAAGCAATTAGATAAGTGTTAAGGTTGATTAGGGGTTGTTTAAGCCTCCAAAAAGATAGGAAAAAATGTACATCAATTGTGATCGAGCCACCAATCTAGATCGTTTGATCTCTCCAAGTCTTGAAAACAATAGTTTTCGGACGCAGCGGCCCGAACACATATGCGTGCACTTTGTCAAGTGGATTAACAAATAATTAAATATATTTAAATGGAGATTTTCTAAAGAATAATTAAACAATAATGCTTCTCATGGTGGTAGCTGAAAAGGATAGCACGTTGGGTGCTTGTGGCGGCCATTGTCGATGGAGCCCTATCAAGGAAAAGAAACATGCAGGCCACTAATTATCAGAAGAATGAGAATCAAACTTTTATAATATTATTGGGATGAATTCCACTATCTTTGATTATTCTAAAGTATAAGCATCAAAATCCATATTTCTAATGCAATAACAGTGAAACCAAGTGCGACCACCAAGTTTTTTTAATGCAAGATTGGGCCTAATGTATCAACCATGGGTACTACTCGTGCCATTTCGTGTCTAGGATCGTGTCAATGCCATATCATTTCATATTCGTGTTTGAAACAGGTCGACCTAAACATTAAGTTGTTTTTGTTATGTTCCTTTTGGTGGACACGAACATGGATTTTTTCGGGGCCCCTTCTTCTGTCATGTCTAAGCGTGTTGTTAATGTCTCATTTTCATGTCGTGTCCTAACTCCTAACAAATAAACATGTTATCTCAACAAATAAGTTATATTTTTAATTTTGAAAAAAATTAAACATGCATTGAATAATGGCTTTTTCAATAAAAAAATTGGGAGTACAAGCTATAATAAATGGGATCTAACTCCTAACTTGTTATCTCAACTTTTTTAAAAAGTATTATGAAAAGCCATCTTTTTTTTATTTCCTCATGACTTGATTAGAAAACAAGAGATTTTGGGGAAATATAATTTCTGCAATTCCTAAGAGAAATAAGCATGCATGAGCTCTTAATGAGGAAGAATGTGATGGTGTCGTATCTAGCAGTGTCCATGTGATGCCAGCACTATCTTGAAGCTTACCCAACTCATTTTATTTAAGCCATAAACCAACTTTGATCTAGCTTTTGGTTACTTTATTAATGTGATAATACGTGTTCCACATTTAAAAATTGGAAAAAATAAATCTACTTATAAGTGCATTATTACAACACAGTGCACATGATACAGGTAATCAGATGTACCTAATCTTATGTAAACTAGATTAAACTTACCTAACCCGAAATAGTGATGTAAGCTGAAGCTTGAACTCTAAGGGACGGCTATGATATATATATATATATATATATATATATATATATATATATATATATATATATATATATATATATATATATATATATAGATATGAATCTTCATGAGTTAGTAAGCATATATATATGTGTGTGTGTATATATATATATATATATATATATATATATATATATAGATAGATAGATAGATAGATAGATAGATAGATAGAGAGAGAGAGAGAGAGAGAGAGAGAGAGAGAGAGAGAGAGAGAGAGAGAGAGAGAGAGAGAGAGAGAGAGAGAGAGAGAGATGTTAAAAACTGCAAGTAGGTTCAATTCTTATGGTATATATACGTGGTATGGGATGGGATGAGTTTGGGTTCTTTTTTCTCTAATGGGTATGGGATGAGTATGGGGCAAAAATGAGATATGTATATATGTGGTATATATACAAATACATTCATACATATATATATGTGTGTATGAATATCTACAAATATACACAATACAGAGAGAGGGGTCGGGTCTTATCTCTATGCTTGACCTGATCAGTTTTGTGTTTGGGTATTCCCTGCTCCACTCGGGTCGGGTTGGATGGGTCAGGTCAATATTGCCATCCTTGGAGTTTTCGGAGCTTCCGATCACCAGGCGGTTTCTCCAAGTTATAAGTTGAACTTAAAAATTAACATGCCATAATATGCTACGTCTTCTGTGACATCCACAGGCACACCAAATTATTAATAAAGCTTCTTTTATGACTAAAACTTATTTTAAAACTTGCAAACGTGTGTACCCACATTGATATATGTAAGAGTGTGTGTGTGTGTGTGTGTGTGACGTAAAGTTTTCCAAAGTCAAGGTTTACAGTAGATGCGATACAAACGTTTATTTCAACATCACATCGAACGTAACAAGAAGCACCTAATGATTTTTGAGTGTGAAGATGGAGCTATTTGATGAACTTGGTCATAAACTTTATCAGGAACTTTACAGTTCACGAACTTAATGGAAAATGTCAGTGCTATGGCCATGCCTCTGACTACTTGGAAAGCGGTGTTCATGTGGGCACTATTAAAGAGCCTGCTCTCAAATTTATGACTCCCCCCATATGAAGCTGGAGTCTTAGGAGATGGACACCCATATCAATATGTCATGCCTTTTGTACCTGGACCATTAGCTCAACGGCAGGGTGTTGTAGTGCCGTTGCTGTCAGTGTAGAGTTCGACTCTCAAAGGGTGAATGTGTTAGGCTGTGGCCTCCTCTTGAAAAAAAAAACAAAATTATGTGTTGCCCTTCTTGCCAATGCTAAGAAAGCCCTAACAAGTTCTTAGGGTACTCCGCCTCCGCCTCCGCCTCCTCCTCCTCCTCCGCCTCCGCCTCCTCCTCCGACTCTGCCTCCGCCTCTGACTCCGACTAGGCCAACCTTCACCAAGATGGCAGAGGCCGCCATAAAGCGATAAGATACACCGATAATAATGACCATGTCCGAGCCTAGGGTCATAAGTTGGCTGTGGCTCCATTCTTGATTTAAGTCACTGGACTTCATTTTGGCTCACTAAGACCTTTGAACTGTGGGCCTGGGGGGCCACCTACCGGCTTCCCCCCCTCTGACCCCACCCCACCCACTGTAGCATTTTCTTTTTTCTTTTTAAATTTTCCACGATTATTTAAAATAAAAGCATGGCTGTCGGTTGGCTTTTCAGCCTTGATTGTTTAAATATTTCATTCTTTGTTTAAACTCTCTCTCCCTCTCTTATTTTGTTTTTTAAATACGTAGGGCTTCACATCGATAGTGTTAGCTCAACGTTAGGGCACTCTAACATCATTGCTGTTGGTGGGGAGTCCAACTCTCAAATGGTGCATGTGTGTGTCATGTGATTTCATGTTTCGGGTCCTGGTCATGTCATGTGATTTCGTGTTTATGTTACAAGCAGGTTAACCTCATATAACATATCTTTGTACATCATTTAGTGTTTATGTCAAATTGCTTGTAGTATTAAAATACACTCTCTCTCTCTCACACACACACACATGCGTGTGTGCATGCACTTAAGTATGAGATGTGGATATGCCGTATTGATAACGAAGGGGATTCATGTGGCGTGCCAAAGTGATCAGGTTCAACTTCACTTTCATGAGAGTCACGTCGAATGGTGATAATCTTGTATGGGATATGATCAACGTCATCTTAATATTCCTACTCTTATATATGTGTGTGTTCATTCATTCATAATTATCCTCTCATTGATGAGGCATCTACAAAAGAAAGTTCATAAAGTTCATGTTTTATCAATTATTTTTAAGAATTAGTACATTGTTCGGCTTCTTAAGAACTGTTCACGGTCTAATTTTTCGTACCTTCTTGTCACAACTCTGTCTAAATCACCATTATATTATGCTTTTGAGGAATTTTATACACAAATTCACATGCACTCGCGCGCACACACATATGTGTGTGCCTTTTTGTGTATTAACATTCTAGATTTGTGCACAGCAATTTTTCTGAACTTTTTTCTTAAAGAAATCGATGTTTTAATAAGTGCTTTCTTCCTTAACCCTCGTTAATTTTAGGAGCGTCTTTATGTATCGTGCATACCAACAAAGATGTCATTAAATCCAAGAAACTGTACGTGTTAATTTATGTGCAGTTTTCTGAATTTTTAGGTTTTCTTAATACTGTACGTGATTGTCATTAATTCATTAATTTCGGTGATTTTAAATCCAAGAAACTTTATTAATGTTTTTTCTTGCTTTTAGTTTTTTAAACAAAATTTTGAGTTTTGTGACTCTTTTTTTCAGGAAAAATAAGATTGACACATATCTGCCATATCATATCACTAAAAGCGAGTGATACAGCCTCTGCATTTCTACCCAATATTTATTGCAGGGCACCGAAAGAGAGAATGTCATAGATGTATACTTGACATGAATTCTATTTTCCCTTTTGTTGCCTTTTCCTGGAGATATTGATGACCCCATGACTCACGATTGAGAAAGTTTTTCTCATCCCTAGAGAATAAGTTTCCCAAGGGCGTGGGTTGTTTTTTCTCAAGGCATGTTTCGTTTGCCTGTGCATGCGAGGAAAAGATTTACTCACTCCTGCTAATCTTTTACACACTGTTTGGTAGGAAAATTGGTCTCTATCAAGTTGAGAAAATTTAATCATCTGGCGATCGAGCCGAAGGTACGTTGGACTTCCACGCTTGCTTCAGCGGCCCAGGAATTAAGCTTTGATTTGGATTCTCAAATCTAAGAATTCAAATCCCATGTTCGAGTGTCCTATGGTTTGCTTTCAAACGTAGCTAGGAAAACCGCGTCCCCCAATATGAAGAAAATATGCCGTCAAACTCAACTAAGGTTTCTTAAATCTGATCTTGCCACGTGGCCTCACGTGATTAGTCTATGTCAAGCGGATCTTGGTTGGTCCACGGATTCTGTCGGTGGAATCCCTTCTGGACAGTGACGTCCCAATAGCTCCAACATAAGGGCATTATTGTCCTCTGCACATAGTGCAGCTTTTTATAATACGGTTACATATATATATATATATATATATATATATATAATATATGTATATGATTGAAATATTTAATATCAACGATTGAGATATTTAAGATAAAAAGTAAATGCATTTGACTTTTTAAGTTTAAATGGTTAAAATCTTTAAAGATATTTTAACATAAAGTAGGTATGCGCTTTTACCATGTTTTCTCTCTCCTCTCTTTTTTGATATATAGTTTTAAATATATAATATCTTACTCCATATAATTATGTATAAGCATTCCTTCTTTTGATTAATAAGGTGAAGATTTGAATTTAAAAAATACTATTATTATATACATTAAATATTTTATTATTATTTCAATCATTCGTTTAAAAGATCAAACCTTAATACATCAATATGCACTGAAAGACATTATATATATATATATATATATATATATATATATATATATATATATATATATATATAGAGAGAGAGAGAGAGAGAGAAAGATCTAAGGAGTAAAAATGGGCTATCGGATCCCAACACCAAGAGAGAAAGATCTAAGGAGTAAAAATGGGCTATCGGATCCCAACACCAAGGCTTCTAAGGCCCTTGGACTTTTTAATCAATGGTTTTCAACTTTTCTGTATTGCTATTATTCCTATAGTAAGTTGACGTGCAGTATTTGAGGCTAAAATAATCGAAGTAAATCATATGATTTCAAGGCCACAACTTATGCTTTTAAGCCGCGAAATTCAATGATAGATGCTTGAATTGAAAGACGGTCCCTCGGCGAGACTGGTAGTCAAGGGTTCGATTCCCAGGGGCATATCGGCTGGCTTGATGGCTAGACGAGAGACGCATACCCAGTTTTGTGTTTCAGGAATGTGACCAAGTCTTAGCTTTTGAGTTCAATTTCTCAACTAATCAATTTAACAGAATACAATCAATGCAATCGAAGGGCAGAAACGAAATGAACAGAACCATTGGTTCCGGTTTGGTTGTGTTCCGGATCAAAGCTTTATTAATAGTACAACAACAACAACTAAGCCTTTTCCCATACTAGATGGGGTCGGCAACATGGATTCTTTGTTTCCACATATCCCTATCGTGTGCCATGTTAGCAGTTAACTCCCAATAAGCTAGATCATTCTTTATTGTTTCTTTCCAACACTTTTGTGGTCGTCCTCTACCTCTTTCAATACTTTCCATTTTTCCAATCTTCTTATAGGTTCTTCTTTTGATCTTCTTTCTATATATCCAAACCATCTTAAACGATGTTCTCTCATTTTATTCTCTATTGGTGCTACTCCTAATTTGTTTCTAATAACCTCATTATGTATCCGGTCTTTTCTTGTATGACCACTCATCCATCTCAACATCTTCATTTCTGTCACAAACACCTTTTATACGTATTGATGATTAACTGCCCAACACTCAGAACCATAAAACATGGCAGGCCTAATTGCTGCTCTATAATATTTACCTTTTAATTTTAATGGTATCTTCTTATCACAAAGAATACCTGATGCTCCTCTCCATTTTAACCAACCAGCATTAATTCTATGTGTAACATATCCATCAATTCTTCCATCACTCTGAAAAATTGACCCTAGGTATTTAAAACTTTCCTTTTGGGGAATGCAATGTGTGCCAATTTTAATTTCTATGTCCTTTGAAGTAACCAAATGATCAAACTTACATTCCATATATTCTCTCCTGATGCTCCTCTCCATTTTAACCAACCAGCATTAATTCTATGTGTAACATATCCATCAATTCTTACATCATTTTGAAAAATTGACCCTAGGTATTTAAAACTTTCCTTTTGGGGAATGCAACGTGTGCCAATTTTAATTTCTATGTCCTTTGAAGTAACCAAATGATCAAACTTACATTCCATATATTCTCTCTTTGTTCTACTAAGTCGGAGGCCTTTTCTTTCTAATGTTTCTCTTCATAGTTCCAATTTTCTATTAACTTTTTCCTTAGACTCCTCGACTAATACAATGTCATCTTCAAATAACATACACCAAGGTACTTCATCTTGAATATGGTTTGTTAACTCATCCATCACCATTATAAATAAGTATGGACTTAAAGTTGATCCTTGATGTAACCAAATATTAACTTCAAAGAAGTCTGTCGTTCCTTCATGAGTCCTCACACATGTTTTTTACACCATCATATATGTCTCTTATAAGGTTAATATATGTCAATGGGATACCTCTTTTTTCCAAAGTTCTCCAAAGAACCTCCCTCGGTACCCTATCATAAGCTTTTTCTATATCAATAAATATCATGTGAAGGTCTTTCTTTTTTGCTCTAAAATATTTCATAAGACGTCTCAAAAGATGAATCGCTTTAATAATAGATCTGCTTGGCATGAATCCAAATTGGTTCTCTGTTGTACTCGATATTTTAACCTACGTTCGATAATTCTTTCCTATAATTTCATAGTATGACTCGTTAACTTGATACCTCGATAATTTGCATAATTTTGAATGTCTCCCTTGTTCTTATATATGGGTATAAGTGTACTTGCTCTCCATTCCTCAGGCATCTTTTGGTTTTTTCATATTTCATTAAATAGTCTTGTGAGCCAAGTAATTCCTGTTTCTCCTAGTATTTTCCAAACTTCTATAGGAATATTATCTGGTCCTACCGATTTATAGAAATTATGGTTTATATACTTTTCTGACTTTGCTAAATCTGCTAAACTAATACTAACATCTTTATTTTCATTAAAAAGATTATAAAAATAGTTTTTGCATCTATTTCTTATATCATCATTTGCCACTAGAATTTTTTCATCCTCGTCTTTTATGCATCTAACATAATTAAGATCTTTAGTTTTCTTATCTCTAGCGCTAGCTATCCTAAAAATATCTCTTTCACCCTCTTTTGAGTTGAGTTTTTTATATAAGTCCTCCCAAATCTTAGCTTTTGCTTTACTAACGGCCTTTTTCGCTTCCTTCTTTGCTTTCTTATAAGCTTCTAAAGTTTCACTAGTTTTGTTAGCATAATGTAATTTGTAACATGCCCTCTTTGCCTTGATTTTATTTTGTACTCCTTCACTCCACCACCAAGCTTCTTTTTGTGCCGGTACACCTCCCTTAGATACCCCTAACACATCTTTCGCCACTTTCCTAATATGTATAGTCGTATTGTTCCACATATCACAGGGTGTGCCAACATAATTCCAAACATCTCCTTGAAGGACTTTCCGTTTAAATATATCTTTTTTCTCGCTTTTGAGGTTCCACCATGTAGTCCGAATAACTCGATGCACTCTTTTCTTCTTTGTCCATTTTTTTATTTGTAAATCCATAACTAAAAGTCGATGTTGGGTGGTTAAGCTTTCTCCTGGAATCACCTTACAATCTTTACAACATGCTCTATCTTTTTTTTCTACAAATAAAGTAATCAATTTGTGTTTGTGATAAGCCACTCTTATAAGTAATTAAATGTTCATCTCGTTTTTTGAAGATTGTATTGACTATAAAGAGAACAAATGCCATAGAAAAATTTAAAATCTCCCTACCTTCCTCATGTATATCCCCAAAACCAAAGTTTCCATGAATCCCTTGATATCCTAATGCCTCTTTACCGACATGTCCATTTAAATCTCCTCCTAAACAAATCATCTCCTTTTGTGGAATCTTTTGAAACACCTTATCTAACTCTTCCCAAAAAAATGTCTTTATATTATCTTCTAGTCCTACTTGGGGTGCGTAAGCACAAACTATATTCAAAACCTCTGCTCCTAACACTAATTTCAACGTCATGATTCGGTCACCATATCGTTGTATGTCTACTATACTCTCCTTAAAATCTTTATTTATGATAATACCAACTCCGTTTTGAGCCTTTTCTTTACCATAGTACCATAATTTAAAACATATATCCTCTATCTCCTTTGCTTTTTCTCTAACCCATTTTGTCTCTTGTAAACATAGAATATGAATCTTTTTCTGAATCATAGTATCTACCACCTCCATTAGCTTACCCGATAATGTTCCAATATTCCAAGAACCAATCCGAATCTTATTAGTTGATCATTATATATATGTATATATATAGAGAGAGAGCCTTAGCTGGAAAATGTTGTTTGATATATATTTTCACCCCTCTATTTTGAGATCAATCACAGATATTTAAATGTACAATTGTATTTTATATTTAATGTAAAGTAATTCAAATCTTTATTGTCGATTACGGTTTAAATATTTGTCAAGACATGATGCACTTAAGACACCTATATATAAATATAAAACCGAACAAAACCAGTGCACCTTCTTTTATATATATATATATATATATGTATGTATGTATTCATTTATAGAGAGAGAAAGAGAAAGAGAGAACGTGATAAATATGTATAATCGTTTATACTCAAACATTTTTTTAAGATCTTAATCGATCATTAAAATATGTGAATTAAAAAGTAAAAAATTACTAATAAATTTGTTTACACATTTGGCATCATTTTAATTTTTGCTTTAAAGATTTCAATCCCTTTCTCTTAAATATTGGAGGTTTGAGATTTTTTAAGAAGATTGGAAGCAAATGTGAGCATGATTATAGGTGAACATATTCGATCTTCATATATATATATATATATATTCTTCTCCCACCGACAGTCGACAGTGGACCGTCTACGTGGCATAAGGCTAACTGTTAGCGAACAAGCTGTTGATTACAATTGGGTATCAGGTTTTCCCGGGGAATTTGGCCCCGGCAACATCAATGCATGGATGGGAACGAATACCTGCCTTTTCTTCCCACTCTCATTCAAAAAGAAAAAATCACTCACAAAGTTTTCTATTTGTCAGATCTCGTACCTTGGGATCCCAAATCTTACACGGTTGGTCCGTCTCGTTGAATATTTAATTTGCCTATTTCTGAGATTTTGCTGTTTCATCTTGGTGGTGAAACAGGACAAAGGAGAATTCCCCTAAATTTCACATAATTTTGTCAAGTTCTGTAAATCCGAAGGTGGAAAGGTTTTAAAAGTTGCAGTTGGTGCGCATTGATGGCGACCCGGCAGTAATTTAATTTAAAGATCACATGGAGTGAATTCTTCGGGGGCTCATTTGTGTCCTTTATAAGACCTCTCGGAGAGTCGGAGAAAGGGTTGCCCGTGCGGAAGCCCAAGCTTTTGTTGGGTAGTTGGTTGAATGAGAGGAGAAGTTGAAGCCCATGGCGGGGATGGTTGGTTTTTGATGTGATCTGTAAAGGGAGAATCAGAAATAAGTTTTTGTTATGGTGAATTCGAAGCATAAGAGATTGAAGCGTAAACGTTTGAGTTTTTGCTACAGTGAGTTGAAAGTGTAGGAGATTGAAGCATAAAAGTTTGAAGAGAGATAGATGATTTTCTGTTATGGTGAATCAGACTATTAGGAGATTGAAGGGTGAAAGTTTCGGGGGTCTATGTGTGTGAAGTTTGCGCCTTTGGGTTGGTTAATGTTTTTCCACTAGTTTTCTTAGAAGGGATACTGAACGGAAGCTGATATTTGAGTCTCAAGAACCTTATTATCAGGCAAAATGGTCGCAGAAATTTTCAGTTCGACTATTAGGCAAGAAGCTGCAGAAATGGAAGGTGACAACAAGAATTTGTTGGTGGGGATCAGAATTGACAGTGAGGGGCATGAGTTGCTTTCCTGGGCAGTTTTTAAGATTGCGAAGCCAGGAAGCCGGATCATTGCTCTACATGTTTCCAGAGATTCAGGTTAGAAATATTTTCCACTATTTTGATTCCTTGAAACATTTTTATTTTCCTTGTGAATTAGGAATTTGCGTCATTCTTCTGCTGCTATTTTGATTCCTTGTAAACTATTTCAAACTTGCGGTCTAAAGAAAATTGATCCTCCGCAGATTGGTTTTCGAAGAACAAGGCATCTACTATCTCCCTGGCGAAGTCACTAAATAGTTTCCTTGCATCATATCAAAACGTCTGCTCTTTGAAGAAGGTAATCCTTCGTATATCATGCTAGGAAGAGTTTGTCTGTCAAATTAGGTCAATTCCAGTATGTTGGACACTCAATCCTTATTTTAACCGCTACAACGTTTCAAAGTTAATTGTGAAATATATTTATAAATTTTCGAGTTACTGGCCAAAATGATGTGTTCGTAAACCAAGAAAGAAAATACTATCTAGCGGTTTGATCCTTCTGCAGATATAACCCTTTAACACACTGCTGACAATCACATTCATTATGCTTTAGGTAAATCTTGTCGGTAAGCTGACTCATGGCAAGTCAATCCGCAAAGTAATCATCCAAGAAGCAAAGGAATGTTCAGCTATTGCTCTAGTCCTAGGAGTATGCAGAACTTCGCTTGGGTTTGTATAAAAACTAATTCATTCCGTGTTGTTACACAGCTCTTCCAAAACCATTCAAAGAACCCTTGATGCCTTTCAGGAGCTCTGTTTCAATGGCGAAGTATTGTGCCAAGCGGTTGCCTCCTTCCACTCTTGTGGTTGCAATTCACAATGGCAAGATCATGTATCAGACAGATGACTCCAAGTCCCTGGCAGGTATTGTTTTTTGGCAGTTCCAGGAGTTTGTCTATGACACAAGTAAACTGTTTATCCTTCTTACTTAAAAGAGATATTTTTTACCAACAGGCAAACCAGAAGTATCTAGAAAATCAAGTTCAAGTGAGGTGCCAGGGATTGTGTTTGACGCCCAAACTCAAAGTAACAGTGAGAATATGGATTTGGGTTCTAAGGTGTTCGAGAATCTAGGATCTATTCAAGGTGTTGAAAGCATGTCCACGAACTTGTGCAAAGAAGCCAATACAGAAGCTTTCAGCATTGGTTCTTCTTTTCAGTTCGATGATGGTGAGAGTCGGAATTCACCACTGATCTCTGAGAGCAAATCTGACTCTGGTGACTTATCTCCAAGTTGCAATAGCAAGTTTGATTCTTCCGAGGAGAGCACATCTGAATCGTTCACAAATGAGATCCAGAGGGAAATCGAGACTTTCTATAGTGAAAATATTCATGCTGAGACGAGTGAAGAGGCAGCAGGTTTGGTGACTCTCCTTGTCAGAAAATTTCCAGAGCCACACCCTGGATGGCCGCTTCTTAGAAAGGCAACCATGTCTAGCATGGAAGGGCTTCACAGTCCAGAGGCAAGGAAAATGCCAGTAGTCCAATGGGCCTTGCAGTTGCCTGATAGGTCACCGGTAAGTACTCCCAAGGTGAATGTGCATGAAGATGAAAGCAACCGGACAACTGAACTTGGAAAAGAACTGGCGGTTCTCCATAAGAGAAACTCTTCCAGTTGGAGAAGGTTCAACCATGATGAGTTCGAAACTTTGTCTCTTCAACTGTCCTCAGGTTGTTCACCGATTCTTATTTTACTTACCGTGGTCTAAGTATCCCTAAGTACCTTTGCTTGGCTTGAGAACTCATATTTGTCTCAAGTGCTAACCACATTGAACACCCTTTAAAATCATTTTGTTTCTCTTGAAAGCCGGTCTTATTCTTAAGATACAAAAATAGAAATGTGATGCTGGTAATAATTGTCATCGTTGCTTATATGGCTGATACTTGTGGCTTTGCATATTCTGTATTTCTGAGTCAGCCCACAGTAAATAGGGAAACATGACAACATTTCAAAGTATTACAGATTTTAAGTGTCGCAATATTGAAGTGATAATATAGCAATAGTTTCACAAGATATTTTTTATCCTTTCCTTAAAGTATATGCTTTTGGCTTCTCGAGTCTAAATCCTTTTCTTTTTCTGGGTTACAAAGGGAGGCAGAAGCATAACACACACAAACATGCACCCCTCTGGAAATCGAACCCCCCAGCAATAAGGCCGTCAGAGCACCCTTCCAGTTGAACTAAAGCTCTGGGTGATTTTAAATCCTTTTGTATGTGCTATGATGTAAGAAATATTACTTAAAGTGATAACTTTTCTGTTTGCAACTTTTATAGATTTAAAAATGTTTAAGCTAATAGGGTTATTATGTACATATATATATATACATACATCACATACACACACACACTTGTATATATATATATATATATATATATGCAGAGAGAGAGATATAAGAAGGTTACGCTGCCACAGGATTGTATTAGCTTCTGAGCATAGAGAAGAGAGCTGAGTGGAAGGATTCACATAAGCTTTCTTTTTAGCTATCGCTCAACTTTAATATGCACATAAATAATCTAGTCACACCTATTACGGTTTACAATGTTACTGGAAAGGAGTGTGCAGGTAACTTTCACCTGCAGTGACATGTTTTTTAACTTGCATTTCTTTAGTACGTCAACTTTCACATGTAGTTTAGAACTTCACGATTCACCATATTGTTTAACTTCCCACTAAATATTTCTTTGGTGCAGGCAACCTTATTGGAAATGGAGGTTGCAGCAAGGTTTACAAGGTTTCTCTTCCAAATGACAAGCCACTGGCTGTGAAGATATCCAAATCATCCCCAGAAGCTTGGAAGGAGTTTCTGTTGGAAGTTGAGATCATCAGTTCTTTGCAGCACAAGAACATCATTTCTTTGGTCGGTGTTTATGTGGAAGCAAATAGCCTTATATCCGTATATAATTTCTTATTCAGAGGAAGTCTAGAATATTACCTTCATGGTGAGCCTTACTATAATTCTGTGTTGCTCATCAGCACCTTGGTTAGTATTTTTATTAGGGTTTACTTTTCTGACAATATAGGTAGAAACGGGAAGACCGTATTTCCATGGAAATTGAGATTCAACGTGGCTCTTGGTGTAGCGGAGGCACTGCATTATCTTCACAACGGATGTTCTAGGCCAGTCATACACAGGGATGTGAAATCTTCAAACATTCTCCTTTCAGATGATTTTGAGCCACTGGTAATGTCTCAAATATCACTTACTAGAGATCTATGTCTCAATTATTCTGCAAATACATGACGTTCTAAATGGAAGCACATCATTTATAGTTGATATTATCATAAAATAGAAGCACGCACCACAATTCTGCATTTCTTGCGACACATGAGAACTATCCAACATTAGTCGATTAAGGAGCTATGTTTATGTAACAGCTGTCTGATTTCGGCCTTGCAATGTGGGCACCTACGGCCTCAACTGATACCATACAAACTGATGTTTTAGGAACTTTCGGGTATGTTGGTGTATTAGCTTCTTTTGCAACCTTGTCCAGTGCTAAATTAATATTGCTGCTATTTGAAGAACAGAAACCAAATTACTGCGGTGCAGGTACCTAGCGCCTGAGTATTTCATGTATGGTAAAGTGAGTGACAAAGTTGATGTTTACTCTTATGGTGTGGTTCTTCTTGAGCTACTCTCGGGCAGAAAGCCAATCAGCAGCGGAAGTCCTAAGGCCCAGGAGAGCCTGATCATGTGGGTAAGGCGTTCTCCTGCATCTCTAAGAGCTTTAATTTCTCAACTGTCGACTGGATGAGTGGGAATCTGTATATGGCAGTAGCCATTCACAAAGAGGCAGGAGAACCTGAATTGAATTTGGGCTTCTTGTAAAACTTGCTTTAGTGAGACGAGGCAAGATTCCATTGCATGACAGTCACATAGCGCCATTATTAACTTTGCAAATGTATTGGCGCAGCAATTCTAGCCCACCCATAGTTGAATGATCCAAAACACTCTAGATGACTCTTCTCCAAGTTATGTCTACCTCCGTAATGATAATTATTTTTGTGAAGGCAACCACGATAATGGAAAAAGGAAATACGGTTGATCTTGTTGATCCAAAATTGGATGGAAAATATGATGACAATCAAATGAGGCGAATGATCAAGGCCGCGTCCCTTTGTATCAGAAGATCAGCTCGTTCTCGTCCTGAAATTAACCTGGTAATGGATCCTAATGCATGTTCATCTAGTTCGTCTTTCATTTTTTTTAATTCATCTATCCTTATTATTGCATTTTCTGGCAAATAGATACTGAGGCTGTTACAAGGAGATGAAGATGTGATCAGACACTGGCCAGGCACACCAACTTCTGATCCCAAGGACTTTCCGAACCAGGATGAGGAATCATATGCACTTCCTGACATACGGTCTCATCTTGATGTCGCATTCCATGATGTCGAAGATGATGTACTCTCAGTTTGCAGCATGGAGCAGAATAGCCATCATTTTCTCGAGAGCTATCTCCGAGGAAGATGTAGCCGATCATCAAGTTTCGATTGAGTTGAACCTATTTTCCTGCTCTTTTTCTTATTTTTATTTGGTCCATTCAAGCATGGACTACAGAAAGGGGACAGAGGAAGTCACCCAACCAATATCATACAAAGTGGGTTGCTGTAAATATCACCCCACAAAATAACGATACATCACTGCTTCAGTGTACCAGAGTGTAATGAAACCTCTGCTATTTGGATCGAATTTAATACAACAAAGGTTTTACAACTTTCGGTTGATCGTCTCTCTTTGGGATGAGGCTTGGTTTTGGTCATTCGCGGGCGCATAATTTATCATGGCCAAACGTCAAATTTATTGTTGTAACATACCAATCGCAGATGAGGCAGGTGGTAGAAGGTAGAAAGAAACAATCATGATGGCGCTCATGGGAGATCAGATTTTCATTCGAGACTCCAATTTAAAATTTTCAAAGCCAAGTAAAACTTGATAACTATTTCACCAACCAAAACATATGATGTCGAACAGTAACTGATTAGTAACAGTTGTCTGAATAAAACCAACAAACATCTTGCAGATGAGCCTTTATTGCTCAATCAGTAGAGTTGTCTTAAGGTTTGGTTTCAGAAATTAACCTCCAGATTTGGATGAGAAGACCACAGACCAACTAATCATGGAGGCCTTTTACCAAACACAGCTAATTGGTGCTCTTGATATTACTATTCATTTTGTAAGCAATCAAACAGAATTGCCAAATCATTTCCGTTGATGCAATCAAGATGGCATCCGTCACAAGCAAAACCTGACAATCTTGTTAGGTGCATTTGGCACCATCTTCCAATTTTCAAAGTGAACTTTGATATGATTGACATGAAAAGAATAGAACAACAATATGTACACTCAATAACAATTACCCCGAAGAAGAAAAAGAGAAGGGATTCGAATAGCAAAAGCCTCCCAAAATGAGACTTCCTCCCCCACCAGAAAACACACGTGTTCCTTTATTGATCTATCCCTCTACGTATGTACATTTAGAATTGGTTCCCAGGTTCAAAATGGGAGGACGTATGGCAGTGCATAAGCGCTGACCGACGGCAAGTACCTCGCTTGTGACCATATACACGAGGGATGTCTTTGTCCCCGGACCCCCGTGAGCATTGAGCTTTTTAGCTTCATATCTTGAATGATTCCCCGAAAAGAGCGCCAGTCTAGATTCTCTGGCAACAAAGAATCTCTCGGCAAAGGCAGCAATAGAGGAAGCCATTCACCAGTTCCATTTTCCCAATCACAGGTACCAGCATCTGAAAAACTTTTCGATGTTTGGGGGTCGACACCGCTAATAGTACCAACATCACTGCAGGGAGCAGTAGGGGCTTCCACAACTTGGGCTGGACCAGCCGGCGTGGTCGAAGAGCCCTGATAGCAGGGTTGCAGCTGTTCACTGTTTCTCACGATAGAGGTATTTATCTTAAGGGAGCCTTTTCCTTTATTACAGCAATTAAAGGACGAAAGGTCAGTGAATGCGAGAAGCGGCAGCGCCCAGTCAATCAGCCTATAACTCAATTACTTCTCAGTCGAAAATTAAATGTAAAACTTTACATAAGGATCTTTAACTTTACAATTATTACTACATGATAAGAGTCTTTCTCTTCCGTTTGACGAGAGTGCACTGCACAGTACGATTAATCCAACTAGACATAAGCAGAGATCACAAGAAGAACCTGTAAAAAAGTTAGAAAAACTAATTTTGGAAAGTATTAAAAGAAGTAGAAGACGACCACAAAAGTGTTGGAAAGAAACAATGAAGAATGATCTAGCTTATTGGGAGTTAACTGCTAACATGCACACGATAGGGATCTGTGGAAACAAAGAATCTATGTAGCCGACCCCATCTAGTATGAAAAAAGGCTTAGTTGTTGTTGTTGTAGAGACCGAGACTTTCAGTACCTAAGAATTTCAAGCAAGCATTTATTCTGCACGCAGGATAAATATGATATATTGGCATATTTCGTAAAATACATCACAATAGTTTGCAAACTGAATCTTTCCGTGCCAATACCCATAGCAACCGAAAAAACAAAAAAAAAGTCAAACGAACCAACATGCCTAACGACGTAAGTACCAGAAGAACAAGAAATGACCCTTTAACCATACAGAGAAATTTTCACTTAGAGAAAAACGGAAAACAGAAACCAGAAACTCAAACATCATTGTAACAAGTAAGGACAAACTAAATTTGGTTACTGCTTCACCAGGACGCATGACAATTGGATTCCTATACACATTCAGTACGCATCTAGCAAGAAAAGACTTCTTAAATTGATGACCTCCGACTAACCCATCCGGCATCATATGAATCGTCTTCATCTTCTTCCTTTCACTATTTCAGCAGACAAACTCGCCACCCACCACCCACAAAAGAAAAAGGTTAACGGCAATAACGTAGAGACAGCGAAAACAAAGAACTATCTTCGTTGCGTTACCCGTACAAAAAAAATAACTCTAAAAAATAACACTATCATAACAATCTTACATGAACAGAATGCATATCAAAAAATGACTGGCAGTCAACCTAAATAAGACCTTACACAATCACCGCTGCCACAGAAATTCCAATGAGTAAAATAACGCATCAACCGTAACAACCACTTATAGAAATAGAACAAAAAGGACAACCAGACACGAGAAAAGAAACAAAAGCGCTATCCATGTCTCACCGGCACAATCAAAACCCCAACCCTAAACCTATATAGAATATAGAAGAAGAAGAAAAGAGAAAGAACGATAAATCAAAAACCGAATCAAGAGGGCGATCAAGGCGGCTGCTTACCAAGATGAGATCAAACAAGGTAGCCTGATCGACCTTGACGAACTCGGCATCCCAGGCCTTGAGCTCCTCCTCCTGGGACTTATCATCAGCGTACTTCTTGGCATCAACATGCTTCCGGCAATACTTGATCACCTTCGAGAAGATTTTGCTGGTGACGTTCGGCAATGGATGCCGGAATCGGCGCACCCGTCCTTAATCATGTGGCTGATCGTCTGCGACTCCTTCGCGATCTCCTCTTTGACGTCGAAAACCTCGCCGTCGGAACTCTTGAGCGTCACGATCTTTTAGCCCTCCTTCGCCATCGCTGCCTCACCCGATTGACAGGGAAAGAAGTCCTAGAAACGTCTCTTCTCTCCCTCACTGTTTTGCTCGTCAGATCCTCTCCACGGACAAGAGAAACGAACTCTTTTCGGAGAAAATTTCGGAACACTAGGATCCTGAGTGAATCAGGAATTACTTCTTTCTCTTCTTACATTTTAGCTACCAAGATTTTCCGCTTTTTAACATGTGGACGTAAGTGAACCAAGCAACTCGTCATTTGGGTCAGTTCGATCCTCCCTAGCTCATTCATGTTCGGCTTGTTAAAACCTACAAGCTGAACATGAAAATGGAGTGTTAGGTTTGGTTTGACTCGTAAATATGTTCCCAAGTCATGGCCCTGTAGATATAGGGGATTCAACGTAAACAAAGAGTTATTTTTTTAATTCTTAAAAAAAATTATTCTAGGTGAATGAATGGAATTTTATTTTAGATATTTAATGAAAATTCTCTCCCAACTTGAACGTTTCAGTTCAGTCTGCTTAAGCTCTGATAAGTTCCTCTCTCTCTCTCTCTCTCTCTCTCTCTCTCTCATATATATATATATATATATATATATATATATATATATATATATATATATATAGAGAGAGAGAGAGAGAGAGAGAGAGAGAGTATGATTGGATCATGCAACCTTATATATATATAAAGAGAGAGATGGGATCATGCAACCTTATATATATATACACGATCATGCACGCTCTTGGACACGGCTGCAATAAAAGTGTTCATTGGAACACCCTTTAAACTTTCTATACGACACTCATCCTTGCACGTAAGGCATGTACCACAATCTGATTTTGTTATATAGGAAACTTGGTATACGATGGCAATGTTCCATGATAATATATTGAAATAAATCTCAACCATTCAATATCAAAGATGAATACTTGATATATGAGTTTTAGAAATGAGGCAAGTGAAAACAACCTTTTACTTTTTGATAAATTGGATGAATGAGTTTTATTTGGATATGCTAATATGTAATGTTGCTAGTACATTATATATAGAGGAAGAGAAGAGAACGAGAGTTGTTAGACTAACATTCATGCTAAACTCTTCTTAATAATTTAGATCACTCATCTCTTAGATTTTAAAATACAAAAAGCATAAAGTACATTTTTATACTTTGTATTCATTTCTTTTGAATGTAACTGTCGGATAAAAGAGATGAATGATCTAGATTCACGAAAAGAGTCTAACAACTCTCTCTCTCTCTCTCTCTCTCTATATATATATATATATATATATATATATTTTTCGACCCTAGGACCTCGAACGTTCTCGAGTCGACCTCCTCCTATCACGGAGAGATGTAGCTCTTTGTGGTGAGAGTATTAAAACTGGGGAAAAGAAAACTACTATTACTGAAACAAAGATTCAACTAAATTTAGGTTATGGTCGTGAAAGGTGTGTCGCCTGAGTTGGTTTGGAAGCATAACGGTGTTTCCTGGTTTAGTTCGGTTTTCAACTGCCCATTTTATTGGAGGAAAGTGACTTAAGTGGGTTCCTTGATTCGCGTTCATTGAATGCAACTTTCCAGCTGAAGCAATGCCCTTTCTTAGAGCTAATTTGGGGATGGGCTGGAACTCCCACGGTCCCCCCAGCATAATAGGAAAATAAAACTCTCATCAAGTGGTTTACCTTTCCAGGTCCTGTCCAATTGGATGCCGAAACCAACCTTTTCCGAGGTCCACCATGGATTTTTGGTTGTAATTGAACTCAATCTTGTGTCGTCTTAGCTTTTAACTCGGAAAAATAAATTAGAGAACATTGTGCAGTTTAAGAATCGATGTAGCCGACCCATGTGGGATGAGACAGGTATTGACAGAGGGCAGCATATATAGTAACATTAAAATCATAATCTGAATAGAATCAGTACAAATATAAGCTAAGAGTTGATGTAGGTCAGCACTGTACAAGCTAAAATCAAACAAGGTACTTTGATTCAAGTTAAGCCTTGACTTGACAAGCTACATTCTCGCGATTCCGGCTGTTTGGAAAAATGACATTCATTCACGACTTCTTATGGCCAGTTTCATTATTCAGAGGAAAAGTATAATGCCAGGCAAAACACTGGCTGCTACATCTCGAAATATAATTAAAAGGAACAGAATAAGCATATGATAGTCCATACTCCATACACGTCTCCCAGCAAGAATTTGCATGATACAAAAGCACTTCATTCCTGCAAGAACTTAACCAATCAGCATTTTATTATCCTCCAAGAATGTGTATGTCGGAACCTCGAGGTTGTATGGTGCTGGTCCCTTGCGTATCCTGCCAGAAATGTCATAGTGAGATCCATGGCATGGACAGAACCAACCTCCATAATCCCCAGCATTTGGCAGTGGAATGCACCCAAGGTGAGTACACACTCCAATCACGATAAGCCATTCTGGGTTCTTGACACGGACTGCATCTTCCTGTGGATCGCGCAGTGAACCAACATCAACACTATTTGCAAGCTGGATATCTTCTTCTGTCCGGTGCCTAATGAAAACGGGCTTCCCTCGCCACTTCACGGTCACGGTAGTCCCAGGTTCGATGCTTGATAGGTCAACCTCCAGCGATGCTAAAGCAAGGACATCTTTGCTTGCAGACATGCTCAAGACAAACTTGAGAACCAACAGACGGATGAGTGAGGCATAGACAAACCTTCCGCCACTCAAGACAAAGTATGCAAAGGCCCTCTTGCTGGGATCACCAGGTGGGAACCTCTCATGGTTAGATTCATCATACACGATTTTGGAGGTTGGGTTTTTCATGGCTGCGACTGTGGCAGGAAGGTCAGAGATCTCTAGGTCATGTCTAGGAGCAAGTGTTTCAGAAGCAAACCCTGCACATAGAGCAATGTAGAAGAGCACTTATATTATCAACAAGAGATCACTTAACCACAAATGCATTGCGAAAGGGCTTCTCTTTCGCATCTATGTAGTGACTGCTTGACAAGATTTAGTTTTTTTTTTTTAATTCTTGCTCAGTTGGTTTATGAACATGATGCTGTAATCTACAGAATAAGTGAAACAAGTTGTCACCACCAAAATGATGCACTCGCAAAACAATTGCAGTTTCAGATTGCAGATGAATCCCCGCTCAATACAAGGAGATCACTTACCTGGTCTCCTAATTTCATAGTCAAAGAAAGAACTAGATTCCAGACCGAAAAATAATAACAGATAAGAGATTCTGAGTTTTGATGGGAAACAAAACCGGTACAGATTATACACTAAGCACACAATAGTCGTGGCTAAGACAACAGAAAATAAAGGAAAAACAGTAATATGGTTATAGACAACAGTAATATGGTTATAGACAACAAAAGTACAGCAGACATGCATAGGAAAAACAAAGAATAGATTTGACCCAGAAAATTACAAGAATAATTTAATATTAATTCCAAATATTCCAATATATAATAGTATATGTTTTTGAAAACCATAACTTATGACAACGACAACAACAACAACAACAACTAAGCCTTTTCCCATACTAGACGGGGTCAGCTACATGGATTCTTCTTTCTATATGTCCAAACCATCTTAAACGATGTTCTCTCATTTTATCCTCTATTGGTGCCACTCCTAATTTGTTTCTAATAACCTCATTATGTATACGGTCTTTTCTTGTATGACCACTCATCCATCTCAACATCTTCATTTCTGTCACAGACATCTTTTGTACATGTTGATGATTAACTGCCCAACACTCAGAACCATAAAACATGGCAGGCCTAATTGCTGCTCTATAATATTTACCTTTTAACTTTAATGGTATCTTCTTATCACAAAGAATACCTGATGCTCCTCTCCATTTTAACCAACCAGCATTAATTATATGTGTAACATCTCCATCAATTCTTCCATCACTCTGAAAAATTGACCCTAGATATTTAAAACTTTTCTTTTGGGGAATGCAATGTGTGCCAATTTTAATTTCCATGTCCACTTAAGTAACCAAATGATCAAACTTACATTCCATATATTCTGTCTTTGTTCTACTAAGTCGGAGGCCTTTGCTTTCTAATGTTTCTCTCCATAGTTCCAATTTTCTATTAACTTTTTCCTTAGACTCCTCCACTAATACAATGTCATCTGCAAATAACATACACCAAGGTACTTCATCTTGAATATGTTTTGTTAACTCATCCATCACCATAATAAATAAGTATGGACTTAAAGTTGATCCTTGATGTAACCCAATATTAACTTCAAAGAAGTATGTCGTTCCTTCATGAGTCCTCACACATGTTTTTGCACCATCATACATGTCTCTTATAAGGTTAATATATGTCAATGGGATACCTCTTTTTTCCAAAGTTCTCCAAAGAACCTCTCTCGATACTCTATCATAAGCTTTTTCTAGATCAATAAATATCATGTGAAAGTCTTTCTTTTTTGCTCTAAAATGTTCCATAAGACGTCTCAAAAGGTGAATCGCTTCAATAGTAGATCTGCCTGGCATGAATCCAAATTGGTTCTCTGTTGTACTCGATACTTGTCTTAACCTACGTTCGATAATTCTTTCCCATAATTTCATAGTATGACTCATTAACTTGATACCTCGATAATTCGCATAATTTTGAATGTCTCCCTTGTTCTTATATATGGGTATAAGTGTACTTGCTCTCCATTCCTCAGGCATCTTTTGGTTTTTTCATATTTCATTAAATAGTCTTGTGAGCCAAGTGATTCCTATTTCTCCTAGTATTTTCCAAACTTCTATAGGAATATTATCTGGTCCTACCGATTTACCACCCTTCATATGTTTAAGAGCCTCTTTGACTTCATTCTTTTGAATACGTCGGTATAAATTATGGTTTATATACTTTTCTGACTTTGCTAAATCTGCTAAACTAATACTAACATCTTTATTTTCATTAAAAAGATTATAAAAATAGTTTTTGCATCTATTTCTTATATCATCATTTGCCACTAGAATTTTTTCATCCTCGTCTTTTATGCATCTAACAGAATTAAGATCTTTAGTTTTCTTATCTCTAACCCTAGCTATCCTAAAAATATCTCTTTTACCCTCTTTTGAGTTGAGTTTTTTATGTAAGTCCTCCCAAATCTTAGCTTTTGCTTCACTAACGGCCTTTTTCGCTTCCTTCTTTGCTTTCTTATAAGCTTCTAAAGTTTCACTAGTTTTCTTGGCATAATGTAATTTGTAGCATACTCTCTTTGCCTTGATTTTATTTTGTACTACTTCACTCCACCACCAAGCTTCTTTTTGTGCCGGTACACCTCCCTTAGATACCCCTAACACATCTTTCGCCACTTTCCTAATATGTATTGCCATATTGTTCCACATATCACAGGGTGTGCCAACATAATTCCAAACATCTCCTTGAAGGACTTTCTGTTTAAATATATCTTCTTTCTCGCTTTTGAGGTTCCACCATTTAGTCCTAATAGCTCGATGCACTCTTTTCTTCTTTGTCCATTTTTTTTATTTGTAAATCCATAACTAAAAGTCGATGTTGGGTGGTTAAGCTTTCTCCTGGAATTACCTTACAATCTTTACAACACGCTCTATCTTTTTTTCTACAAATAAAGTAACCAATTTGTGTTTGTGATAAGCCACTCTTATAAGTAATTAAATGTTAATCTCATTTTTTGAAGATTGTATTGACTATAAAGAGAACAAATGCCATAGCAAAATTTAAAATCTCCCTACCTTCCTCATTTATATCCCCAAAACCAAAGTTTCCATGAATCCCTTGATATCCTAATGCCTCTTTACCGACATGTCCATTTAAATCTCCTCCTAAACAAATCATCTCCCTTTGTGGAATCTTTTGAAACACCTTATCTAACTCTTCCCAAAAAACTGCCTTTATACTATCTTCTAGTCCTACTTTGGGTGTGTAAGCACAAACTATATTCAAAACCTCTGCTCCTAACACTAATTTCAATGTCATGATTCAGTCACCATATCGTTGTATGTCTACTACACTCTCCTTTAAATCTTTATTTATGATAATACCAACTCCGTTTCGAGCCTTTTCTTTACCTGAGTACTATAATTTAAAACATGTATCCTCTATCTCCTTTGCTTTTTCTCCAACCCATTTTGTCTCTTGTAAACATAGAATATGAATCTTTCTCCGAATTATAGTATCTACCACCTCCATTAGCTTACCCGATAATGTTCCGATATTCCAAGAACCAATACGAATCTTATTATCTAGGACTAGCTTCCTTACCCCCCGCATCCGTCCATAACCAAAAGTTTCCAAAAACCATAACTTATGACATAACAAACAAATATCTAGGAAGACCAGGAAAGCATAAAGAGGTAAAGGATTCCAAAAATAAAGATACCCACACAAAGTGGGGCTGCTACATGGATTCATAATATTTTAACTTTAGAAAGAAAAACAAGTTCGTGTCTTCTCTTTGTAAACCTTTTGAGGCCTTCCCCAACCTCATTGAAAGTGCTAATAAAATTAAATTTTTCACACTTCTGACCAGAGCTCAATCTGTCTAACTCTCCAAATATCCAAAGCACATCTTTAATAGTTAAATTTCTATAGATGAATACCAACTTCTTCTCTAACAATCTAATTATTGATCCAGTATCTTTTTGTTTTGGCCACACATCCAAGATCCACCTCAACTTTTAGAGAAATTTAATTGGTAACATGAGGTACTAACACTCAACATCATGAGGTATTGTTTGGTCTTACCATTGCTTTATGCTCTCCAACTCCAACTCCAACTAAGCCTTTTCCCATACTAGACGGGGTCAGCTACATGGATTCTTTTTTTTTTTTTGTAGAATCCATGTTAAGTCCGACAAAGTTTTACGCTCGCTGTCGGAAGCCTAACACAACTCCAACTCCAACTCCAATTACCATTGCTTTATGCTATTTCATTAAATTCTTATCACAGTTATCACAGTGAACACCTGATGTACGTTTCCAATTTAGCCAACTTATATTACTCTAACCGATGTGATTTAAAGAGCTTGTCACACCAAAGCCCCAGGTGAAATAAGGTAAAAGCACATCAAAATTGGTCCATACATGTCAGTAAGTCGCAAGTGTCCACATATTTACAGAAAGCACGAGAATACCGAGTTGCAGCTTGTATGATAGAACACATAAGAGGCAATGTGATGCCTTCCATGGAAGTAAACCCAGTATTGGGGGTGTAGTGTAACCGAGCCAATCTTGAGTGTGATCAAGCTCGACTCAATCTTTGTATTGCACTGGGGTTCCAACTTGATCGAGTTTTGTATTGCAAGCTCAAACTCCGGGCCATTAACACTCCAGATTACTCGAGCTTGGCTCAAGATCGTGATTTTAGTGCGAGTTAACTTCCTGTTTGGGGGCCAATACAAAGTGTTCATCATAGTGCAAAGTAAATATCTAATTGTGGTACATTAGTGGTTAGCAGAAAAGCTAAACAAACAAGAAAATTCATGCCCTGTCCATATAGCCAACAATCCAGCACATGCTTTATTAACATATAAAGATTCCGACCTGTTTTCTGTAATACCCCTCCATCACTTTCTCTTGAGATACAGTACTGAACACACCCATCTATTCTGAACCTTCCCATTTAATGTATGTAAATATATATGTACATGTAATATATATATATACCTTATGTCTATATAAATATGTATAGCTTGATTAGGCTCGTGAGTAATTCTAGTAAATATTTGGTGAGCTAACAGATATCCCTGATTTGACAGTCCAATGGATACCAAACCCAATTACAGTCTATTTTCTCTGACAAGGATTTTCTGTTATCCACCTCCTATTCCAGTCATCCTCATATATGTTTAGTTGAATTTTGTAATGGCATATCCAACATAATTTATAATATTCATATGACTAACTCTAACCTTAGAAAACAGTCTTGTTCTACCAGTGCATAGGGTACAATATGAATTGGTACATACTGCGTCTTGGGGCATTTATGATACAATATTGAAGCCTATTATACAAGGGCATATCCTACTCGTATTGTAGAAGGTTTTTGAGCTTATTTTAATCTTCTATGGAATAAAATTACGGGAGGTAACATGGCATGAAGTTCAATACTTACAAGTTACAGTGCCGTTAGAAATGTGTGTGGTCGAGTTTAGGTTCTATACAGCTCATCAGGATCTACGAGAATTGTAAATAAGGTGAAAATAGAATACTTTGATGGAAAAGGCATATAATGGTGCCTACAGTATAATGCGCTGAACATATTAGTCATTGCCAAGATTGTGTCCCAGGTGGCACAATATCAGAATCAAAATATATAAGCCCATATCTCAGTTCTACTGCTCTCAACAACAATCACCTCCAAAGAATGCCCGAGATACCTTTCAACAGTCTCTTCAGCACAACAACCACACCACATACATCATATCACACAAGCGCTGACCAAAGTGCAGACCATCAGAATAACTATTATATGATTTCTTCCAAAGACTATAATCACTATGATCATTCATTGGAGAGGAATTTGCACTTTAAAATGCATACATATGCAGTTCAATCACAAGTGAAGTAAAATGACAAGTTAACTGTGGGAAGGGATGCTTGCGACCAAGATGATAGCACTCCTAACCATATTCAGTTCAGAAGACCAACTTTGGAAACTCCAGTTATCATATTGAAGCCTTTGACATCAACAGGTGTATGTGTGTGCAGCATATATGAGAGAGAAGTTCCTGCAACTCCTGCAATACTACAAGATAAATGATTTACCAACTACCGCAAAGAGGTAGAGGATGAGGCACATCCATATCTGAATTATCTCATGTAAAAGAATACATACCGGACACCCTATTACAGCAGATTATGGATACATTTGAACAAGAATATTTGCTATGATCATCCTTAAACTCAACACCTTTGCAAGGAGTAGAATGGCATAAACCTGGCTAGGAACAGTCCTACCAAGAGCCAAGAAATCAAGTGTCCTACAACAAGACAAGGGCTCTTAGTCTACCTAAGCATAAGTAAGGATAAAACAACAACAATAACCAATCCTTTTTCCATACTAGATGGGGTCACCTACATGGATTCTTTATTTACATGAGGTTGGATCATGTGCTAAGTTATCAGGTTACTCAAGAGAAGTTAAGATCATTCTTTATTGTTTCCTTCCAACACTATTGTGGTCTTCTTTTTCATCTTTTAACGTAATCATTATCCAGCTTCTCGCACCTTCTTACCGGATCTTCCTTTGGTTACTTTCCTACATGTCCAAACCTCCTTAAATGATTTTCTCATTTCTCAATCATTGGTGGTCATAGATTGGTTTGGACTATAATGGATCTAATACCAAGGGTAAGCACACCATTCCTTAAATCGGTCCACCGACATGATTATGGTATATCGAATTTCATTCAATCCGAGGAGATGCAAGAGCAGAGCAAGTACGAAGGGGGCTTACACGGAAATGATTGAGAAATAAACCACTGGAAACAAAGATATAATCATGTGTATATCCGTAATGATGCAACATTGACCCGACCCATCCAACACGAACAATGCAGGGAATACCTAACCCAGTCAGGTCCAAGTGTGAGGATAAGATGCCCCGGCCCTTACATGACCCGATACTTGCACCCACCCATACCCGACATATATAAATATATACATATATTTCCATTGATATAGGAACTTCTGTACAAAAAAACAATGATATGTCCGATTATAGCCCCTCTTGGATGTAAAATATATCTCCTCACCAACCCCACAGGGCCATGGTGTATGAGACAAATGTCCTCGTTCCGATTAGGGATGTATTCTATGGTCATAATTATTTCAGATATGTCTTTTCCATTCCAACGAAAATCTATTTTAGGGTATATAACACACGTACATTTATACCCCACCGCCCCGTTACCATCCCTATATATATGTGTGTATGTATGTGTGTATATATATATATATATATATATATATATATATATATATATATATATATATATATATATATATATATATATATATATATATATATATATATATATATATGTGTGTGTGTGTGTGTGTGTGTGTGTGTGTGTGTCTGTTTCACAATGAAAAATGGAAGCCCCACATGTGAAAACCATAAAATTAGAAGAAAAAGAGATCCGTTCACCTAGAACCTGCTACACGTTAGACGATCCATCCACTAAATGGCAGAAATAGGAACCTACTCCAGTCTGAGCCTGATCTCGGAATGAACAGACAAAAAAACAAATCGAATTTCTATTCCTAAAATCGATAACTTAGGAAGTCCCCATATAAGCCCAAACACAAAGATAGCACGTAAACAGCAAAGAAACGGGTCCAAGAAACGAGGGCAACAATAATCTGAAAGAATAACCATCAGAATTCACCAAAAGCAACGTAGATTAAGGATTCCACAGCGTTTATTACCTCTAAGTGAAGGGCACTGGATCCAGTTAGGGATAACTCCATTAAAGAACGAACGACAGGCAATCGAAGCCGATCGATCGTCGAGACTGTCTCCTAAGCTCTTAGAGAAGAAGGCGGACGTCGATGGCGCCGGTCCCCTGGATAGGGACGCGAGCCTCCTTCCCGCGATCCGCAACATCTCTGTGTGTGTGTCCTTGCGCGTGTGTGTTCTCTCTCCGACGCCTCAAGGGAAGAGAGAAAGTTGGAACTGCGAAGTGATTCGACGAATAAGGAGAGAGATGAGGTCATATTTTCCACCGGTTGACCCCCGTCTAGCCTTTAATGCCTTCTACACCCCCACCTTTAAAAACATTATATCGTCGCTGACGTTTGTTTTCATTTTTTTAGAATAAGAGTTAGCTCTCGGGTCGGGTCTTACTGGATCCAAATAGCATAGTCAGGTCCTGCTCTTTATTCGACTTGTCCATGGGACAAACTATGTCTTGGCTCATATAGTTTGGCTTGATGATAACGAAGGGGTCGGTCTGCTCGACTCGAACCATATAATTTTAATGAGTGCTTTGTTGCATCGTCGAAGGTTCGCAAAGCGAAGCACCACAATGTTTTCAGTGGCCATTGCAATCATTTCACATCTTATCATCTAAATACTTTGAGGTTTCCAAGATTAACCAAGCTTGTGTTCCTCTCATGCTAATGGTAGCTCTTCTCACTAACTCAGCTCGTCTTAAATGAGAAAGTTAGATGGTAATAGAAAATGTTGTAGATTAAGAAAATGATGAACTTAACTCAAGATGCTAGGTTCATTTACCAGCTCTTCCTCAACTGATATACTGATGTGGATTGGATTTCATCTAGAATCCCATTTGAACTCGACCTGATATGTTTCTTGCAAGAAGCTGCATGCATAAAGAAAAAATGGCTCACCTTGCTAGGTGCGACTTGCAAGATGAAGGTCATGAGTTGATACTTGGGGTATGCATCTGTCTTCAGTCACCTCATTGTAATTCGAGCCAAGAGCACCAACCGTGCCAGCTTCAGTCACCTTAATCATGTCTCTCATTATTTGTCTTCATTTGATATTATACCAACTTTTTGTTAAATAACCACGTTATGAGAATGATGTCTTCTTTCTCAAGTGAAATGCATTGTTGGTGAATGAGCCCAAAACTAGACAAACAAGTTGCAGTACCATCAAATAGCAATGGACTAATCATTCAACAAGTACACCGAAAGGTTTGTAATGGTTGCACATCTTGAGAGTGCTGACTGACATAGAACTTCAACCTCGTAGCAGTTGCAACATCTTTGTGAGACTGTAATTGAAATCGACATCAAGACTCCCATGAATTTATGTGATTTAAAAGGTTCTTTTATCGTTTGGTTGCATTGTCCTTGTGCCTCTTCAAATAAGCAACCAACTTGGATTAATTAATCCTTATCCTCAACGTGAGTTGTGTTGCTAGATTCTCCTTCTCTTAGCCGAGGTTTTCAGGTGCAGAACCTATGGATTTAATTTGTTTACAGAATTTATTTTCCGTATTTACTCGATGAAGTGTCCAGAACAAACTGAACAAACAAGCAGCAGAAGTTTATTTCACTCCGCAAGGAAATAGTACGTAGCAATACAATTTCCTAATTCACCGATACCACGAAGGGACCATAAATTATTGACTTGAGTTCGAACATTATGGAGAGAACTGTTCCTTGAAAGGATCCTACTTGATGGCGCAAAAACCTCACTGACTCTGCAAATCTTTTGTAGCGATTGCACTCTTCATAAATCAAGTCTCCACATTAAGGATTTTCAATCTGCAAGCCTGCCATACAATTTGTTCTTATTGAGTACCAATTGACAAGTGAAACAAACCAACAGCAAATAGTTCTTACCTATCTCTTTTGCATTAACAATACTAGGACAAGCAGCTGGTTGAGTGGAACTTTCATCCAAGAAAGGTTCCAGATGATTGGTGTTGGACCAAACTGGGTATCCTTTGATCCTCCCCTGCTTGAAGATTTGAATCATATTGAGTTTTTTCTGCTTAACTTTGAAATGAATTCCATAGTTCTTTATCTAAAAGACATTACCAAAACATTCAGAGCTGCAAGTGTTGCCATTCCTTCTCGAGACCACTAAGAAATGAAAGCATTAATAATTCATGCATTACAATGTCTCTCTCACACAAACACGCACACACAGAAATATCATATTATATACTCTTTATATTTATTCACCACGACTAAAGAATACAAATTTATGATGCTATAGTTCCTTACCTTAGAGACAGATGCTATATGGGGAACAACAATCACATTTTTCAGGTCAGCAAGACCAAATCTGAGGTTCATCCTGAAAAATGATCATCAGATAGCAGTGAGAATATTACAGCTCTACTAGTTCCAGCAAGTATTTCAAATACGTGCTCCTACCTCAAATACATCCAGGCCAACTCTAAACATCGGATTTACCTTAAGATGTTCAGCAAGAGCAGCTTCATCAATGACAGGGCATCTGCTCGCATTTACAAGAACAGCATCCTGCATTATCATGGAATATCTGTTACAGTTCATTAATTGGACATCGGACAGAAGATGCTGAAGGAAGAGATGCACACCAAAGTTAGAGTTTTAGTCAGTTCATCTGAGTGCTACCTTTTCCATGGTTAATAGCCGCTCCTTATTGATCAGGTGATATGTCGTGTTGTCCAACACAGGATGCAAACTTATCTGCATAAATTTTTCCAGTGCAATTAATCCCATAATCTCATCAATTAGTAAAACTCTGTCAAAGTAAGGGAGCACCCTTGCATGGACGGTCCTAAGATAGGATAAAGGAGGGTTTTATTAGGTAGTTGACTGCCAGCATAAAACTTTATTGGCTCGCAAGTGATGCAATGTTTTTAACTAAAACACAAGATTGCATTCAAACTCAGACATTAAGCATGCTTCCATGAAAATACTACTAGGACCTTCTCTGAAATCTTCATGTCACACCCTCTAACAAACCCTACCTAGAGCTGGAAAAGGCTTAGGTAACAGCCAACCTACCTAGTGTGGGAAAAGGTTTGGTCGTTGTCGTTGTTGTATTTCAACACTTGCTAAATGAAGACCATTACTCTCGTTGTCAAGCATGCATTCACCACATCAGCTTGCCTAAGAACTTCATCCAAGCTAGAAGCTCTTGTCCATGTAACTAGTTTTTCCCCATTAGCCTTCAAGAATTCTCCATAAGCTGCATTGAGGAGCAACTATCAATCCAACAGTTGAAATCCATGGAGGATCGATGTGTATAAAACCCTCAAATCATCAACCTGTTACAAATTCTTCTAGTCTGGTAGACTGATAAATCGTAGTATACCAGATTCATCTTGAATCCTTCAACCTGCTGTATGTATCGAACGCTGTGCAAATCCAGTAAAAACACGGAATGAGGAAACAGAGGTTGAGCTTTGCCACTTTTATTTTCAAATAGAATGACAATTCTGAAAATATTGGTCACTTCCAAAACAGGGGAGAGAGAGAGAGAGAGAGAGAGAGAGAGAGAGAGAGAGAGAGAGAGAGAGAGCAATGCCATCATCCGTGCATATGCAGATCCAATATGACCAGCTCCAATCACTCCAACCATTTGTCCTTTGAGCAGATTACCCACAAATCTTTCAGTCAAGACACCAGATTACAGTTCTTACATGGCACAACGTTGGAATAAAAAAATCCTACAACAGAGAGAGAGGGAGAGAGAGAGAGAGAGAGGGAAAAAGAAAAGAGAGACATACAGATGAGGTAGCCATCCACCATATAGACCTTGCCTCATAAAGTGGTCAGCTTCCACTACTCTCCTGGCAGCTGCTAACGTCAATGCAGCTGCTAACTCTGCTGTTGTTTCAGTTAGGACACCCTGCCAATCCCCTTGTTACAATTTGTAATAAGTGATTGTCTTTATCTAAGAAGAATCAGGAAGCAACCATGGTATCGGGTCATTCAAATCAATGTCATCAAGATCGATTGGTTGATTCAGGTCAAACAGATGGAAATCACCACTTGAAGCCAACCAATGCCTTTTTACAGTTCTATATTTCATGGTTATGAACATTAATTTAATCCAGTGTTGCTGATTCACTAAATCCCTTTGGAAAGGATTCAATCTGTAAACAGTTTTTGGAAAACACAAACCCGAACTAACTTGAGCATGTTCAGTTTTTAACTATTACAAAAGAGCTTATTAATGATCTGTTCTACCCTAGTGTACCCACAGCCCATTTGATTAAAGTGGCAAATAATCCATGCCAATATATTAATCAGCTGACACGCACACAGAAATAAACAGGAGGTTCTTCAGCTAGGGCTATATACATCGTGTAAAACTTAGAGAATCCAAAATACACAGTTCTTTTAGTTATGCTAGAAATTGACTCTGCTCTCAGGAAAAGAGATCAAACAAAATTTAATCCATAAAGAGGAACCCGATGAACTTGATTTACAAGCATAACAAGCACAGAGCACCACGTAACTCATACACAGAGAAAGTTTAAAGGGAAGCTATAATCAAGGATCACTTACAGGAGTGTTACCCAGAGCAATTCCATTATTGGTGGCTGCATTTACATCCACATTATTGTATCCAACAACCATGTTACTAAACGCATTCCCAGCTGCATGCCTTAGCGCAGAGAATAGCGTTTCGCCCCAATCCTCTGTCAACTGCAATATTGAAATTGAATTCAAGAAACCAAACACTCGCCATAAAAGAAAAAACTACTGTTCCTGCTATGGTTGTTCGTTCTTTCTTGTCCTGCTCTTGTTTGTATTATTTTCCTGCTACTTTAGTAGATACCGATTCAAGAACTATGTTTTACTACTGTTCTGCGTCTACAGCTACTGTTCTCCTACCGTTGGCGCAGTGGAAATGAGAAACAAGTTGAGTATCTCTCCTGAGTTTTATACGAAAATAAACAAAAGAAAACCTGAAAATCCATGTCATCTCACATCCTTGCGGTATGAAACAATGATAATCATCCGAAGATTTTCCCTAGGCAACCATATTAAGCAATGTGAATTGAAGTCTCCAGCGGAAGAGCATTTCAGAATGTTTTAGGAAACTTTTTCAGAAATTCAGCAGAAATATGAAACAAGCTAGACAAACCTCACCTGTCCAATAACCCCATCGCATTTATCACCAATCAAAGCGAGTATATCGACAACAAACAAGATGGTTTTCTTTTCTGTGCAAATATGAGTACTTAAAATGAATGGTGCGCGTGAGAATCCAGATGAGAAATGCATCTAACAAAATGGGAAAACAAATTCAGAAAAATACCTCGATTCTGCAGTCCTGGTCGGTCAAGAGCTGAATCCAACGGCTACCAGGCATCGGTTTCGTGCTTACTATCCGGTATTTGCCCTTGGCATTCCATATCTCCACTGAGGCTGCTTTCTCCATGTTTTAGCTGGCTTTGATCTTCAGTCCCCAAATGAGCCTAATTACAGACTGTGAGTTCCCTCGTCAGTCGTCACTTACCATAAATACTTTGATCATTTACATGAAGTAAAAGAGGTTTACTTGGATTATTGTCTTATGCAATGGGACACATTTCTGCCTTTTTTCAAATACTAATCAAAAGGCAACTATGAGATGCTCGAATCACCGGATGGAGACAATAATTCTCTCTCTCGAGAGAGAGAGAGAGAGAGGAACCATTTAGACTCGAACCAAGTTTTGAACTGGACTTATTAATCTGAACTGTCTCTATTCTACACGACCCATGTGCAACCGACCTGTTTTGTAGGTGAATCTTATCGGAACATAGAACATATATACTGAACCTGTTTTTGCAGCTGATCCCATTGAATGGTTGGCTTAATTTGAACACAAATCCGAAACTAACCCAACTGCACTTGTTGTGCCAAACTCAATTAGATATCGAGAGATATAAAAGAAATGGTTTAAAAATAGTCATAAATCAAAATTCGTGTTCTTGAGTGAAGATAATTATAAAGTGAAGTTCAATAAGGTCCATGTCATGTTAACCTCATTCGGCTCAAATCTGACTCGGCTTACAACCGACCCAAACCTGAACCACATTATAATCTGTTGAGTTTGGATTTGAAAGTTAGATCCGAACCGAATCAGGTAATCTGGGGCTCAAGCTGCTTAGACCCGAACAGCATGTACAACCCTAACCCATTAATATGTTTGGGCCTTCGGATAGCGGGCCAGTGCTGGAACTTGGAATTTTGTTCAATGATATTGGTTTGCTCGAACATACTTATTTATAAACTGGTTCAGGTACATCGTAAAAATACAACACTGACACAACCCGCAAAAGTACATGTTTATATTCACCCAAAGTGACACGAACAGATGTGCCGCGTTTGGATATTCCTTTTATACACGAATTTAAACGACATAATAAAAATGAAAGAAAATTGATGGCAATTTCAAATGCAACACGAAAATCTGATAAACACAACCCAAAAAATCCATGCCAAAGGTGTCAAAAACGATCGGCTTATGTTTGGGTTGATAAGTTTTTTCACACAAACACGACATTTATATAACATGACACCGAAACGGCAAAGTTGAAATTTCAGCCCTGGCTGGTTTAGAGAGAGAGAGAGAGTTGGCAATTTAGACCTATTCCGTGCATATAGACCAGAGGTAGGGATGGTAATATTGAGCTGACCCATGCAACCCTGACCCAACCTTACCCAAACCCAACCTGTTATTTGTGAAAAAGACAACCCTGAAGCTATACCCACCCGCTCCATTGTAGTTCGGGTTGGGACCAGGTATATGTACACCAGTCTCTCACCTGCCCCATTCCCATTGCTAATGTGAAGCACGAAATCTTCCTTTTGAATTAAAACGATAAGATTCAAAATAAGGCAAAACAGATGTAGACATGGCTGGTTCTGGGTTTCGGCTTTCAAATCACCAGTTTTAATTCTCCTAAAACTAGGAATTGAAACCGATTCGAGACCAAACTTGTTCTAGTTTTGGTTTGAGCCCTAGACCACTCAAAACTAAAAAAACGTATTTTTTTTTCAAAAAGAAAAAGCCGACGATTTGAAACCGGTGGTCTTAGTTCCAGTTTCAAGAAAGGTAGAACTAAAACTAAACCAAGTGGTCTCTGGTTTCCGGTCCAGTTTGACCGATTCTGGTTTCTGGCCGATTGAGTTCCAGAAGAAACCGCCTGAACGGTTCCAAATCGGTCATGCCTTATAAGCACAGGAGAGTAATGGCGGATCTAGAACTTCGTTTACTATTAGCACTTTGGCCCCCGTAACTCTTTAGGGTGGGGTAAGTATGCACCACACATGGTTCACTTATTCAACTGTGGCCTATAATTTACGTTGTTCTTTCAATTTTGATTGGGTGAGAAGTATGTGTCTCCTTTCTAGCATGAACATGTCCATATCTGACCGTGGTTCTCTCATGGCGATCAATTGGAGTTGTAGTTTACAGGCAAAAGCTTCATGCAATTGGAATAAGCAAGCTCAACATCAAGTTTATTTTGTATCTACAAGAGGTATTAATTCCAAAAGTGTTCCGGGACACAAAAGAAAAGCAACACATAAGTTGGAACTACCATGCTTGTGTACAGCTCGACTGAGGAAACGGAAGACCACTTGATCCTGTTGTTCGCTTCTGCCCGAGAACAATTACAACTCCATAACCTGTGACGGTGGTGGGCTTGTTTTCGTTTTATAAGGACCTGCAGTGCATGTTTGGTGAGCCAAGAAGAAAACGAGGGGCTTAAAAAGCATCAAAGATATATATAGAAACGATCGTCCCGTCAAGACAATACGAGTTATCTGTTTCAGGTCTGTCAACATACAAGTCACGTAGATGATTTCAAGGGCAAAAGAGAATGTAGGTTCACTTAAATATTTACAACTCCCTGAAAAGTTACCTTCAAGGTGCTCCCTTCATACGTTGATTTTCTTTTCTCATTACCTTCTCATGAATGAATACCCCCTCATATGAAAGATAATTTGGACATATAAAAAGAAGATCAAAAGAAAAGAAAGCTTCCATAAAAAGTACGAGAAATTGGATGGTGAAAATGTTAAAAAGAGAAAGAGAGACTATAAAAGTACAAAAGTGTTAAAGAAAATAATAAGAATAATCTAGATTTATGTTCAGTTAACTATTAACATGACATTCATATGATCAAGATATTTAGAAAGAAAGAATTCACCGACTCTATCTAGTATGGTAAAAGGTTTAGTTCTTGTTGTTGTATTACCCCCTCATATGAACAAGTTTATCACACAAAACCACAGGGAGTGCAAACAGGAAAGGATTTCTATGTGAACATTAAGCATAAAAAGGCCCATCAGAACGGTGATTTCAGATTATGATGTGTTCAGCATAACCACCATCTTACTTTGGGCCTAGATTTTTTTCTGCCGCATTATCTTAATTCAAATCGGCTTACACAGAAATGTAAATGCATACCATGTGCTCCACGAATCTCCACTTCTCGCCACTCTTGTACAAGAGCACAACAGCAACATATTAAATGTGAGAGAAAGTCATCACAAAGTCCCCCCTTTTCAAAGAAAAAATAATGTCAGCATAGTGTATTTTCTGTAATATTTAAAACCAGCAAAACTGAAGAAAGTGAAAAAAAAAAATTTACCGTGATATTTAACAACTTGCGAAGCTTTCTTCTCATGCAACAAGTATAGCAACAGCATGATAGTATCAGAGAATATGTCATCAAATCACTACATGCTTGCTCTGGAGCTGAAAAGCAGCACGGAAAGAGACTACTAAGTCAAAAAATTCTAAGTACTTAAACAAGGCTCTCTAAGAACCCACCGGACAATAAAGATGATTTTATTTTGCTACAAAAAATGCACAAGGGCACCTACAAAAAGGTGCATAAAGATATCAATTCATAAATTCAAACATACAACTCTCAACAGTGCAATGCGTAGTCAATTGAGAAATCTAAGAAATAAATTGATGTGAAAGATGACCACAAAATTAAGAAAGATCAACCCTGTTTGGCATTGGTTAAGTCTCTGTCAATATTAGGCAATTAATTATGGTTCTTCTCAATGTTCTATTGTAAGTTCTGCTAACCAGCCAAGTTTGCTCCAATCAGCTTCTCAGGTTGCCGGGGACTCCAACAAAACAAATCCTATTTTGGCTTTACCTTCTCCAGTATCATGTTCTCGTACCGAGTAATACGCATAGCTGGCTTTCCTACCAAATTCTCTTCTGTCTGCTTTGTGTCGTCGGAATAAATTCCTAGACCCAGCCTGAGCAATGACTAGTGTCATAGGTCGTTGAATTCCCTGAAAGTTGAGTTTTTGAAAAACAGAAATTTTGTTGCTTAAAAGTAAAAATGAAATTTATTTGTAGCTGTGAGACATAAATAAGAGAAAAGGAAATAATATTTTGCAATGGAAGCCCTATGAGAGTAAAGGTCCATGCCTCCAAAAAAACAAATTGATAGGCAAAACGATGTGCAGAATCATGGCAAATTAATTCCGAAGCAGGTACTGAGCAATTTCAGATAACCATTGCATCAGGTACCCAAAATGGCTTCAAATGAAAGCCACAAATGATTACCTTGAAATGTCTATATGGTCATATTCACATTTGGGCTCCAATTAACTTCCACGACCTACTTTTGAATGAACATATCAAGTAGCAAAAGAGAAATGCAGCTACTCACATATCTTTCCCTGTGAGGCAACAGTAGCTATTCTTGAAAATGTTCCGCAAGGATAAAAGAAAGTCTTCATACCTGGAGCAATATTTTGAACATAGGAAAAATCGGATCAGATATTAGCAAATCCAAATCCAAAATGTATCATCATAATTCATTATTATCAGGAACATAAAATGCCAGACTGATTTGCTTTCTAATAAGTTCCATTATCTCATGGATTTGGCAATCGTTCAGATTCATCCTCTCATGGTTCAGTCATTCACCACAGTTTCCACTATATGACACATTAGGTCTAGAGAAAAATAATATACACTAATAGTTCCATATTTGTTTCGATCCCTCAAACGGCTGATAGCAAGCATGAGCAACAAACTGACATTTTTCTCAAACAATGAGGTACCATTACAAAAGAACTTGATTACTTAGTGGCCCTACTACCTGTGCAGTGAACCTGGGACAAGAACAAGACCACGTTGCTTTATATTCTCCACCTGGAAGTAACATGGACAAGCACATGTGTCTTGACTCAAAGCCTTACCAACCTACCTATGGTCAGATGGGACGTCCCCATAGATTAAATCAAGTAATAACAGGAAAGCAGAACATCTGGGTAATCACATCAAGTAGAGTTCACACAAGAAAGTGGGCATCCAGTACTAAAACCAGTTATTCATCCATGAAGTCCCATCTCAGAAAATACAAGAATCACCCTTACAATAAACGTGCACCAAAGGTGTCTGTTTGCCACCAGATCATCATAAAATTGATTTTGGGTAGAGAAAATGAAAAAGTAAAATTCGGTAGAAAGCAAAAACATATGTTGTTGTAAATCACAAATAGCTATCGTAGGAACAAGACAGCAATATCAATATAAAACAGATGCAATGTTCAAAGATTGACATTGTAAATTACCAATAGCTATTGCTGCAGAAAGTGGTTGATTTATTTATTTCAACGCCTTGATCCTACACGGTGAAGATGTGCATGAGAATATCTACTCTATCCAAGAATTAGCTACGATGTGAATTTGCATCTGTTTGGTCTCTGTAAATTTATGATGACCATGAATAATTGAAACTTACAAAGAAAATAAGATATTCCTAAACACGAAAAAGGAAGCATAAGAGCGGTCAACAGGAACTAGGACAGGTTTTTGCCTGTTAAAGAAGGGTGGCATGTGCAATGTAACTACAACACTTCCAATTTTACAGAAAAGGAGAAGAGACGAACAAAGGAAAGCCTGTTGGGAACCATCCTACGAGGCCTGGATCCCATGGCTCAATACAAAAGACATGAAACACTTATGGCGAAGAAAAGTAATGATAACGCACAGCACATATAATTGTTTCAATGCATCATATATCCAACTATCATTCTCAACAATGAAGAGAAAAGAAAGCAAACCTACACAGAAGAGGTTCCGAGCAGCAGCCAAGTAAATCTGAGTGCCATTCTTCATGATTGTGCACTCTGCTAATGGATATATGATCATGTCCAGATGAAGCTGGAGAATTATTTCTGGGAAAAAGATAGATATTGTCATTGATACAATTGAGCGATCATGTAATACACATTATTAAGAAGTTCAGGACATGTGCAAACGAACAACCTATAAAAGCAATGAACTAGGATCAAAACAGCTCAACTCACCATGCGGACTGTCAGCTATTTTCACAAGAATAATGGCAAAAGGTTAGCTGTTATATTCCCCAAACATGACCAGCAACATCCGAAAATAAGAGTAGAAGTTCTGAACCTTTTATAGAGCAGATACATGAACAAACTAAGTATTAAAAGACCCTACAGGCTAGATATTTGACAAGCATATTCAAATTCCAAAGGTCAAGCTATTCCCACGAGATTTGGAAGTCCTCTAGTCTGTGCAATTGAAGCCACTGATCACAGGACCAGAATTCATCGAGGGATATCATGAAATAATGTTCATCAAATTTGAAGGAACAGGAAAGATATGATGTTGGACAATAGTTACTAAAAGTTGTGCAGGCATAGGGTAAAGCCAAATTCTTGTTAAGCCCAAATATGAACCTCAGAAGCAGAAATGATGAAGTAACTACGACTGCAAAGAATTATATTTTCATATTCAGGGAGTCAGGATTCATGGGATTAAAGAATATTGTTTTTCTGGCACACTGGGACTGGTGAAGCAATCATAGCATGGGCTTCAGATAAAAAATCATATATGTTTCCACTGCATAACCTTGCTATTGTTTTTAGTACTTTGCGCTTGTTATGAGTCATGCTACTTGTCTTCAAGATCTATTAGTATTATCATTGACCTCATGCATATTTTCATTGTTATTCTTCTAACTGAAGTGATATTCTTGGGTGGGACAAGGGGGGGGAAAGAGGAAACCTGAAGCCACCTATGATGGCTCAGACTTTAGATTGTTACTTCTATTTCCTTTTCTACTTCACTTCCCTAGTTATATATTTTTTCTTTCCACTGCAAATTCTTTTACTATCAAGTTTGTCACTTCATTTTATTTCCAAGCACTACATTTCATGTTCACCCATATTCTGAAAACCTTGAATTGGAGATATTCCTAAGAATAAGATGCAATTAGAAGTAAAGATATTCCTGACAGTAAGACGCAATTAGAAGCTAATACCTGCAGGCAAGGACACCTTGCACACAAGCATGACACGTTTGAAACATCTTAAAATGCTACAGTAAGAATGAACAAGCATTCCAGGGAACTATATGCACTAGTAAACTAGATGTAGTCATGTAATGTGACTTCAGCCCATAGCCCCATGAAGAAAGTCAAGTTCCAGCCAGTTCTTTCATTTTCTAACTACAAGATAGGAGGAAAACATTGAGAAGACCTATGCCATCAAACTGACATTTTATGAACCATTGCTGGGTCTGTAACAACTGAAGAGAAACAGACAGACATACACAGAGAGAGAGAGAGAAATGTTGCAGATAATGAAACTGATGTGGCAATTTCTTTGGCATTCATATATACGAGCTAAAAGTAGAATTCAACCTTGAAGACACATGAGCATCATCATCCTGTCTTTGGTAAGTCTCTTCCGGCTGGGACCCTTTACAGTGACCGACTCCAGCTGAAGTGTGTTCCTCGTGCTTGGACTTTTGAGAATGTAACTTTTCTTCTTTGTGAGCGTCAGCAGCAGATTCTGTCACTTCAAGTAAATGCTGAATAACTTCACACTGTCCTATATCCATGTTGGCTTGTGATCTTTGAAGTTCCTCTTGGAGCTTCTCATTTTCCTTCTGAAGAGCTTTATCAAATGCCAAATTGGGATAATGACAGGAAAGTGTTTTCTTTAATACTATCGTGTGCTTTACAGAAGGCACTGGCTTCAGAATTACATCTTGTGCCTTTTCATCCTCTTCATCAAGGGTGTACTCCCTCTGATCCTTTTCAATGTCTTCCAGTCTTTCCTACCATATTTTGAAAAATAAATAATTAGGAAGTAGCAAACAGTAACATGATATTATGTTCGCAGTAATGAGAAAATGATGCTTTATTAATCATGTTAAGTTCACAAGGATCAAAATCAAACTCAAGAAACTTTGAGTAGAAAATCCCGCTTTTGATATAATAGCTGGCTTCATTCTAGGTAATTATTTCCCTACAAATTCTGTCTTTTGTTCCAAAGATCATAGATATTTGACAATAAACTTGAATAAAAATGTGGAAACTATGACCAAATCTCAGCTTTACTCAACATGCTTTAAGCATTTGACAACCTTTGGCTGGATCTCAGCATGATTGACCTAATGTCATTGTCTGATGATCTGATCGTTTGAGAGCACATTCAGTAAATACCGAGTAATCTGTAGTGGATAGAACCCAAAACTTTTACTGAATCATCTTTAAGAAGGAAGGACAACTCTACGTTGACCAAGTCAGCAAACAGTTGCATGTCGTTAAATTTCTCAAAATTATCAAATTCACAAATTGAAGTTCATTAGCTAACACAAAGGTTCCCACGACGGGACAACGTAGGGTTCAAACGTCAAAACCAAAAAGGTAAACCAAAAGCGGGAGCCACATATCTTACAGTTCCCGAAAAGAAAACATAAGTGGAGGGAGGTAAGTCTGCATTTGGAGATTCACCCAATTATCTAAAAAATTATGAAAAGTTGCAAAATCGAAGGCCAAGAAAAGTAAAGATAAAAAAGTCACCACCATACCAGAAAGCCTCAGGCTATAGTTCACAAATCCAGAAAATTCGGGATAAGATGGAAAATTCAGATTCTGCGGCAGATCACATGCTTAAGATCATATAATTATTCCAATTCTGAACAAGATGTGGGGCTTGCACAAGTCTCTCAAGAAAGAAGGATGAAAAATGAAGAAGCCCAAAACTAAATCCATAAACATCAAATAGAGGAGCAAGTAAGCAGTGAAGACGGATCTTTACCTTTACTCTCGCGTTGTCAACCAAAGTAATGAGCGGAACGAGCTTCAGGTAGCGATCGATCTCCGTCTGCGCCTTCCTGAATTGGTAAACGATGTTCCAACCCATTGCCAAGAGGTAGAGATAGCTCCGATCCTGACAGCTATTAATCAACACGTACGATGTCCTCAAAGTGTTCTCCAAGTGCTCCAGAGGCTCCCTCGTCTCCGGGTACCTCTTGAGTTCGGAGATCTTCAATTGCTCGAGCAGATTGCCTATGAGCTTCAGATGCGTCGCGAATTGCCTGCAGTTCTTCTTGTGCATCTTAGCCGTGCTCGCCGCCCTAATGATCATCCCTATCAGCCGGACTGCATCTATTCCAGTCAGCTGAGCAACGTTAGATAGTTCGCCTAACGCTTCCCACGACGTAGCCATTTCCCTCCCTTAGATTCAGTTCCTCTCTCCGCGTCTATCCTTTCTATATTCAACAACAGTCCGCTACTGATTTCAACAGTGACAGACGAAGAAATCGAGTTTGTTCTACCTCTAGAACGCCGCTTGTTGCGATATCAATTCAAATGTGCAGGGAATTTCTTCAGATCGTCTCAACCCATGAGGCTTCTTTAGTGATCTTCAAGAGAAAAACGCCCGCTTCTTTGGTGAAGAAACAGAGGAAGAGCTTAAATCCTGCTCGACCTGCATTGCAATAAAAACAAGGAAAACGAACCCAGGAATTAAAGCGCGCGCACAGGCACACTCACAAAGATGTTTCTCTGCTCTTACGAGGACAGCGTTTCCGAATCTGCTTCTTTCCACGCTTAATTTTTTCACGTTTAGCTAAAATGAAACCTTCTGACACAGAGCACTCGCAGCAGTACGAACCTCAAATTCGACGATATCAGAATTGACTCGGGTCCACTATTAGAACCGCAATTCCTGCAAGAATAACTCAGACAAAGGATTCCTCGAAGAAGGTCAATGCATGAGGTTCCTGGAGCATATTTAAACAAACCGGTCCAAATCAACGCCTTCTTCTTCGGATAAGAAACAGGCGAAGATCCTCGATGCCACTCATCCTGCAACAAGACGAACAAGAAGACTGACCTCAAGAATGAGCAATAAATGCGAATAAAAGGAAGAATATTCTAGAATGACATGCTTGATTCGCACACAAAAAAAAGAGAGAGGCGCCCGTTTCCCCGACGATAGCTGATAATCTTTCTTACTCTCTTTATATCTGGCTCGTGTGCTCTGGCGTTCACGCCTGAGAGGGGACGGATTTTGCTCCTGCCGGCAACAATGCAGCGGCCTCTCTCTCTCTCTCTCTCGCCGCTAAGCAACACGGCCGTCCCTCTCAGAATCGGCACGTCCGTTATGAAGTGCTGCAGTGAAAAGCCAAATACGTCCTTGTCCTTTTCCGTAAACGACGTCATACTGATTTGACGTGTCCTTGATCACATCCTGAGAAACCATACTCAACACGAAAAGGGGACGAGAGGAAGATTTGTCTTAAAGTTGAGGATATTATTGTCAATCAGGAACCGAAATGGAAAGGAAATTTTCCGGTAAACTTCCTAACGTTTAACTCATCTGTTTTACCTTACCTCAACCTTGAACGAACCCAAACTAACCCTAGCACAGGTCACCTGGCATGGGGCTTGACTCACAAGACAAGTGTCATGAGTTCGACGCCCGGGGTGCGCATACCTGTCTTCAGATCTAATTGCCAGATTATATTTTTTCATCCTTGTTCACTCACGATCGATCATTATTTTTTTAAGAAATATAAGTCTAATAATATTGTCATTCATTCTTCTAGTAATTTTTTAAATTATACTTATCTTACCGAAAAAAACGAATGAGTATAACCAGATGAACAGAATCCGATTTTCCAACATGTTTACAGATGATTTGTAACAAGCTAAAGCAAGATGAACTACGCGCAACTTGGTTCATTTACCAGTTAGATGGCCTACCGTTTTACCACAGGCACACACACACAAATAATGTGATCTCATCTTAGCAAAAGCCTTTTCCACCCAAATAATGAATAATGTACTCGAGGAGTATAGCTAACGGTTGAATCTGTGAGCTATAATACACAGCCTCTGGTTTAACCACGACTATTCACCCCCCCACACCGAAAAACTTTGTACATCCTCAAGTGGTGTCGCGAGTGCGTATACTTGAGTAAGGTAAGCATGCCCAAGTCAAGCCAACCAGCAAAGGGGCCACGATTGATAAAGAATGTGATGGTGGAGGACAGCAAGTGCCACAATGCCCAGACCTATTTATGCCTTGTACAATAATTATATATATATATTATGCTATCGATCTAAAGCTGAGTGTGCCACACATGCTCGAACCTTGTTGCTTGCTGAGCTTTTCCATTTCTAAATAATGGGAAAAAATCTTGGCATTTGAAAATGGCTTTCACGTAGACAGCTAGGGCTGCTTCTTATAAATTAGGAATAAATAAATAAAAGATTTGTGCAGTGGTTCTGGAGACCAGTTGGTGGTAAAGTTGAAGGTTTCTAGATGGTGCTTCAATGGCGGTAGTGGATCGTTGACTGCAATTGGATGGTGCTATTTTCCTTTCAATAAGACCATAAGTAGACATGTTGGGTTCTTGTTTGCAAGTAAAGGCATTGACTAGAAGGTGCCTCAGGTTCTACAGTAACACAGACTCACCTTGCCATGGGTGTAGCCGTAGCCTTAGGTAGTGGTACCTGTGAGGCATGAAGGTTGTGTTTCTAAAGGGGGCTCTCTATTTTGTGTGTTTGGCACTTGTAATCATCCCATGAATGAAATTTATTAGAAAAATAGTTGAATGATAGTTGGTAGAATGGAGATAATTTACTACAATCATTCCTGGTGAAATAAGCTTGGAGTTGCACAAAGAGCATCCGCTCACTTGGATAGGGAGTTGACTAAAAATTCAAGATCATAAGTTCAACACCCAGCGAACGCATCTGGCTTCAGCCTGCCCATTGTAACAAAAAGAAAAAGAGGATATATTTGCACCTTTCTTTTTGCTGAATCTACATGAAGAATGAATCTAGATCGAGCTCAATGGCGACTAAGAATCTCTTTAGTCAACCCGACTTAGTGTGGGATAAGGCTTGGATTTGGTTGGATATGGGAGACGATGACCATCTCACACAATCCAAATGGCTGCAACTGTGTCAGGTTTGGTGTAGGTGAAGCTAAAATTTGCATGTTTTAAGGCCACAACTTCACAGGGGAGGTGGAATCCACCTTCTATGTGAATCAATATCACTAGGGCTTCCAAACACCCCCAAAATCTTATATCCTGTTTGCAGTAACTTGAGGAAAAGGTTATGCTGACAGGAAGGAGACTAGGTCTCACCACCTCCTGGCTGTGGCTTCTCCTGGTAACAACTCGGAAGCAAAAAATAGAGTTCCAGAATGCATGCACACACATACACACAATCATTCATCAGTTTGAAGAAATCGGCAATAAAACAATGTTGTATTGTGAAAGGTCACAAGATCCGAGCAACAATGTTGGAAGTATTGAGCCCAAAATATCATATACTGTTTGCAGTAACTTTAGGAAAAGGTTATGCTGACAGGGATGCAACTAACTCTCACCACCTCCTGGGTGTGGTTTCTCCTGCTAACAACTTGAAAGCAGAAAAAAGTTGCATATGAGAATGGTAAAAGCAATAATGGAGTTCCAGGCGCATGTACAAACACAATCATTCAGCAGTTTGAAGGAATGGGCAATACAAATTAGTTTTCAATAAATAATTCATCAATATACTTTTGTAAAAGGTATAGATACTTCTCTACTGTGTTGTGAATGGTCACAAGCTCCCAGCAATAATGGTGGAAGTATTGAGCCCCATTAAAATTTACACACAAGCTTGTGATGCAAGTTGCAAGGTGGACTCATTGAATGGATCTAAAAAGACCAACTGCTACGAAATAATAGAGCCGGACTTCGGTCCTCCCCATCAGATAAATATACAAAGCCTGGCTGCAGGCTGAAGCTCTTACCTATACTGAACCTGAGAAATGCTTCTAGTTGAAATTGCACCTTGGATCTTCCCTGCAAATTTGCACAACTTAGGTTAGATTGGTCACTCATCATCTGACCGATGCTTATATTCCATTCCGTCTCATCTTTAGGACAGTCCGAAAGCGAAACAGCCCACTGCAAAGAGGTACCACGAGATTTCTGCATTTCAATCCAACCACTAATTCTCAAACTCTCGTCAAGCTCAGACTCTGCAACAAGTGCAATAGACTGCATAGGGACACCAGTAGGCTTTGTATTTACTGCTGCCGCAGTGAGAGACGTACGAGTTTTCATGCACAGTGGGGCAAGCCTGATTCTCCGGGTCAATGAACTTGGTCTGCAGTGCAAAAATGATAGACCCAATCTATTGCCTTCAGAAAGCTGGCAAAACAATTGAGCAAGAGAACTATGACATCCCATGGATGCTTGGTCCACCCCTGATGCATCACCGAGTTCAGCCAAGGAAACAGCAATATTTGATTTTTTCATCGCTATTCCAGCAGCGTACTTGTAATGCAGACAAAAGATAGGCGGTGCAGATGCAGAGGAGTGCGTGAAACCCTGATGGTAGAAGAAAATGAACCCTATCAAAGACACGAAAAGGCACATCTCATTCCAAAGAAGACTTCATATAGATGACTGCAATATGCTAGGCTGAAGGAATATACTTTACATGATACTGACATGGAATTGATTTCAATCTGTTGATTACTATAAGTTTAAAATGGTGTCAAAGATATCCCCCAATTTCTTCGGCCTTGGTCACATTGTGCACTAACACAGAAAGCCATTCCATTTCCCTGACGAAAACCTTAAACAAAAATTTAAATAGCTAAGATAAAGCTTACATGTATGGGTCTGGAAATAGTTCCAACATCTTCGCACCGTGCCCCAAATGGAATTGCAATCAAAGATAACCAATCAGTAATACTTGCCAAATACATAACTTTTCTTAGTGACATTGGGCTGGCACATGCATCCTGATTGACATTGAGCCCAGACAGTTCCGTGACCAGCTCAGTTATAAGAGCATCTTTCTTTCTGAAAATTGTGTCAAAAGTAAATCTTGCTTGAACTCCGGTACGGACTCCTGCTTTGTCCAGTAAGTCACAGTCTTTCTCAAAGTCATCATTCGCTAATAACAGTGACCCAGAAACACTAACCTCTCCCTTTACATTTGTATTCGTCTCTTCAAAGAAGCCTCCTTTAGTAGACTTCAAGAGCGCAAGCGCTTGTTCGACTTTATCTTGCCTATCTCTAAGTTTCATCAGATCTGAGAATGCCTCCCTCTGCAACCGCTTCAAGATGTCAATCTGAAAAGACGTCAAAAACCACTGTCAAATGTCCCAACGCGAATCAAGTGCACTTGAAGCTGGTCCCTTAAAAAAATGAAGCACTAAAAGTCTAAAAACATGAATATACATATCCAATTATTACAATATGAGTTCAACCTAACTTTGGCGCCTTGTCTATCCGAAGTAAGCATTGCAACGCTCAATTCCTACTCTTCCTGTCCTATACCAGAAATTATCTCACAACATTTATTTCCAACCTTCACTTCCCAGTTCGATGTTCAAAGGAAGTAAAAAAATCGTTCCCATTTCCTAATTCTGCTCTCCATGATACGTCTGTCTGTTAACATGCACCATAAAAATTAAAAAGCACAGATGAACCACACGAATTCTCAAAAACAAAGACAACTATAGAATCTGAATTTACACAAATTTGAAGATGGCATTCAAACAATGACTGGATGTGTGAATTTCCTTGCATTATCAGTCATATATAGGAAGAAGATTTTTAAAAGTCTAACAGACACCCACACAGTTGTCTGCCAACAAGTAAAATGCCCAAATCACTCCTCAGTCTCATTAAGGCTTCCACTTTTGTGAAGCAAATTACTGGCAAGTGTACTACTAGAACCAAATATCTACATCAAAGATGCAACAATATGCCAACAGCGTTGAATATACATACTACATATGCACACACGTGTGCATGCATACAAGGAGACATATTTGTCTCTGTGTGTTTTTGCATACGTGCATGTGTGTGTATTATAAGATTATGTCAAGAAATGCTTTGCTAAAGACACACTATCATAATAACTTACCACCCTCATGCTGAAAAGCATTTGACTATCGAAAGTCACATATTTGAACCCCAACAAGTGCATAAAAGTAGAAATAGATAATGCACGGGTCTTGTACATATGCTAAATTACATGCGCACAAGCAGAATAGATTAAAATGTATTAAAGAAAGGGTAGCCCTAATGCTTTTCTGAAATGCCAAACAGATTAGGGTTAATAACAAAATTATATCCTTATTCTTTACTAAACTCAGGTAAGATGTTATTTGAATAGTTTATTCACCTCAAGCCAGGTATTAGTGTTGTCCCTTGGATGTTCAGCTATGGAGACTCAAACTATGTTATTGCTAATAGGTTGTGTTCTAATCTTCCACCTACTAAAAGTCCTTCTAAACCTAGGTTAGACCAATAGCTGGGTCTCATTAAGAGAATTTCTATAAAGTTAACCAGCCTTTGCAACTTTTAAACCATTGCAGGGTAAGCACAACCAATCAAATGAGAGGAGCCACTGGTTCAGGAATGCGGATTTGACCTGTTCCTGTATCTAACGGAAAAGAAAGGAAGGCCTGAGGACTTCTTTTTCACTATTGTTCAACAATATCACCACTTGACGTAGTGTAAGCTTCTGCATTTCTTTAGTTTGAGTGCAGCAAATCTTGTCTCTAACTCTAACTCAAGTGCTTGGTTTTAGTCTAATTCCAAAGCGATCACTCCGAAAGTCCCCCTTGTTGATCACTTAATTATATCTCTGCATACCCTTCATGACATCGATCATCTCTAATACTGACACATTTGTTATCCTTCTTCCATAAAAGGCCTCATCCTTGACCAGCCACAATTTGTTCAAGATCAAACAAGCCTACAATGGCCAATCTACTATTGAGATGGCCGGTCTGAAATGAACAGAACTGTTGACAAAATCTCCGCCTTTACTCATGAAACTGGAGTAAGGTTGCTAGCACATAGTGTGTACAACATGTTCTGCTGAATCATTCTATTAAGCTCGATGAATGGATGCATGTGAAGTACCGCTACTTCCAAAGGATGCCCTCAGTTATTTCATGACAGAAATGAATATGTGAGTGTCATGTACTCCTGGATTTATGGCACCATTTAAAACAGTTGACAAGTTCCGAGCTATTTATTGTTATCACTCTTTCTGTTCCCTCAAAGCTTTTTAATCATGTTCTCATGCCAACTCACACAATAATCTCAAGAAGTGCCAAGTCGTCCATGTTTATGAAGCACACTGGAAGGGAGAGAACCAAGCACCTTGCCTATTGCTAGCTCTTCACAAGCATTTCTCTTCTAGAAAACTTTATGGACCATGGAACTCTGTCTTCCAGAATGCAGAGCGACATCCCACAACCAAAATGGGCTCTAGAAACTGGCTTAGACTTTCCTACTGTTAAATATTTTCTTCTAGAAAACCAGAACTCCTAATTCATGCACTTATTGCAGGTCCAGATCAGAAATAGTTTCTAGGGGTCCTCTTCATGTATGGTGCATGTGATGTGAGTATAATCGTTAATACCAACTTCAAATAAAGGTTCTTACACTGTTACACATTAGAAAGCATATGTGACCTGTTTCATGGAATTTATGGCCAGACAATCCAAGCAGCAGCTCAGAAGATTCTTAGCAGAAAAGATTAGATTTCTGTTCCTTTGGACAAACAAGAAACGAGTAGATTTCTCATGAACATCAACGGACCCAAACATTTAATAAAAGTGGATCTCTGAACCATAATCCATTCAATAGCAACTGGACCTTTGCCAAACACTAAAACGGCATAAAGAGTGTAACAATTTTAATGATCACCAACCATAACAAAACTAAATGAAATACAACTTCAAGAGTGAGCTCTACAGACAAAGCCAACAGTCTACCACGACCACTCCAACATTTAGAACAAAGAAGCACCATAACATAATGAAATATGAAGCACTAAAGAATTGGGTATCTCAGATGTCAGAGAGAAATAGTGAAATCAACAACCAAAAGACTCGGAATATTGGAAGAACACTAACAGGATTGCTCTTTTTTCGGCGGGCAGAACCCATAATCACGCTTTGAATGGAATCCTCGCAGGATTTCACCCATCCTTGGAGCTTCTCGGCGACTGGAAATGCAGACACCGTCCAGAAGTTTTTATGGGGAACCTTCTGACGTTTGTCCATCTCAAACAGTACGAACGGATTGCTAACTAATAAATCTCGCTATGACGAATTTTCTGGACATAGCAGCATCGCGCTACTAAGGGGATGAACCATCATTCGACGAGGGCGCCAAAATGATTCAACGGCAAGCAAAAACTGCAAAAAGGGACGATGAAACGGATGTCCCGCTCTTCGTTCCGTGCGTGTGAGCCGCGACGCTAGAGAGAAGAATCCGGTTCAAACTTAGAGCCGTCTCGTAAATCGGAGATACGGAGAATCAGATTCGATCGGGAAATTTTAAAAAAATAAAAACACAAAGAGGTTATCTTTTGGTGAACCCGACCCAGAAACCGGCCCTTTATGGATCTGGATTTAATTTCTTTAACCCTATTGGTATCGAAACCGGATCCGTTTGCTTCCCATTTACACGCGCGATCGCGCCAGAATGGGCGGGTGAGAATCTTTTGGTTTCCCGCGCGCTCGCGCACAGAGAGAGAGAGAATGGCGGACGACGAAGTCGACGTCGGCGAAGAGGGAACCATGGCGGAGGACGAAGAATTCGACATATGGAAGAAGAATTCTCCTTTTCTATACGACCTCGTCGTATCCCAAGCCCTCGAATGGCCCTCTCTCACCGTTCAGTGGCTCCCAGATTCCTTCTTCGTCGCCGGCGACGGTGGTGTCCCCGTCCGGCGACTTATCCTCGGCACCCACACTTCCGATGGAGAGCTCAACTATCTTTACGTGGCTGACGTCGTCCTTCCTCTCGATGACTGCGATGCCCTTGAGTTCGAGCAGGAGATTGCCGGACCCGGCGGGCTTGGCGTCTCCAACAACCAGGTAGAATTACGTTCCCAGTTTTGGTAGTGTTCCCTCTGTATTTGCCGAAGTTCGTTCACAGCAGGCTGATTTTATCGAAGAACAATTTCTTTAATCCTATTTTCTTATTAAGTTGAGGGCTTGGCGTCCTCCCTTTTGGTGGTTGCGATTGTGGGAGTTTGGGGAATCTATGGTGTGAATGATGGTTTGGAAAGCGATACTAATGATGGAACATGTGCGTGATTTAGGTGTAAATTCTATGATTGGAAGAAATGGAAATGTGCCAAATAGGGTTTCTTTTGCTGTTTGATTGTAGAGTTTTGAAGGGTGAGAAAGGATTCGAGGTGTGTTAGTTGTTTACTGTGGTCAAATCGATGAACGTTAGGACACTCGAAGAAAACGACGTAATGAAAGTAGGGGAAATATCCTACACGTGTTCATTCAGACGACCATGCCCAAGCAACAAGCGAGTAAATGATTGCACAGGTATATGGTTTTTCTTTTTCTTTCTCAATTCGCTTGAGAAGTACACAAATTGAGGCTCTTGCAACATGGATTTATGCAACTATACCATATATCATGAAAGATTGCAATGAGGGGTTAAGTTCAGGAGAATACTTGCTGAGCTCTATGGATGTAAAGTGTGGCATATATGTTTTCTGGTAAATTTTATTATTCATTCATGAACTGATTTTATTACTCTCTGTATCTCTCTCAAGAAATGATGCACTTTGAATCCTTACGGGCTTCCAGAGAAACATAGTCAATGCCTTTAATATGAGAATATGTATGCTTTAAAATGTTGTCCCGTTAAGCAGTCAGAGATGCATTTTTGGGGAAATGTCATGATTCTTGAGGTCTTGCAGGGACATGGATATTTTTTTTGAAAGGAATGTAGGTCATGGTCATTGTTATCCATGGACATTAAATTCTGACAATGCGGGTGCAATGTAAAGTGGTTTGTTTTTCTAACTTGTTAACGTTTTTCAGACTGTACTGTTGTAGTACGCGTACCACACCCTGCTTCATTTAAGTGTGGATTAGATAAAGCATATCCCCTTAGGCTTTTTACGTAAACATGTATTCTTCAATATATCAGTCACTTCAGCATCATCCTCTAACTGATAGTTCAAAGCTCTCAACATGAAGCTCTTTGATTCATTTATATTCTTATAGGATTTTATCTTGCATTCTGTGGATCATGCACGTCCAATCTAGTGCATCACAGCTCTATGCTGTATTGCTATCTGTATGTTTTATAATTATTCACAAATTGCCCATTTAGCATCTAGCTTTAGTTGTATGTTTTTTTCTTTTGTTTTGTGATGCATCTTCTTTTATTTTTGCACTTCGGTGTTCATTTGGCATCTCTTTCTTAATTGGAGATTCTGGATTTTTCTTAAGCCTAAATGCTTTGAATTTGTGTTGCAGATACGTCTTGTAAGGAGAATTAATCACGATGGGGAAGTGAACCGAGCTCGTTATATGCCACAAAATTCTTCGTTGATTGCCACAAAAACTGTTAATTCAGATGTTTGCATATTTGACTACAAAAAGCAGCCTGCAGGATTGTCAGATGGTCCTTGCAGTCCTGATATGCTGTTAAAGGGTCATTCAAAAGAAGGTTTTGGCTTATCATGGAGTCCTGTGAAGGAGGGATACCTACTGAGCAGCTCACGTGATTCTTGCATATGTCTGTGGGATATTTGTGGATCTTCAAAAAACGTGTTGGATGCCAAAGAAATATACAAGGTAATCTTGATATGCAGAGTCACTTCATTTTCTCGTGTGGATAGGACTCTGTTTTGGTATGGTTCTTAATATTTGCATATTTGTCGTGAATTTGTATTTTGATATTTGTGCCATTGCTTTGTCCGGAAAAACTGAGGGTTCAGGGATCCCATAAGGTAGAGCAATACTGTAGGAAAATTTGTTCAGCCATTCCTACCAAGCAATGCTTCCAGTAGTAGGATGCGTGTAGTGAATTTCTGTGAATGTCAGTGCATGGAATGGGTTTAAAAAATTAAATTAACTTACACTACTTACTTGAACTAGTAAGACTTAATACTGTATGCAATGTTTCCAAACTTGTGAATGGCACTATCCTCTCTTTTTTTTTTGGAACAATGAATTATTGTTCTTATTTGTGGATGACACTGTGTTAGTCGATGAGTTTAAGGAAAATATTAGTAGGAAATTGGAACTATGGAGAGAAACATTAGAATTTTGATTTAGAAGAACAAAGAAAGAATATATACAATGCAAGTTTGATCATTTGGTTACTTTAGATGACATAAAAATTAAGATTGGCATACATTATATCTTTTGTAAACAAAGTTTTAAATACCTAAGGTCAGTTTTTCGGAGTGATGGAAAAATTGATGGAGATGTTGGGAATGCAGGTTGGTTAAAATGAAATGAAAAAATACATCAAGTATTCTATGTGACAAGAAGATACATTGTTATAGAGCAATAATTAGACTTTATGGTTTTGAGTGTTGGGCAATTAATTATCAACATGTATAAAAGATAGTCATGGCAGAAATGAAGACATTGAGATAGATGAGTGGTTGGATGAGTGGTGACACAAGGAAAGATGATATACATAATGAGGTTATTAGAAATAAATTGGAAGTGACACGAATAGATAACAAAATAAAGGTAAATGGTTTGGACACGTAGAAAGACAACCAAAGAAAGCCTCCGGTGTGAAAATGCTAAAAGAAGGAGAAGACCACAAAAGTGTTAGAAGGAAACATTAAAAAAATGATCTAGTTTATGGCACAAGATCGAGCTCTATGAAAACAAAGAATTCATGTAGCCGAACTCATCTAGTATGGGGAAGGCTTAGTTGTTGCTGCTGTTGAAATAATGATTTTGGATGCACGAGGAAAATTAATTCCAGCACTGCATAAAACTGAACTGCTCTACATGAATCAACATCTCAAGAGATCAAATTTTCTTTGTTTGTTGAATGAACAACTCTGAAAAGTCTTTTGTTCTTCTATATTTCTTTTTTGCTAAGCATCCATATGTTATCTGTTTTCACATGTAATAATTGTCTGATTAGCGATGACTTTGTCTTGTTAAGCACATTCCCTGTCTCACAAATTTCAGGCTCATGAAGGGGATGTTGGTGATGTTTCATGGAGTTGGAGGCACGAGTCTATATTTGGTTCAGTTGGAGATGATCATCAATTGCTTGTATGGGATATGCGGGCGTGCAAATCAGATCAGCCACAACATGCAGTTGAAGCTCATCAGGCTGAGGTAAGGGGCTCTAAAATCGGTAGCGGATCCACAAAAATTTTAGGGTGGGCAATAGTCTGCAGAACTATTTAGGTGGCATGAACTGTCAATTATAGCCAATGGTTCAATCCAAGAGAACAGTTTTTCTTTTTTGTTGATTTTCCAAATTACAGGTGGGGCCAAATGCTCCACCTTGGCTCAATGTAGGGCTGCCACTGTCAAAAATCTAATATCTGATTCACTGACAGATTCTGCAGTAGATATTGCAAATTTTATGCTGGTGTGTACTTTTCCCTGTTGAAATAGTGGGATTGTTTTGTTGTGCACAACTCACGCATAAGGAGTAAAGGCTTAACTCCTTCTTCTCAAGGTAGAGGTGTTACTTGATCAAAGTAGGTGCTCACTTTCTTTCTATGATAATGCTATTATAATTTCCAGAGATACTATTGTTCCTCACTTAAAATGTAAAAGATGCCTTCACCACATCTCGAAAAACAAGAAACACGAGACCTTAGTGTAGACTACAGAGTTTTGACTAGAAACGACACTATCCTAGGATTGAGAAGATTTGCCTGTTATTAGCCAGTAAAACTCATCTTAACAATACTGGTTAGGTGGTTAGCATCAAAACAGTTTTAAGGATAAATTAACACTTTAAAGATGGTGTTTCCCTTGGATCTCTCATACACCCTTTTTGATCAGTCATTATGATACTTTTATTGCTTGTGGATGTGTTTAGTTTCTGTAATCTATCGCAACAGAGATGAGAATCAATGTATAGCAAAGCAATCTCTAACCAACCAGGGTGAGCACACATGCGCCATTAAGCCCGATTAATGCCCCCAGTGTATTTGGAGTTTCTAGTGCTTCTTTTCATTGAACACTACCTGGGAGCAGCTAAGTATCCATAAGAGTCGATACCTCCATGGAGAACTCTGGAGAGAAATTGAAGTGAAGGATTTATGACTTTGTACAACGAAGGTGAAATCTATAGAATGCAAGATACAATCTTTTGGTGGATTATCCAAGTCAATGGCACTTGAGCTATGATTAGCACGTTTCTAAAACTTAGTGTCTGGTTCATCCTAGGCTTTTCTATGCTGCAAAGATGTCTTCCGCACCATACACCACGTTATGATTTTCCTAGTTTTATAAGAATTATGTGCAGCCTAAATTAAACATCTTTTATGTAGAACTCAAACTGCTGTTGGCATAACTTAGTTGTGTGACCAAGTTCGTGATGCTGGAGTAGTTAGATCTGGCTATTTGTTATGTGATTTCAAGCTTAGCTTTTTTGTGAAGTTCCTAATGACTAGAGGGTGAAATTAATATCTAGTGTTATATAATTACTTTTTCATCTCCTGCATGTAATTGATGCTTTGTCTATATGCGTCACAAGTGGTGTCTAGCTACTTCTCCACAAAAGCTGTACATGTCAGCCTTAAGTTTGTCAGTGGTAGTGCATTTCCCCCTTCTGATGCTTGCTTATTCTCTCTCTCTCTCTCTCTCTCTCTCTCTTGAAATCTTTATCTTAAAGGAAAACTGCTGATGTTTAAATCTATGCAAAAGTTTCTCAATCTCTTGTTTAACTTTAAACTTATGATAGTTTAGCAGGAAATTGATCACTGATAAAGTTTTTTTTTTTCAGGTGAACTGTTTGGCATTTAATCCATTTAATGAAACAATATTAGCTACAGGCTCTGCAGACAAGACTGTCAATTTATTTGATTTGAGAAAGCTTAATATGCCTTTGCACACATTTGCTGCTCACACGTAAGTTACCACTGGAAAAAATATTACATTGCTTAATTAACATTCACTATTGTCGCACACTATGAGACCATAAATTTTCATTAATAATCCATCTAGAAAGCGTTGGAAAGAAACAATAAAGAATGATCTAGCTTATTGTGAGTTAACTGCTAACATGGCACACGATAAGGATCTGTGGAAACAAAGAATCCATGTAGCCGACCCCGTCTAGTATGGAAAAAGGCTTAGTTGTTGTTGTTGTTGTAATCCATCTAGAAAGCAGAATTTGTTGGGTTTTACAAGCACATTGTTGAAACTTCATATTGGCTTACATGGGGTTCAATGTATTTTTCTAATTTTACGTGGTACTTACCGGACCAATTTAGGGGAATGTCAATATGGCATATTCATTTGTGGCCAAGGTGATTTTCCAAAATTTGAGAGTGAACTTAAGACACTAGCTGCTATATATGAAAAAGGTGATTTCGTATTTGTTTTCTGATCTTTAGCACCACGCTGGTTGTGTGTTGACATGTATTCTTTTTGGTCCATCATGCAGCAATAAATTTTACTTCTCAAATGATTACAAACATGTGCAAATAGTACCATGCTCGTAGCATGTTGGGATGTGCATAACTAGAATAAAATGGAACTTAACTTCCCTGTAGTTGTGCCCTTCTTTGAGAGATTAACATTCTTGGTCATATTTGCTAGCATGTCTTAGGTGAATTTCATCTTTGGACTGTTCTTTGCCATTTACATTCTATAAAGTATGATGGATATCTGTTTCACATTGTTGTTTCTCGTTTGGCTCTAAACCTTTGTATTGTTTAATTCTTTTACTGTATACTGAATGTGTGAAGCTATATTAGGCCGTGTTGGCCCTTTTTTGCTAGCCATCTTGTAGACTGATTTCCTTTTTCCCCTTCCCCAGAGATGCGGTATTCTTGCTAGAATGGAGCCCTAAGAATGACGGAATTCTAGCTTCTGGTGGTGATGATGGAAAGCTCATGGTTTGGGACTTCAGCAGGTTTGTTATGTTTTCTTAAATATGATTTAAAATGCAGTCTTTCAACTTCCTGATATTTATTCATATCGTCCTGTGATAGGCATTCAATTTTGTGTTCATTCACTTTAGGCAAAGTCTGCCTGCATTCTCAGTCCCAGTGTTTGCATGTACCTGCTTGTGTTTGTGGTGGCATCTATGCATTCACCTGTGTGGTGTTTACTTGTATGTAGTTTTTATGCTTTATTGGGCAAATCAATATTTGATTTACGAATGGTAGTTTACATGTTATTAATAGATGATACACCTGCAGAATTGCCAATACTTTCTCATGCCTTGACCTTCAGAGATTTTACAGGTAGACGCTTGTTGCACTATGCAGTATCTGCACAATGACATAAATTAAGCATTCTAGTAGGCCCTTCATGTCATTTAGACTTTATTTGCATGATTTTTCCCCTAAAATGATACAGTTTGGAGCATTATTGGAAGAACATTTCAATTTAATGAATTAGTAGATCATATCCATGGGATTTTGCCCACAAAAAGTTGGTAAAAATAGAAATCCTACACGAATGGGATCCAGTGAGTAGTGTGATATCATGGGACAAAGTTTTACGATGCAATGTTGTTCACATGCATCTGTGCTAGTTCTCTTTGGCCCAGATCATCAGGTCCTACTAATGCAAGTTTCTGAAGGCTTTCCAAGTTGATATAGCGCATTTCTATATTAGATATCATTTTTGTTATTCTTCAAATTTGCAAGGACCTTTTTCTGTTCGATGTGTATCTCAGAGTTTTTTTTTTCTGGATGATAATAGTTGACCACAGTTATCTAATCTAACCAACCTTGCGGATATTCCTGAAGTTGTTGGTAGAACTGTTAGATACCTGAAGTCCTGAAAGCATCTATTAGATCATGAATTTGAAGTAACTTATTTCTTTTACAAGCTCATGTAGGTGCCAGTCTCATTATGTAATCCTTTTTGCCTGTCATCTGAAGGTTGGAAATATATACTCAATTGTAGATCATGTTGTATATTGTTGGAAAATACATGTAGTCAAAAATTGTGGAAGCTTACGATGATAATGTATGCATGTTTGACTCCAGTAGGTTCTAAACTTTGGACTAGGCTCACTGCACAATAATAGACTAATTTCTGGATTTAAATGGAAGGAAATGCAAATCATTTGGTCATTCTATCTCATGCAAATCATGATCTGTTTATAACCTTGTGGAAATTGATCGTCTTTCTTTAGAGTTGGTGACGAGCAGTCTCCAGAGGATGCTGAGGATGGACCTCCTGAACTTCTCTTTATTCATGGTGGCCATACTGGAAAAATCTCAGACTTCTCATGGAGCCGCACTGATGATTGGCTCATATCAAGCGTGGCTGAGGATAACACCGTTCAGATTTGGCAGATGGCGAAAAATATTTATGGCGACGACGATGATGATTTGACCAATGGAGACCAGCAGTAGGTTGTTCTCCAGCTTGTAGTTTTCCAAATTACAGTCTATGGTAAGAAAACTAAATGCTTTCATTTTAATTCTTCAGATTTCACAAATGGCAAAAAAGTTTTTAACGATGACCATCCAAAACCATAAGAGATATTAATGTGATTCAGTTGTTTGATGGGTGTCCAATGTTCGAGTCTAGCTACAATGTCTCCTGGATATGGTTTTTGCTCTATATATGTCTGACCCTGAGGAGTCTGGTCATAGTGGTTATCCTTCTACCCGATCATTCAGATTTTGAACCGATCCAGTTACATCCACATTGATTTCAATCACTTTGGGCCCCATTTCACAGCTCAAAGCAAACTCCTTAAACTGGGTGTTATGTAAGCTAACACCACATGGAAAAGGAAATTCTCTCTATTTACTATTACTATTTTTTTATTTTCAAAACGTAGCAAATCATAGCTGACTTTGATGTTAACCCTGTTGAGATCATTTCTTGAATTCCGAACAATTGCATATAGCACATGGGAGGTTTTTTTCAATACCTTTCTGTAAGGAAGCAAGTAGCCGATTTTCATTCGGATCCTTTTGAATCTTGTTTAAGTTGTCTCAAATACAAGGAAAGTGTGCCTGAAAATGAGTGACGCACTTGCAGGTTTTCTTGATTAAGAACCTGCAATTGGAAACCCTTTGGACTATTAAGATGAACTTTACTCCTAACAGATGCACACCCTGGGTATACTATATGGGGCGCAAGGGCCCTGGTTTAAGATCATGGATATCAGTTTTATTTGGCTTATATAATCTCTGAAATGAGTTCCAGAACCAATCAAATAGAGAATGAGTCCAGACATTGGCTTCAGTATAAAATGATGAATGTATCCATCGTCAAATTTCGATGCATTCTGGATGTTTGAATTTTGAAATTGGTTTATGAGAGTTTTGTTCAGATAACTTTTACACATACGCACACAGACACATTTCTACGTATATTTGGGTATTATCTTGTAAAGAACTAAAAAATAGAAAATAGTTCTTTACATGGAGCAGGCTAGTGCCCATGAGGGTGTTTGTCTAATTTTCTGCTACACCCATAAAATCAATGCAATTTTCTGAATCTTCATTTCAAAGCTATCTTCCAATGGTAAAAACTCCATGATTTGGGTGACGATGGCGTTGCTTTGCTCGCATGTGGCATGTGTTGAGCATGACTATACACGCTATTGAATACGTTCGTATTCAAAGAGTGGTGTACATGCAAATTGTCAACGGCTAATGGTAATAATAAGCTTATTATTGTTTATTATAAATGCCACTAATGAAAGTAAATGCTATTTTTACTTCAAGTAATTATTAATGGGAGATGCCGTTGAGAAGTCGAAACATTAACTGAAGTGGTTGGAAGTACGCATGAACAGTCTCCCTGGGGCTGCAAATGGCCGCAGAAAAGATGCAACTTTTCCATTTGCTGACTGCGAGACGGGCAATCTGTCCCTCCGAAAAAACATTGGAAACGGGCGATAAAGAACAGGAAGTGCATACATCTACGAAAGTCTTATTTAAATAAATAGAGAAAACAAACGTATCATGTAATTTGTTACCAAATTGACTTAAAAAATATACATTTTTAGTTATCACTTTCGTAGTTGGTGAAACTGCAAGTTAGGTGTACGCGAAGAATCATAGCAGCGTTCATAATATATTTATAGCTTACTCCTCTATCGCACTACTTAGCCTGGGAGAATGCTTGGTCTTGTGTTCTTTTTCCTTTTCTAATGCTTGGTTCTGGTTTTCTTTAGTGGAGTTGGTTGGTACATTGCATATGGGGAATCGAATACCAAAACAAAATAATATATATATGTATATGTATATATATATATATATATATATATATATATATATATATATATATATAGAGAGAGAGAGAGAGAGAGAGAGAGAGAGAGAGAAGGAGTTGTTGGATTTTCATCCGTACTTTTCTTCTTGACGATTTAGACCATCATTAAACAATTCATATTGGAAAAGGGAAAATAAAATGTATTTCATATTTTTTTGCTTTTTAGAAAAGCTATTTTTCTTGAATTGGAATGCAGGATCAAAAAGATAATTAGTCCACATTGTAAAGAAGTGTTTCGTATAAAGAGTAGTTTCTCTCTCTCTCTCTCTCTTTATATATATATATATAGTTATATAGTTATATAGTTATATGAAGTATGTTGTGATGGAATCTTTTTGGTAAGCTTTCAGCATCTATCATATGAGTTCTTTAATATGTTTGAGCGCGATTTACTTTAAATCAATTGAAACTGTCAGGCCGATTCAAAACTGGTCATGTCTATCTCCATATATGTATGTATGCGTGGATGTGCATCATATGTGGCGAACCCAAGCATATTTGAATATAATTCTTGTTTACATGCATCTTTTTAGAAAAAAATCCGTATGCTGAGAGCGCCATCGAAAATCGACTTCATGCACATATCTTGGCTGATGCATAAGTACAATTTTGTAGGCGAAAAAGTTAAACCTATTAAATTTATCTATTTAAGCAAATGTAAATGGCCATTTGGAGGATCTTTTGGCAACACATCTTATATAATAGCCTTGAAACAAAAATGTGATCTTTGGCTTTTTAGTGGGTCGCCATCTACTAAACAAAATCCCTCCGTGTGCGTGCGCGAGCGAGCATGCAGTGCACTCTTACACATCCAACACACATCGAGAGAGAGAGATAGACTCATAGTGTTACGATACCTCAACACTTGCAAGAAGTATGAATACAAGTGAATGGATTCAACTAAGACAGTTTTGTCTAATACAGAAAATACAAGAAACAGATTATAAATATTGGTCTTAATTCTAGGAAATTTAACAACAACTAAGCCTTTTCCCATGCTATGGGGTTGGCTACATGGATTCTTTGTTTCCACAAAGCCCTATCATGTGTCATGCTAGCACTTAATTCAATATAAACTGGATCATTTTTTTTTGTTTCTTTTCAACACTTTGTGGTTGTTCTCTTCCTCTTTTAATATTTTCACAATCTAGTTTTTCATATCTTGTTACATGAGCGTCTTTGGGTCGTTTTTCTATATGTTCAAACCATCTTAAATTATTTTTCCTCATTTTATCTTCTATTGGTGCGACTCCCCACTTATTTTTAATAACCTCATTATGTATACGGTCTTTTATTTGTATAACCACTCATCCATCTCAACATCTTTATTTATGCTAGAGACATCTTTTGTATATGTTGATGATTAACTATTCAATACTCAAAACCATAAAACATAGCAAGTCTAATTGATGCTCTATAATATTTACCTTTCAACTTTAATGGTATCTTCTTATCGCATAGAATACTTAATGCCCCTTTCCATTCTAACCAACCATCATTCATCATAACATCTCCATCAATTCTTTCTATCACTATGAAAAATTGACCCTAGGTATTTAAAACTTTTCTTTTGGGGATGCAATGTGTATCAATTTTAATTTATATGTCCTTTGAAGTAAGCAAATGATCAAACTTACATTCCATATATTCTGTCTTTATTCTACTAAGTCAGAGGCCTTTACTTTCTAATGTTTCTCTCCATAGTTCCAATTTTCTATTAACTTTTTCCTTAGACTCCTCCACTAATACAATGTCATGTGCAAATAACATACACCAAGGTACTTCATCTTGAATATGTTTTGTTAACTCATCAATCACCATTATAAATAAGTATGGACTTAAAGTTGATCCTTGATGTAATCCAATGTTAACTTCAAAGAAGTTTGTCATTCCTTCATGAGTTCTCTCATATATTTTTGTACCATCGTACATGTCTCTTATAAGGTTTATGTATGTCAATGGGATACCTTTTTTTCCAAAGTTCTCCAAAGAACATCTCTTGGCACCCTATCGTAAACTTTTTTTTAGATCAATAAATATCATGTTAATGTTCTTTTTTTTTGCTCTAAAATATTTAATAAGTTGTCTCAATAGGTGAATCGCTTCAATAATAGATCTGTCAAATATTAATCTGAATTGGTTGTTTGCTGTACTCGATACTTGTCTTAACCTTCGTTCGATAATTCTTTCTCATAATTTCATAGTGTGGCTCATTAACTTGATACCTTGATAATTTGGAAAATTCTGAATGTTTCCCTTGTTCCTATAAATGGGTATTAAGTGTACTCACTCTCCATTTCTCGGGCATCTTTTGGGTTCTCTATATTTCCTTAAATAGTCTTGTGAGCTCTCTCTTAGAATTTTTCATACTTCACTAAGAATATTGTTTGGTCCTATAGATTTACCAACCTTCGTATATTTAAAAGCCTTTTTGACTAATTTTTTTTGAATATGCCGATAAAAATTATGGTTTATATACTTTTTTATTGAGTAACTCTCCTAAGTTAATACTATCATCTGTATTTTTATTAAAAAAATTATAGAAATAATTTTTTCATCTATTTTTATATCATCATTCGCTACTAGAATCTTATCATCCTCATCTTTGATGCATGTGACAATAGTAAGATCTTTAGTTTTCTTATCTCTAGTCTTAGCTATCCTCAAAATATATTTTTGTCTTCTTTTGAGTTAAGTTTTTTTTATATAAATCCTCCTAAATTTTGACTTTTGCTTTACTAACGGCTTTTATTGTTTCTTTTCTTGATTTTTTATAAGCCTCTCAAATTTCACTAGTTTTCTTGGCATAATATAATTTATAACATGCATTCTTTACCTTGATTTTATCTTACACCACTTCACTCCACCACCAAGCTTTTTTTGTGCCAGTACACATTACTTAGATTCGCCTAACATATCTTTTGTCACTTCTATAATATGTATAGCTATATTGTTCCACATATCATAAGGTGTACCTACATAATTCAAAACATTTTATTAAATAACTTTATGTTTAAATATATCTTATTTCTTGCATTTGAGGTTCTACCATATGATTTGAATAACTCTATGTAATGTATTCTTCTTTGTCCACTTTTTTACATGTAAATCCATTACTAAAAGTTGATGTCGAGTAGTTAAGCTTTCTCTTAAAATTACCTTTCAATCTTTACAACACGATCTATCTTTTTTCCTATAAACAAAATAATCAATTTGTGTTTGTAACAAATCATTCTTCTAAGTAATTAAATGTTCATCTCATTTTTTGAAAAATGTGTTGGGTATAAAGAGATTAAAAGCAATAACAAAATTTAAAATCTCCATACCTTCCTTGTTTATATGCTCAAAATAATAGTTTTCATGAATACCTTGATATCCTAATGCATCTTTAACGACATGTTCACTTAAGTCTCCTCCCAAACAAATTATCTCCCTTCATAAAATTCTTTGAATTACCTTATCTAACTCCTCCCAAAAAGCTTTTTTTACTTCTAATCCTACTTGTGGTGCATAAGCATAAACTGTCACACCCGCACGAGTCGCGACCACGACCCGGCCCGAGCCGATGCCACGTGGCCGCTTCTCGCACGGGCGTGATGGTGAGTATTAAACAAATACAATACCAATTTAATTCAAACTCAAGAAATATCTAACTGAAATAAATATTCATATCAAAGTTCTAAACAACACGTCCAAAATGGTGCGGGGCTCACCTAACAATAACCTCGAATAAAAGACTTTCTAAATTATTCAACACTTATCATACCATCTAAAATAAAAATGCTGCTCTATCAAACTCCTACTCTGCTCCGTATGCCTTCGAAGTGCTAGCTTCAGGATGAGCTGTAAAACAATAGGGTGAGCTCCTATACATAACTCAATAGGGAGGTTAAACATCTTTAAACAGAAAATATACTAAAAACATGCATAGTTTCACAATCATTTCATAACAAACATATTTACCTTGAAATCATGATCTCAAATTCATACGCACACACTCACACACGCACACACATCATTAGTTTCGATAATTACAGCCCATACTGTGTCTGCCCCAAAGGCCACGGGAGTCGTCCGGCCCTCCCTAACGTGACCTCGGTAACCCCGTCCACGACGGTAACCACGCCGACTCTCACGGCAGAGTGCCCGGGAACACACCCTGTATTCGCCCCAAGCCGGATCGCCCGAGGGACCTGCAAGTCTCTAGAGACCCCACACAAACCACACAAGTACGGCTTGTATATTCACACATCATTACATTTCTAAAACCAATTACAGTTCATCACATTCACAAATCATATCCAGATCCATGAATATCCAAAATCAAACTCATATCCACACAATATTTAAATACCAAGTTCACACAACACATGCATATCAAAACATGCTCTTTATCAAACAGTGTCATAAACATGTTCTATTTAAAAGGCATATCAAATAACCCATAATTGTGAATAACATTTCACAAACTTCAATAAAACAATTATCAATCATGCACATTTAAATCTATCTAAAACAGTAAAATCACTTCTAGCATGGTTCTGTAAAAGAATGCATAACCCCCTACCTGAAGGAACGCTAAGATCCAGTACCCAAGTTGCTGGGTCACTCTTATCACCACCAAATCTTCCAATTTTAATCTCTAAACAATTACAAATAATTGAAACATTAAAATTTATTCAACTATAAGTCTAACGAAACAAACTATATTCGAATCGAATCCTAAACCTCAATTTGGATCCGTTTAAGCTATTCGAGATCCAAATCGATACCCAATTTCATACCTAATCCGAATGAGTGACACAATAGGTAGTTTGTGTCACTGTATCAACACAGAACCTGTAACTACTGATACAGGTCTCATTCTTAACCCAGACACCCATTTCAAGACACGACCCAAACTAGACCCATTTCTGACATAGAACCTATTTTGACACAGAACTGGTTCTTAACACGCGACACGAGGACACGACACAAACCAGTGTCGGTTCATGACAATTCAGACATGACACGACATGAAAATGAAGGACATGCCCAAAAGTTTTTTTTTTTTTTCGGCATCGATCTCGCCGGTTTCCGGCGAAGCATAACCGTTTTTCGGCCAAATCAACGCCATTGCTTACCTACCCCACCAAAATGTTTAGTTCTACCTCAAACTTCCAATCCAAGCCCAAAACTATGATTTTCAACAAGCTTTTCATCAAAAAATAAAAAGGAAAAACGAAAATCTGAAAAAAATATTGAACTCACCGGATTCCGGCTGACTCCTCCTGTTTTCCGACTAGTTCAAGGCTGCCCCAACTCCCTGGACAATATAGTATGAAGGGCCCCTTTTATAGGCCCTTCATACATGGCTGTTACTGCACAGCCTGTGCAGTAACGCTTAATGGGCGTTACTGCACAGCCTGTGCAGTAACGCTTAAGCGTTACATAAACTATATTCAAAGCCTCTACTCATAACACTAATTTCACTATCATAATTCGGTCACCATATCGTTGTATGTCTACTACATTATTTTTTAAATCTTTATTTATAATAATACCAACTTCATTTCAAGCATTTTTCTTTCCTAAGTACTATAATTTAAAACTTGTATTCTCAATATCCTCTGCTTTTTCTTCAATCCACTTTCACTCTTGTAAACATAAAATGTGAATTTTTCTCCAAATCATAGTATTTATCACCTCCATTAACTTGTCGGTCAATGTTCTGATATTTCAAGTATCAATACGAATCTTATTATCTAGGATCAGCTTCCTTATCACATTCGTCTATGTTTAAAATGCGAAGACCCTTACTGTAACTTGTTCACTACGTTCGAATGACAATGTAGCGGAACAAACTTCTTTACTCGTACCCATTCATGATGTGGGAACCCTCTATGCAATTGGTTCACTACATCCGTGTGAAGAGGTAGAGGTCCTTACTTACTTTTCACTATATTCGAGTTGTGTAATACGTCTTATCTGGGTTTTGGACTGACCATCTAAGGGTAATCCCTTACTTAGCCGAGTTAATTCTAGGAAATTTAAACTACATAAAAACTGAAAGAATGCGATTGAGCTAACATGGTTTTGCATATGCCATAATAAATGCGGCAAAGGGTTCACTTGCTTGAGATACATCGCAACCAGGCTCGGGCAGTCCAACTTGCATTTGGCTCTACTGGTGAAAATAACTAGTTAAACAATGTTAGGCCTGCAACGCCACTCTTTACAGAAAAGATCTGCATCTGTTGAAAAATTTATTTTACTTGGAGTTTTGAAATTGAAAGTAACATATCATGATGAATGATGGGTTGTGCCTTTGAACCAAATCGGGTGGAGTTAGCACCAAAAGCGTTAGCTCGCTCATAGGGTTTTGTAGTGCCCACTCGTAGGTGGTGAGTTCGATCTCCATGGTGGTGTGTGTATGTGGGTGTGGTAGGCTCGAACTCTCATCGAAAAAGAAAAAGAAAAATATTGAGTTAGCTTCTTTAATGAGAGGCATTCATGGCTGCCCCACAATGGTAATAAAGATAAATGTGTGGGAGGGTGAGATTATGAAATTGGAACTGTTAATCTCTTAATCGGATAAAAATCATGATCGCCTTTGATTATTACAAGAACTGGAATTATAGTTCTAGTTTCGTAGTTCCAGCCTTCGTGATCAAACACCCTTATTGGGTCGCCCAAGACCCAATTGTAGTTCTAGTTTCGTAGTCCTAACCTTCGTAATCAAACACCACTATTGGGCCGCCCAAGACCCAAACGGTTGTGAAGAATCCTTTGGATTTTCATGGAACCTCTTGCCAATTAGAAGGGAAAGAAACCCTACTGCAATATTTGCTATTTACACTTGTCACAGGCCGTGGAGCGTAAAAGAGGGGAAGAGAACGTGGGAATACTAATGGAAGCTGGCCTCGTCCTGTGGAGCATTAAATTATGCGCCATTAATGATCATATATTAAATTCTACACCTAAAGGATCGTGCACCCAATCACATGCAGCAAAGGGCCACCACACACATACCCTCCCCATTTGCTCATTTTCTTCTTTTTTTTTCGAACGACTCCTCGGTACGTTCTTGCTCTATTTAAGGGCATCCCATTAGGGCAACTCTTCTCATCGTCGTTACCTCATTTGGCTGGTTAGTTTTGCAGGACAGCCATGGCTTCACAAAGCTTTTTCTCTTTGGTAATGGCTGCTGCTTTGGCTTCCTGTGTTGCTTCTTTGCCTGGCGAAGGATGGACGAAGGCGCATGCAACCTTTTATGGTGGAAGTGATGCTTCGGGCACCATGGGTATCTATGCCAACCCTAAACTCTCTTTTTTAATTCATTTCATTAGTAATATTTGGTCATTGGTCTATTTTTGAATGCATTCGCCTCTTATAAGCTGGTTGATTTTATTTTTTTTATGAGAAAATTATCATTTAGGTTTTTGAATGCATTGGTCTATTTTTTCATGGCTAGAGGCTTACGGCAAGAAGACCCGATCATTGCTTTTCAGTCATAATTCTGAAAATTATTTCAGTATTTGAAAAATCATGAAAAATAACTTTATTATACTCTATGTCACCAAAAATTGATCCAAACTCTCTCTCTCTCTCTCTCTCTCTCTCTCTATATATATATATATATATATATATATATAAACACAAACAGAACCAGTTTGGCTCCCATTATGAATTTCTGGGTTACTGTATTACTTGATGTGACCTCTCTCTCTCTCTCTCTCCAGACACACACAGATGCATCTATATATATATATGCACATAAAGCAACCTTTTCACTTCTCTCAATCATAGCCTTAAAAAGTTAAATGTCATAAGGTAGCTTGTTAATGAGCATGGAATGCATCTGTTATAAGTATCAAATCTTTATGATTCGTATCATCTTACACTGGTTTTCTTGTTCGAATGTGTTAGGAGGAGCATGTGGATACGGGAACCTGTACTCAACTGGTTATGGAACAGCAACAGCAGCACTGAGCACAGCTCTGTTCAACGATGGCGAGTCGTGCGGCCAGTGTTTTCAGATAATGTGTGATGTTCAGACGGATTCGAGGTGGTGCCTGCCCGGAAAGTTGGTGACCGTCACCGCCACCAACTTTTGTCCTCCGAATTTCGCACTCGCAAACGACAATGGCGGATGGTGCAACCCTCCCCTTGAACATTTTGACATGGCTCAGCCTGCTTGGGAGCAGATCGCTATCTACAGGGGAGGCATAGTCCCCGTCGTATACCGGAGGTATATAACTTGTAGTTACCGATATATTTAAAATATCTGGAACGATATTCATAGTAATGTATTCCCAAAATACACACTTAACGCATCAAAGTAATATTATTATAAATTGGACTAAAAACAAGTACTTCATTATAAAGTCTGAAAATAACCGTTTAAGTATTTAAAATCTTTAAACATTTAATTTGAAGCTTTTAATTTCTACCAATCATTGACTACTTTCGATCTAACAGTAAACTCCACATTGAAGTTCATTAACTAATTTAATGAGATGGTAAATTGACTCCCTTGTATGGACTGGATGCAGGGTTCCTTGTGTAAGAACAGGGGGAGTTCGATTCACGGTCAATGGCCATTCATATTTTCAGCTTGTGTTGATCAGCAATGTCGGCAGCGCCGGATCGATATCGGCCATATCGATCAAGGGGTCGAATGGAGACTGGCAACCCATGACAAGAAACTGGGGATCAAATTGGCAAAGCAATTCATACCTCAATGGTCAATCCCTTTCCTTCAGAGTCACTACTAGTGATGGAAAAACTCTGGTTTTCCCCAACATCGCGCCGAGCGACTGGCAATTCGGACAGACCTTCACTAGCTCAACCCAGTTCTGATCTCTGATTCGAGTTTTACATTTTAATTAGAGTTAGCTGCGGCGTGCTTGATCTTTTGGCTAAAGCAGCCCGCTAACCAACCTTTAATGTATTTTAGTAGTAGTAGCAGCAGCAGCAGTAGAAATACTTGGAGTTCATGAACTTGGTCATGAATTCATGCTAGCTAAACACTGTGCTTTGGTGAACCCCAAGAACCAATGTGGAACACATTGTATTGGTTGTGGAACACATTGTATTGGTTGTGGAACCTGAGAGGATGGCCTTTTTTTCCAATCTCAGGGTTAGAGAGAACCTCTTGGGGAAATTTATCCTTATGTATTATGTAAACTATGGTTTTCAGTTTATCAATGAAGACAAAAGTACTCTTACTTTTTGCTTTGTGAGTACATGGAATACCACCATTCATAGGTCCAAGATCCATATCTATGAATTGAGAGGTCTGAATGATCAACTCTGCAATCAGTTGTTAGAATCAACAGGCGTTCTAATCGTTTATTTGAATAAATTGAAACCTTTCTTATTCGATGGTCATGATACTTCACAAAGATTGAAAACCGGAACAACATCAGTAATTTTTTGTTCAATAAGATACCAAAGAAAAACTCTTAAATGAACAAAAATACAGCAAAAGTCCAAAAGAAACAGTAATAGCTCACCTGGCTAGGTGGTTGACTCACAATTGAAGACAATGAGTTCGATACCCAGGGCATGCATCTGGCTTAAGCCTTGCTGTCGTACTAAAAAGAAAATGTGATTGTTTGTTGTCTAAACCAACATTGATATGCCAATTGCTCCTGTCAAGGCCAAATCTGTTTGCTGAAAGTGGTCAATGTGAAATGAGATCATTCAGTGACTGATAATTTGGCCGCCGGAATCTAGTCTCGCGCTATATCGTAAGTTCTCGATCAAATTAGTACCTCAGGCTTTTGCTGTTATCACTTTAATTGTATTTTGATTAACACAGTTTCTACTTGTTTAAGGTGATTTTTACATGCTTGGCCAACAATATGACCAACCATCCTCCTAGCTCTCTTCAAGAAACTGATCACATGAATCATGAGATTGATAATTAAGAAAATATTTCTCATCTTGCATGGTGCATCATCTCGATTGCACAATCCTATAAATCTTAATCAAGGTTGGGATCACACTGCGGTTACACACAAGGAGATCATTCACATTGGATCCAACAACTAAAACTTTCACATAATTGAAAATCATAGGATCTTAGCAACCATGACGGCAAGGTAGAAAGACTAACAATACTAAGTAGTCACTACCAAAGTTAAAATGCATTCGCATTGCATAATTACCACAAATATTTTTCTATATAAAACAATGACTTTTATATCATATAAGCAAAGATCATATATTGAAATTAAAGGTGTTGAATGGGTGTTTCATAATGTGGCACAAGGCTAGTTTTCTTCATAATGAAACTTGGTCTTTTTATGAGATCATCAAGAACTAAGCCAAATTTAACGGCCAGTTGGACATAAGCTACATAAGCTGCTTAGTAAACTTAAAGGCATGCCGCATAACCTTAAAATGTGTTGTTTCTAGTGAGGGATTAAGTCAAAAGTTCTACTTTATACAAAATTCTTTTGCATTTCGAAGATTCAGCATCATTGCGGTTGTGCCAACTCAATTAGTTTGAATAATTATATAAATTTGCCTCTCTCCCACTGTTTACTCGTAAATGAATGGTGTGGATTGAAAAGATAAAATATATTTTTTCTTTTATGGATAAAATAAGAGTTGATCCCGTCTAGTATGGGAAAAGGCTTAGTTGTTGTTGTTGTTTGTTATTGTATGGATAAAATAAGAGCGTTTAAAGCTTAATCATATCAAGGTAAACATAGTCGCTTTCGTACACAAACCAAAGGTTTCAAACTATTGGTTTCAATTATGTTCGAATCACGAACCAAGACCGAACTAGGATAAAGTTGGTTCTGGTTTCAACATGAATCTTGAACTTCCTAGTGAAAAATATCATTAAAAATTGAATCCATGAAAAGTGAAAAACGGGACTGAACCAGATAATCCCCCTGATTCTGGATTCAGTTTGACTGGTTCCGATTTCAGTCGACTTCGGTTTCGGGTTGGAACTGGCAACATCGATATGAGTGGTTTTTAAGGTGTAGGAACCCACTTTCAGGTGGCGAGTTCGATGACCAGGAGGTGCATGAGATTGTGATTGTGTCAGGCTTCGGCTTCCCATTGTAACCGAAGAAGAAAAAGCCGTGAGAGCCAGATCCTGCTCAGTTCGTTTGGATTTGGGACGGGATGTGAACGAGCTCGTCAGAAGCTGAACCAAGGCACGAGCAGCTCGGTTCTTTTATCGGCCCTTACGGCTACAGATGAGTCTGAGGAGACGAGTAAAGAGCTGTTTGTCAAATTGCACTCTGGTGTCCCGAGACGGCTTTTTCCTGTCACCCCACAACGACTACCGTCTCGACGGACGACTCCGTCTGTATTGGATTGATCGATCGATCCGCCAATTTCTGCCGACATTCGTAGCGTTATTGTGAGAGACGATGATCGTCTACGTTGCGGTTGTCGGACGCCAAGTGGGTCTCTCTCTCTCTCTCTCTCTGCGTGTGTTTGTGTGTGTAACGTGTTATCTAATTTGGGTGTTGTGGCGTAGAACAATCCTCTGTACCTTCAAAGTTTTACAGATGCAGACGACGCCCTCAAATTGCATCACATTGTTCATTGCTCCCTTGACGTCGTCGACGAAAGGGGTACTCTCTCTCCCCCCTTGTGCAATTTCATTCCAATATTTTCTTGTTTGAATTCTTAGGAATCACATGTTGGTGCGAAGATGAATATGGTATTCAATTGCTTTATGAATAATGGGTTCTGTCGAGGGCATCCTTTAATTTGCATTGGACAAGACGGCAGACGTGTTTCGTTCCGTCGTCGAAAGGGTTGATTCTCATGGAAGTGTATGTTGCTGCATTTCTTGATTTTGCCTGGAATCATGGTCGAAGGATTTCCAGTTTTGCGTTCATGGAGTTCGTTGTAGAATAAAAGTGTGGTTAAAACGCAGTGACTAGTTGGCATCTAATTGATGTCTACGTAATTGGGGTACTGATGATAATGACTTCATTCACTGTTGCATATAAGACGCCAACTCTTGTTTCTGGGAAGTTTGAAGAAAGCAGATGCGTCGCGCATTTTCTAAATAGTAATGGAGCCTTAATCAAAGCCAAGCCTTTCTTTCCATACCAAGTGGGTGTTCGTAACATGCGTTCTTCATCATCATAGTGGTCTATCTTGCGTCATATCTGCATTTAGCTCCATAGAAACAAGATAATTTTTTTATAGTTTTCTTCCAAAATTTTGTAGGCCTTCATCGATCTCTTTTGTAGTGCTCAAAATCTGACTTCTTGCACGTTGTCTATGGAGTTCCATTCAGATATCACTCCAGGCCAGATGTCTAAGCTATCTTATCTATATATCATCAGAACAACGGATTTTACTCTGGTTTCCGCAGGATAGGCAGGATATTTTCTTTAAACAAATGGCTGGCACACTTTGGAGCAAATGGAAGAAGTTATACATAATATTCAATTGCTAATACTAATGCTACTGGTTGAATAATGTATGGTGCATGTCATGAACTGCTCATTCTTCCATATCCATAAGATGACAGATAAGAAGATACGGAAAAACATTTCTTCCTTTAAATATCTGTTGATACTTGACATTGACATGCTCATGAATAACTCCAACGACGGGAGATAATAAAGTATAAGAGTGATGAGGTTTTGTAAAACAACCGTGTTTTTCATGCACTATCATCACAATTCTCGCTTCAATAATTGGTAACAACGTCTGAACTTAGAAACAGACAGGTTACTGATATTTTGCTTGAGGCACTTTTGATTAAAATGGAATGAAGGTGAATGAACTTATGTACCTAAAAGGAAAGCAACAAGGCTTGCTTGTTCTAGGAATGTCAGTGGAAGAACATACTACTACAACTACAACTAAGCCTTTTCCCATACTAGATGTGGTTGGCTACATGGATACATACTACTACAACTACAACTAAGCCTTTTCCCATACTAGATGTGGTCGGCTACATGGATTCTTTGTTTTTTTTAGAATCCATGCTAAGTCTGACAAAGTTTTACACTGGCTGTCGGAAGCCTAACGTAAACCTCCTCCTTTATCCGGGTTTGGGACCGGCCATGTAAGGGTGATCCCTTACATGGGTGGAATTTAGTGGTAAGAAAATCCTCTTGAAATTTTGAAATATAAGGTAAAATGAGAACTATAAGGTACTCTTTTAGGAATGTCAGTGGGACAAAGCTTTATTTTGAAATTTAAATTTGAAAAGGATATGGGACACTTTTGATAAGAAAAGCAAGTCAGTGTCCCATCACCACTTTCTCGTGGTGTTTGACTAGCACCATGTGCGGATTCACTGGAATGCTGGTCTTTTCTCCTTTTTTTGGTGATAAAATAGCTTCCTCCCAGTGGCAAGCAGTCAAGGGAGAGAGTGAGGACGTTTGTCCTTGCACTATCTGATTCTTTAAAGCACTATGAAGAGGTAATGTTGTGTCATCCGTGGCACCCATGGTCCTTTTTTGCTAAATATTTTTCCCCGAAGGGCTGCATTGCTACCTACATTTAATTGATCATATTACTTTCTGATAATATCGGTTACTACTTACTTTAAAATAAATATCTTTTGGAATTTGGATTTCCTTTTACCAAGGAACTAACATATAACGCTGTCTTATCTAGCTTATTTTGGAAAAACTGAGGTGTAGCTAAAGCGTCAGTTACTTGATTACAAGATCCATGTTCAGGTGCCATGAATTATTTTATAAAGTAGTTTACATGGTAACCCAAACATCTAAACCCTGTTTCACACGGATCTACTTAACCAAAAAGTATCATAATGAGGTTGTGAATCTTGTTTGTGGTTGTCAACAACCAAAGCCAAATGCGTGATTGCTACAGCATATTGCCGATGCAATAGATAACCCGTTGGCTGGTATTGGAACAATCAAGGAGGCTTATTGCACTGATGCGTTGGTTCTTTCAATATGAAAGATTGTACTCACATGCAATGAAACCTTATTTCTTTGATATGGCAACTCACAAGCACACGCACACACATAGAGCTGTATTGTTTGTGCATGGGTCCCTTCATGCATGAGTGCATGTCGCTGTATGCATAAGCCTATGTGTGTTAGTATAGCTTCTTTTACTTTTGGAACAGTGGACTATTTTCCAGTCTTTTTTTTCAATCTATAGACTCAATTGTAGCAGTTTGCAACTTTATTTCATTATTCACGTGTCTGAGCCTTTTTATGAATTCATGTATTTGTACCAAACACCAGTGAACAACCCAAAGAAAGCTGGGCCAAAATTTAATGAGACATTCCGTGGACTTCTTTATCCAACTGAGAACTACAAGGTGTAAGTTTCTGAGCTTGCCCTGCTCCCATCTTGTAATCTATAATGTTCCTTCTCTTGTTACCAGAAATAGGTAAAGGTAGTTATCCCAAGGTCTGAAAGTTTCAGGTGCATTTTATTTGAAATTCTGAAAAATTTAAAGCAAGATTCCAACAAAAATTGGTTCATACCTCTACAAACTATTGATATGAGTTTGTGGCATCAGAACACTAGGCACATATAAAAATATCTGTACATTAGAACAATTTAATTATTTAAATGTTTTCTTTGTAATGTTTCCGCAAAGAATTTTTGAAATTCTCAATAAGTTCAGTATTTTGTAATAATGAAGTTATCATTTACATGTAGATATGCTGAAATGAGTGTCTTGAATAATTGGTACTTCTCTTTATGGTTTCTATAAGAATTTGGTGCCCATATCTGACTATGTTCGGTAAGGGAACTGCTAGGTACTATCGAGCTCCATTGCAACTATGGTTCTTTCCCTCAAAGTTTTTGTAACTCTCTACTTCTGATATATTCTTTTCACCTGAGTACACTGTTCTACAACATGCAGATATGGGTACCTGATAAACACAAAGATGATAAGATTCGTATTGGTTCTTGGAATATCGGAACATTATCCGGTAAGCTAATGGAGGTGGTAGATACTATGAATCGGAGAAAGATTCATTTTCTATGTTTACAAGAAACAAAGTGGGTTGGAGAAAAAGCAAAGTAGATAGAGGATACAGGTTTTAAATTATGGTACTCAGGTAAGGAAAAGGCTCGAAACGGAATTGATATTATCATAAATAAATATTTAAAGGATAGTGTAGTAGACATACAACGATATGGTGACCGAATCATCATGTTGAAATTAGTGTTAGGAGCAGAGGTATTGAATAAAGTTTGTGCTTACGCACCCCAAGTAGGACTAGAAGATAGTATAAAGAGTAAAGACAACTTTTTGGGAAGAGTTAGATAAGGTGATTTAAAGGATTCCATAAAGGGAGATGATTTGTTTAGGAGGAGACTTAAATTGACATGTCGGTAAAAAGGCATTAGGATATCAAGATATTCATGGAAACTTTGGTTTTGGGGATATAAATGAGGAAGGTTGGGAGATTTTAAATTTTGCTATGGCATTTGATCTCTTTATAGTCAATACAATCTTCAAAAAATGAGATGAACATTTAATTACTTATAAGAGTGGCTTATCACAAACACAAATTGATTACTTTATTTGTAGAAAGAAAGATAGAGCGTGTTGTAAAGATTGCAAGGTAATTCTAGAAGAAAGCTTAACCACCCCGCATCGACTTTATTTATGAATTTATAAATAAAAAATGGACAAAGAAGAAAAGAGTGCGTCGAGCTATTCAGACTAAATGGTGGAACCTCAAAAGCGAGAAAGAAGATATATTTAAATAGAAAGTCCTTCAAGGAGATGTTTGAAATTATGTTGGTACACCTTGTGATATGTGGAACAATATGGTTATACATATTAGGAAAGTGGCGAAAGATGTGTTAGGTGAATCTAAGGGAGGTCTACCGGCACAAAAAAAAGCTTGGTGGTGGAGTGAAGTAGTGCAAAATAAAATCAAGGCAAAGAGGGCATGTTACAAATTAAATTATGCTAAGAAAACTAGTGAAACTTTAGAAGCTTATAAGAAAGCAAAGAAGGAAGCGAAAAAGGCCATCAGTAAAGCAAAAGCTAAAATTTGGAAGGATTTATATAAACAAACACAACTCAAAAGAGGGTGAAAGAGATATTTTTAGGATAGTTAGGGCTAGAGATAAGAAAACTAAAGATTTTAATTATGTTAGATGCATCAAAGATGATGATGAAAAACTTCTAGTGGCAAATGATGATATAAGAAATAGATGGAAAAACTATTTTTATAAGCTTTTTAATGAAAATAAAGATGTTAGTATTGACTTAGGAGAGTTAACAAAATCAGAAGATTGTATTGACTAAGAGAAATAGGAATTTGGTAGGACCAGATAATATTCCTATAGAAGTTTGAAAAATACTAGGAGAAATAGGAATCACTTGACTCACAAGACTATTTAATGAAATATGAAGAAATCATAAGATGTTCGAGGAATGTAGAGCGAGTACACTACCCATATATAAGAATAAGGGAGACATTTAGAATTGTGCGAATTATCGAGGTATCAAGTTAATGAGCTATACTATGAAATTGTGAGAAAGAATTATCGAACGTAGGTTAAGACAAGTATCAAGTACAACAGAGAACCAATTTGGATTCATGCCAGGCAGATCTACTGTTGAAGCAATTCACCTTTTGAGACGTCTTATGGAACATTTTAGAGCAAAAAGGAAAGACATTCACGTGATATTAAGTGATCTAGAAAAAACTTACGATAGAATACCGAGGGAGATTCTTTGGAGAACCTTAGAAAAAAGAGGTATCCCATTGACATACATTAACCTTATAAGAGACATGTACGATGGTGCAAAAACATTTGTGAGGACTCATGAAGGAATGACAGACTTCTTTGAAGTTAATATTGGGTTACATCAAGGATCAACTTTAAGTCCGTACTTATTTATAATGGTGATTGATGAGTTAACAAAACATATTCAAGATGAAGTACCTTGGTGTATGTTATTTGAAGATGACATTGTGTTAGTGGAGGAGTCTAAGGAAAAAGTTAATAGAAAATTGGAACTATGGAGAGAAACATTAGAAAGCAAAGGCCTCCGACTTAGTGGAACAAAAACAAAATATATGGAATATAAGTTTGATCATTTGGTTACTTCAGAGGACATAGAAATTAAAATTGGCACACATTGTATCCTCCAAAAGGAAAGTTTTAAATACCTAGGGTCAATTTTCCATAGTGATGGAAGAATTGATGGAGATGTTACGCATAAAATTAATGTTGGTTGGTTAAAATGGAGAGGAGCATAAGGTATTCTTTGTGATAAGAAGATACCATTAAAGTTAAAAAGGTAAATATTATAGAGCAGTAATTAGACCTGCCATGTTTTATGGTTATGAGATCATCAACATGTACAAAAGATGTCCGTGACAGAAATGAAGATGTTGAGATGGATGAGTGGTTGTACAAGAAAAGATCGTATACATAATGAGGTTATTAGAAACAAATTAGGAGTGGCACCAATAGAGGATAAAATGAGAGAACATCGTTTAAGATGGTTTGGACATATAGAAAGAAGATCAAAAGAAGAACTTGTAGGAAGGTATGAAAAACTAAATTTGGAATGTATTAAAAGAGGTAGAGGATGGCCACAAAAGTGTTGGAAAGAAACAATAAAGAATGATCTAGCTTATTGTGAGTTAACTGCCAACATGGCACATGATAGGGCTATGTGGAAACAAAGAATCCATGTAGCCGACCCCGTCTAGTATCGGAAAAGGCTTAGTTGTAGTTGTTGTTGTTGTTTGTACTACTGATCTAGACGTAAGAGATGCTGATGTCAGAAACCTAAGTATATTTGATATAGGCTTCAGACTTTAACTTCCATTTCATTGATTTGCCAGCCCTATAGGTTTGATGGAGAGGCTTTACTTTGTCTTTTGATCATTTTGATGCCATTCTAATTTGGGAATTTCTTGACACCGTGGTGATTTTTTATTTATGATTTAGCCCATTCAAAGTTAATTTTGGTTCACACGCATTAGTATAGTTGTTACGCCATCCAGTAGAAAAAGAAAACGAGTCACAAAAACTGTCAATGATGGTGCTGATTGGGCACTTGCGGTCATCCTGTGATTGATGTTGATAGTGCAGTAATATGTGGTTGATGTACTCTGTGTGTGTGTGTGTGTGTCTGTGTATGTGCATCAATGTCTGTGCTTTGTGTTTATGTGTCCATATTCCTATTCTGGTGTCACAAGAGCAAAGCTTCTGAGGTTGATTTGAACGAATAAAATGCTTAAATTGAAAAGCTAAGCCCCCAAAAGCACGATCACGGTAGCATGTTTTATTTGTTATTAAATATGTGAACTGTGACATGGTATTCGTCCACTGTGAGATATTTTATCTTCATGGAGTCTGAACTGTTGATTTTTTGCCATCTTAAAAACCAAAGCCCATAGTACTCTAACCCTCAGACTTTAATATGAAATCAACCACAACAACAACAACAACAACTAAGCCTTTTCCCATACTAGACGGGGTCGGCCTTAATATGAAATCAACTGTGAAAGAATTTAGAAATGGTTGGATTCTGCATTTGTTGATGGGACACAAGCAAGAGCATGTACTACCATATGGCATGATAACATGGCAAAGGTTATTGGTGTGTGCATGTGTCCATGTATGTCCTTCTGCTCTTCGATCTAAATCTTCATCTTGTTTGATCACATAGCTCTACTGCTTCATTATTCGGCAGAAACTAGAAATGTTCACACTAATTTATTATTTGATTCATGTGCTTGCAGCATGAGGTCCTCAGGAAGGAGAGGAATGGGAGTGGCTAATTAGAAGCTTCCATGTGTCCTTATTCGAACAGCATCGACCATACACAAGGTTTTGGGTTGTTGCTCCCTCCAAGCATGTATGTGATGGACTGGATTTGGTCATTAAGTTCTTCAGTTGAGAGCTCGGTATATCCCTTTGCTGAAGCCGATTTTTTTGGAGGACCACAACACTGGAAGCACACATCTTTTGGATGAGATAGCATTCAAAGCTAACTGTATTCTCGTTTTGTACCATTGCTGGATGTCACACTGATACCCTTTGTGCTGCTCCAATGTTCCAGCGATCAATTTTAGCTGTTCCCCCCCTTTTTCTCTTTGATGGTGTCACTAAATCGACCCCTTTTAACATCTTGGTATTTAGAGGGGAAATAAGCTCCTTAATACGAGCAGATTTCTGATTAGCGACGAACCGATGGATTGCTGCTCCTGCAGTTGCTATGGAATATCATGATTGCTAAATTGTTTGACTCAATGTATTCGGTGTGACCTTTAAAAATTGGTCTTTAGATTGTGTTATTTCAAGAAAGCATGTTGACTTGGGAAATGATACTAATTTGAGAGTTTTTGGTGTTTGCTGTTTCTGGAAAAGCTTTCTCTTTGAGTGCGCTCGAACAAGGGTGATCTGCATTGTACCTTGACATGAATAAAGATATGGAGAAAGGAATGCTTAGTAAATGTACTCCTATATTCAGGAATATGCCTTACCAGTCTGTACTGAAACCCATGCTGCTTCAGGCACATAGTTCTGTACTGAAAATCATGCTCTCTCTCTCACACACACAGTAGATTTGAGCATGTTTAAGTGTGGGCATGGATTATGGTCTCTCTGTCTTTGTATATGTGCATGTTAATGTTTGTGCAAGGGTCTGGATACAGAGGTTTGAGTCAGGTGTATCTTTAGACATGTCCGGTTTCCTTTAGACACGTTTGGTTTCGGGTTGTTTGGAACTTATAAGTGAGACCGTTAGTTTTGGGGTGGTTTCGGTTCTAGTTTTTCAGAATTGCTCTGAAACCCGTTTAAAACATTTTTTTAAGGAGTGCTTTTTCTTGTGGAGTTAACCACGTCTCAATATGTGTCACTCAATATGTATAAATATATATGGATTTTTTATTAACGAGCCATTTAAAATGGTAGGTTCTGGGTTCAGACTGATTCTTAAAAATTATGAACCATAAATCCGGGGTTCTCAAGTCCGGTTATGATTTTAGACCGGTGGTTCCACCATATACAAAATCGCCGAGAAGTTGATGAGGCCTCTTTCGTTGTGCTTTGGTCTTTGACGTACATGCTGCTTGCAGCTTTTGAGCCAGGTATTCCTTTTTCACGCTTTGACTTTGGGGCCGGCAGCAGATTCAGAAAGAACCTATTGGGACATTGGCCATCTGTGTGTGTGTGTGAGAGAGAGAGACGCATTTTTACCGACAAATTGCATATAAGCAACCGTGTTTTCTGAAATTTCTAAATGGATCTACTTTGCCCTTTCTTCCACCCTACCTTTACTCGCTTTGTTGAGTTTTTTTCTTTTTACTGACAGATTCATATCAAGCAAACTGTTTCTTCTGAATTTACTAAACGGATCTGCTTTCCCCTTTATTCCACCCCACATTTGCTCGCTTTGTTCTTCAGGAGTTGCCTTCTCTCTTAATGCCTAAGGTCCCTACAAAGCTTTTCCTTCCGTTGCCACTCCAAGAAGCACCTTAGGTGACACAGTGATCCCACTGCTTTGAGTCATTTGGGTGCATGACTGCTTAAAGGGTGTTAACCTCTACCTTTTAAGAGGAAACGTCAAGTTTGTTCATTACGTCGAGCTAAGTAGCCTTGTTGATAAACGCATTGTCAGCTTTCTAGATTAGATCCCTTGTCGAGTTTACTATTTAAAAATACACAAACTCGACAAACAAATGGGTTGTTTTTGAGTTTATTATTTAAAAATATACAAACTCGACAAACAAATGGGTGGTTTTTGAGTTCGTTTGACTCGTTTAGTTGAATTTGTTTGTTTTTATTAATAAATAAAAGTAATGAACAAAATGAAATAGTGATTTATTCGTGAGATGGTCCAATTGTTTAGACCGGGTTTTATGGAGATGAATTCATGTAAAGGACCATATCTAGTATGGGAAAAAAGCTTAGTTGTTGTATGTAGTTATTGTTGTCTCTCTATAGATATTTCTAAAGTGACCCTTAGACTTATATTGCCATATTAAGAAGAGAGCACATATGTTGTGAGATTGGCTTCTTGGTTCTTGTGTAATTTTTGGTGTTACCATCTCGAATATGTTTGCTTTTGCTGAATATTGGGATTCTATATTACTAGAATTTGTTCTTAATATGCGTTTCTTTGACTATGATAAGAACATACTTAAATATTGTAGAACAACAATTAGACATGCCATGTTTTATGGTTCTAAGTGGTGGACAGTTAATCATCAACACATGTAAAAGATGTTTGTGACAAAAATGAAGATGTTGAAATGGATGAATAGACATACAAAAAAAAACCATATACATAATGAGGTTATTAGAAACAAATTAGGAATGGTAGAGTATAAAATGAGAGAATATCGTTTAAGATGATTTGGACATGTAGAAAGAAAATCAAAAGAAGAACATGTAAGAAGGTATGAAAAAATAGATTTTAAAAGTATTAAAAGAGATAGAAGACAACCACAAAAGTGTTGGAAAGAAACAATAAAGAATTATCTAAGTTTATTATGAGTTAACTGCTACCATGACACATGATAGGGCTATGTGAAAACAAAGAATCCACGTAGTTGATCCCGTCTAGTATGAGAAAAGTTTTAGTTGTTGTTGTATGCTTTTCTTTCACTGTAATTTCATTTTTTTTACAATGGGGATATGGATCCAGATACATGCCCTAGGCATCCAACTCATAAATTGTGGGTCGATCCAGTGACCTATTGACAGAAATCAAACTTTATTCAGATCGTTGGCGTTTAGGCTTGATTATAGATTTACTTGTTTCCATTCCTTCTCATTAAGATGAAAATAAGTTATAACCAAAAGTAATCGTGTTCGTGTTACAAGATGAAACACAAGATGCACTCTCTCACAAAAGGTCAGGAGATCAATACCCAGGTACGCATCTGGTAAAAAAGACAGAGAAACGTGTTGTATGCAGCTCATGTAGCCCTCAGGCAGACCACTTTTTCATCATTAAAGCGGCAGCTTTTCTCAAATTTCAAATTTTGCCATCACATCTTTGCAGAAATAGGAAAAAAGTGGGAATGAGGTGGTCGGATGTTGGGCTTCTTCAAGAAACCCTTCACCCTCTCTCTCATGCATTTATCTCAACGGAACCTGTGGCCATTCATAGAGGACCCAAGGAGTTCTAGAAATTTTAATAGATTTCAAAAAATATGTTAAATCTCCAAATAATTTATAGAATACCAAAATTTGAATGTCAAAGGAACTTGCAGTTTGACCGGTTTCCATTTTCCTTAAACCTAGGGCTGGAACTGATTTGGGACCAGGTTCATAAATATGAAATATAGAACCGGTGGTTTATAATTAAAAAAGATATATGATATATGAAATTAGATTCCATACAAGGTGGAACTGAAACCGAATAGGATGGTCCCTAGTTCTAAGTCTTGCTTAACTAGTTCTGGTTTCAGTCAGTTGCTAGCATGATCTGGTTCTGATTGGAACAACCAAACCGGTTCCAAACCAGCCATGTCTACTCATACCGAGAACACGAACAAATGTTTTACGGAAACTGGAAACCGTATTATAATCCGGTTTGGGTGGTGTTCAGATCATGATAGAACCAAGATACCATAACCCACGAAAGATCCAAACAAGATATACGAGTATATAGATCTTTTAGTCCGTCCAGTGCACAAATTTGAGGAAAACGTAGCCCCCACTCTCTCTTGCCTCTTCCCGGGGGAGCGGGCAACGGGTCCACTTCAGGTCCTTTTCAATCTGGATGTGGTCCAAACCCGCAACCAAATCGAGCCAGCCTGGGAACAGAAAGATGGGTCTCATTGGATGCTACCAACAATGCTCCAACGCATTTGTTAGGCGCATATGACATTAGTCATTGTGAGTGACCCGTTATTTGTCCCTTATATATCTATGTGACACGACGACAAAAGAAAGAATATCGTTTAAGATGGTTTGGACATATAGAAAGAAGATCAAAAAGAAACCTATAAGAAGTTATGAAAAACTAAATTTGGAAAGTATTAAAAGAGCTAGAGGACGACCACAAAAGTGTTGGAAAGAAACAATAAAGAATGATCTAGCTTATTGTTAATTAACTGCTAACATGACACACGATAGGGTTATGTGGAAACAAAGAATCCATGTAGCCCACCCCGTCTAGTATGAGAAAATGCTTAGTTGTTGTTTTTATATATCTATGTGACACGACAGACACGAGAACTTAAAGTTCAGGTACTTTACACCCATCTGCATACATACATATTTTATATATTTATGTGTGCATATATATATATATATATATGAATTAGTTTATTCTTTATATATAGATATACACGCATACACGGAGAATCTATAACTATGGAGTTGATGGGATTTGGGTCGTTTAAATGGCACTCAGTGATCACCCTCGTGTGAAAATGGCGGGATCGACGACGCGGCCTCGTAGTAGTTAGTTGTCAAGATGGCGATGTGTTAATTGGGTCTGCATTATGATGGTGCTGACGGACCCACTTGACGATGGCGGGAAATCATTTTGATTGGTCCCTTCCTCTCTTGCAAACGGGTCAGGATCTGATCCATTTATCCTCCGAAATCCCACTAGAGACAAGTGAAAAGGCCCAACCATTACTGGACGGCGACGTGGATAGGGACCAAGGGTAGGACATGGTTGTCATAGTAGAATTTGTAGGGGGCACGGATCGTCATCTATAAAATGGACGGTTGCCAAAGATTATCTATCAACCCATCTCGTATTTTGACCCTTCACTCAAATTTCTCAAACCCCCTTTACTTATGAGAAATATCAAATTGCCTCCTATTTTCAACCCATATCTTTTGTACGAATAAGGAACAAAGGTCATAATAGGGGGAACCCAATTAGTTCTTACGGTCAAAATAAACAGCCATTTGCAGCGGCTGATCCACATTGTGGTGACGCAAAATTCTGAAAATTTACATTTTCGTATTGAAATTTTGAAAAAAAATTGAAATCTTTTAAAGCTGGCCCAACCCCACCCGAAACAAGTTTATGGATCTGCCACTGCCCATTTGGTCACCATACATAAGCAGGGATGAGTGAAAGTAAAGCTCAATTGAGCTTAGTTGCTTTCTGTTTGGTTCATGGTGAGCTTGCATCGCCGTGGATCGTCTCTCAACCCCCTGCAATGATTCATCATCAAGCCTGCACCTCATCTCGATTGAGCTCTGGTGCCTTAAATGAGCAAATGAGACGAGCCACAAAAGAAACAGTCTTAGTGAGATGAGCTACTAGCAGGCCCAAGCGTGGCTCGTCGATCCAATATTTCTCTACAGCGGTTAAAGGTGAATTTCTTATCTGATGGCCGCTACATGTGAATAATGCTAACTTATAGGGGACTTCTTGGCAATGCAATGGTGCCTCCATTTCTTTTGAATTTCAAACGGGCTAAATTCTTCAACCCAGCGGTTAAGGCACATTGGTCTAGACATGTCCCGTACCGGTCACTTAGAACTTATGGTTCCAAACCCGTGGGTGAGCCGGTTTAGCTTCCGGTTCAAGTCCTAAACAATCCAGAACAGGGAAAAATAATTAAAAATTTTGAAATCTAAAAAAAATGTGGAATCTATGATTCGGTGGAACTGCAACTGAACCGAGCAGTCCCCAATTTTGAATTCAATTTCGGGTCTGACTTGACTGGATCCAATTCAAGTCGGTTCCTAAAATCGATTCCAATTACAACCACCTGGCCGGTTCCAAACCAACCATGTTTATATTGGTGTATGTAGATAACTCTGAATAGCCCACAAGTGTGAGTTGATGTAATAAAGCCCACGTAGTCAACCATGGGCTATACCTTTTATGTTTAAGGCTCCAAGCTTTCGGTTAGGTCGACTCCCCGCCTTCGCTTAATGTAGATCCTTCCTTAGGGTATGATAAGCACAGTTATTTTGGGATTTTAAATCACTCATTCTCCACACACAGGCCTCACAAAGAGTCGTTTATTCACCAATCCTACCCAAGATCCATAATGAAAACCTAGGGCGAACAGTTTTGGATCCGGGTCTTGTATATCGTTATAGTCAGGTAGATACAGTGACATTGTGCCGTAACAAGCAGGACTGGATGGATCCAGTGCTCCTGGTCCCATGTGCTGCCTCTATGATCTGAAAATGGATTGCAGAACTGGATCTACTTGAATCGGATCTCATGTGCAGCTCGTACCGTTGACATTCTTACTGGCTGGTCCTTCCAACAAAATAAGAGAAAAGAAGCATGGTCTGTGAACACTGTACATGTACAAGCATTACTGAAATCGGGTCGGACAAACTTGTCTGGATATGCATATCATCAAACTGATTTGTGGATCTGCTACCCATAATACTTGGATCTTAAGACTAATCAGAATCCATCAACTAATTATGCCCATTTGGGGTTTACTATCAAAATTCATGTGTGAAAGATGTGCACTATATCGTTATTATAATTAGTCAAATAAACGACGATCATTTTTTTCCTCAGGGTGCGTTTGATGCAATATTCGAGAGAAACTGGACCTTGATTTTATGTGCTCGTGATTCCAAGATTTGTTTATGCATCAAATATAGAACCCATTGGTAACATTGAATTATGGTTTCACATGTCCAATTTGAGTAAAAAAATGTCTCCGCCATCTGAAGTGGGCCTCAAGAACCCGACCCATAAACTTCTTCCAAGAGCCCAATCGATTCATTCTCTCTCGTGTTGCTATTCCACTTCTTACTAAAAAAAACTCAAGCACCATTACTACTCATGAATCAAATATAAAACCAGTTCTTTAAAACCAAAAATTGAACCACTTCATCTACCACCTCTTTGTATTTTGGAAACTTTTTTAATGTTATATCAACTTTTTCTCCATTAACTTAACTTCAGGTGAATGATATCAACTCAACAACTTGATTTACACTGTGATCAATTTTCGATGTAAAAAGACATAAAAAAATAGTAAGCATCTTAGCTAGGAAAAGCTTAAATCAGTGTTGGAACGGTCCAGGTTTATATGCTTGGCATAAAGACAAGTTATGCAGCATCCTTATTGATTAAACATAAGTATAGAGTTTGTCAAGTTCAATAACTTCCTAAGGATGCTTATATATATATAGGTTGAGAGAGTTTATTGGATCCTCTCTACTACTAATAATATTCACTCATGCATGATCATTGTTTTTTTATGATAATAACATAATAAAAATTTATGCTCTTCATGATTTTTCAAATATCCTTACAATTTTTAAAATTACATTGATCGACAACATGAGTGAACAATATCATCAACATGATCCATCACTCTATATATATATGTGTGTGTGTGTGTGTGTACTATGTATAATATTGGTGGAAAGAATCCCATCACTTCGTGATTTTTCAGATGGTTACTGTATTTTCTTTCCTACATTTCCCTCACACACACAAACACGCATTCTAACAGGTTCTTGATTAACAAAACCAAAATCCTTTTACAGCGACTCAAAGAACTTGTTCTTTTCTCTTGGTAGGGCAAGTGGAGAGGTTCTTCTTTTCCACATACGGATAGCAATTTCCTAATGCTCCCTTCTGTTGCAAAAAATTAATTATACTGACGTACACGATGATACAAAAGCAAAACAAACGATCGATATACTGTAAGAAGAAACCGTGCAAGAGTAGACAATGGGTTCCAAGCAGCTACTGTTCGACACGGGATCCGTTTTCAGAAGCAACAAACAATATAGAAAGAGAGTTTTTGAATTGATAGCCATCAAACCCTAAAACCAAGCCTTATCCCACAATAAGTAGTACATGGATTCTTTCCCACAGTTGGCCGTTTTGGCATGAAGATAGTCTCATACGTTAATTAGTAGACTTAAGTATACTTTACGGATAAAAAAATGCAAAAGAAGAAAGCATTAATAAATAAATTAATCTATCACAATCAATGGTAATACATTAGTCATCGCGTGTCCACAAGCTCAAAATGACATTAATCATCATGATAATAAATGCTCATTAAACCACCACCAAGCTTATACATTTTTCAGAAAATTGAAGATTTAATATCATTTCTTCTTAATTCAACAATCTATATAATACCATTTCTACTTAATTCAACAATATATATATATATATATATATATATATATATATATATATATATATATATATATATATATATGTGTGTGTGTGTGTGTGTGTGAGAGAGAGAGAGAGAGAGAGAAATGGAGGAAAGCAAAAATTAGCCGTTGGTGGTTTGTTGTAGTTGGTGACAGGTTTGAAAGGATGATGGAAAAGTCACGTGGCTGCGTTGTGAATGGGGCCATCTCTCTCTCTTCATGGGGAGAGAGAAATTTTACAGAGAGGAGGAGGGTCCACAACAGGTAACCCCATCTGCCGTCCTTTTTGTTTCATTTTTGAAAGAAAAAATCATTTATGTTTTGTGGGTTTATTTCTCTCTCCTCCAGCAGTGCCTGCCCTTCCTATTTCTCTCTCCTCCAGAAAATTGTTCATTTAGAAATTTGTGAAAAGAAAAAGACCACCTTCATAAATAAATGTCCTTGTTGCTCCCACTCTCACCATTCTCCATCCTCTTTTTAGCTTCATACTCTTCTTCTTCTTCTGAAGTTTTAGTGAGAGAAAGAAGAAAGAGCTAGAGAGAAGATGACGAAAGACGCTGTTTCAGACACAGAGGCTCACCGCCACAGCAAGGACTATATTGACCCTCCGCCTGCTCCTCTGCTTGACCTCGCCGAGCTCAAGCTCTGGTCCTTCTACAGAGCTCTTATCGCTGAGTTCGTTGCCACACTTCTCTTTTTGTACGTCACTATCGCCACCGTCATCGGCAACAGCAAGTCGACGGATGGCGGGAATGCCTGCGAAGGCGTCGGAAACCTTGGCATCGCCTGGGCCTTCGGCGGCATGATATTTGTTCTCGTCTACTGCACAGCCGGTATCTCCGGTAAGTCTCTCTCTTTCTTTCCCTCCCTTTGTCTCTCCTTTTGTGCTTTTGACTTGTGGGGAAGGTGGACGAGTGACGACAACCCATTAAAGGACGTGGTTCTTCTTGATGTCTTAGTGGGTCAAAGTTGCAGGACTCGGTCGTTAAGGGCTCGACCCCAGAAGGCTTTCTGTTTTTGATAGGTTATGAGTTATTACTCGGAAAAAACGGAGTTATTTGGTAAAGACTCGGTTATGCATGCATGTATTGGAGTTGCTTCAATCTTGATAGAGGCTGGCTACTCATCCAAGGGCAAGCCGTGCCAGTCGTGAGTTTAAGGTGACTCGGTTTCGTGCTAGCTTAAGAAGACTGATTTTTGTGTATTAATGACTAGGTCATGTACATACTGGAGGTCTATGTTCATGGGCTTTAAGATGACTCTCTCTCTCTCTCTCTCTCTCTCTCTCTCTCTCTCTCTATATATATATATATATATATATATATATATATATATATATATATATATATATATATATATATATATATATATATATATATTATCATTCACTATTTTAATGCTTTCGAAATAATGTTAGTACTCGTCCTTGAGTTATTCTTGTTTAGTTCATATGTAGTTTAGAGAAACTCGTATGTCTAATCTATCAAAAGAAATGGGAAGTTTATATGGTGAATGCTTCCTTGATGTAATGAGCTTGTTTGTTGTTGTGTTCTCAGGAGGGCACATAAATCCTGCGGTGACGTTCGGGCTGTTCCTGGCAAGGAAGGTGTCCTTGATAAGGGCAGTGTCCTATATTGTGGCCCAGAGCCTGGGCGCCATCGTTGGGGTTGCTTTGGCGAAGGGTCTGACTGGCCCGGCCTACAAGCAATATGGTGGTGGTGCCAACAGTGTTCATAATGGGTTCAGCAAGTGCACAGGCTTGGCTGCGGAGATCCTCGGCACCTTTGTGCTTGTCTACACTGTCTTCTCTGCCACTGACCCCAAAAGAAAGGCCCGTGACTCTCATGTCCCCGTACGTCTCTCTCTCTCTGTGTGTGATCCATGCTTGATAACACGAGTAAGTTTAGACATGAATAAAGATGGACAGTTATAACTTGGTTGTTCTAAACTTATTTTATGTAGGTTTTGGCACCACTGCCTATTGGGTTTGCTGTGTTCGTCGTTCATTTGGCTACCATTCCTATAACTGGAACTGGCATTAACCCAGCCAGAAGCCTTGGTGCTGCTGTTGTCTTGGATGTTCAGACTGCTTGGAATGATCACGTATCTCTCTCTCAGACACACACATACACACACATCTGTATATGTGTTAGTGTGTTGGATTTCTTGATAATATAGGTTTTCTAATGCAAGTTCCTTATATTGGGTTATATGTGGTGTGCAGTGGATCTTTTGGGTAGGACCGCTCATTGGAGCAGGACTTGCAGCAGCCTACCATCAGTACGTTCTAAGGGCAGCCGCAGCAAAGGCACTGGGCTCCTTCCGCAGCAGCAACAGCCACATTTAAAAAGCTTAAAGAAGAAAAGGGGAAGAAGAGGCCTTCGATTTAGTGAAGGAACCTATGAGTCTTGAATTGGGTCACTGAGCTTGCTATCTCTCCACCTACTACCTTTCCGCCATTAACGTTTATTTCTCTTCTCTGTGAGCTATCCATATTTGTACCACACTCTTGTGCTTATTTAATTAATGTTATGGTTGTTGGCATCGGGCAGATTTGCAATTGGATTTGCTTTTCCACATTTTTCTATCTGCACGTCTTTAGCTTATCTCGATCTTAATCTTAACTTGCAGCGTTATTATCTTGATTAAGCACGCGCATGCATTTTGGAAACAACAGCATGAACAGTTGTCATCTTTTAACGAATTGACAGTAGTAATTTATTAACAATTCGAGTTCAAAGTTCGCGTTACCCTATGCATCGGTCAACTCACCTTCACCAACTTGGTAGATTCTTTATCTTTTTCCATACTTTTAAATATCAAGAAAGGAGGGCATAAAATAACGGCCATGCTCGTACGGTATCACCTACCATCCGTACTCTCTCTCTCTCTCTCTCTCTATATATATATATATAGAGAGAGAGAGAGAATATATATATATAGAGAGAGAGAGAGAGAGAGAGAGAGAGAGCGTCATGCCCTACACTGATCGCATCTGAATCGTTTTCTAAACGCAAAACGTGCAATGATAATATATCATGTACTCAAAAAATAAAACAGGGCTCTTTTTGCAACTAAAAAAGTTATTTTGTTTTATTTTTGAGTAAAATAATGAAGCTATATTTTAATTTTTTAATTCCAAAAAAAGCAAATGATATTGAAGTTATTTCTTGGTAAAAAAGGAAGGATATTGATGTTTGCAGTTGATGGCGATGTAATTAGGGGAGGAAACAAACCAAAGTGTTCGTAGCTTGATTTAACTTGCGCCGAGCTCATTTGCATTCAATGCAACTTGGCTCGCGCTGAGCTGATTCATAATGGGCACACCAACTGAACAGGAGCAGGCTCGTTAAGTTATCTGATCTGAACACACTGCATGCTCAGGTTTGCTTGGTCTTAACCCATGTAGTCGGAAATCCCAAATTTTTTTCTTTGGCCTTTCGCTGAAATGAAATAGATTTCGATGAGGGCTTCATGATCTAGGAGTCCAAACTATGTGATAGAATAAATATTCATGCTCTATCTATTGCAGGTTGAGGGTTCGTTCTCCTTTCGCTTCTTCAAAACTCAATTCATATTTTTGATATAAAGATTTCTGATCAACGATAAAACTTGATTCATTTTGCATTATATGTAACTGATTCTTTTGGTTCTGCCTAAACAAGCAATGTCACTCAATTATTATCAAACTGACTGCATTTTGTCCATGAACACCCTATCTGAGTGCTTTCTAATAGGCCATGAACTATATCATAATCATTCTCAACATATCCATATAAAAGTGATGTCCACCACCCAAAGTAACACAAAAGACAGATTGTGTGTGAACAAACCTGTTTTCTCTGCTGACAAATTCGCTACCTATATGGTAACCAATAAAATGAACGCTCTAGCAGAAATTTTGCAGAGGAACAAGTATCAGACCCGATCTGATGTTTTGTTTCTAAACCAACCTTGGGCTAGAATTAGACTCTGAAAATTAAGAGCAGCCCATCAAAACTTGAGCTTAAGAAATTAACAAAGAAAAATTACACTCGTGAAAATCTAGGAATCATTGGAAAGTGATTCTGGCTCACTCCCCTTCTCTGAAAAATTGGCAAACCAGACATGCCCAGTGGTGGTTCGAATTTTTTTTGCTCTCGGAATCAGAATGCACGAGAGAGGCATCTGGATTTTCGCTAAAACCTGCAATGCAAAGCAAGGGGATGATCCCACACAGCATCTACGTAGAAGAAGAAGCAACTCACGACATTTGGATTCCTTGAAAGAAACCAAGGTTTTGGCACACTAGGCGGGTCAGGCTGCATGAATTCTTTGCTCGCATTCGGGTCTGTCTTAGTTGGGTCAGGACCTACTAGTTTCAAATCAAACATCTCGGGTCAGGACCTACACTCAGAAGTACAACACAACAGCCAACTCATTTCATTCACCATGCAGATTATTCCAAAACCAGTTGTGTTTTGTGTTGACACGAGCTGATGTTTTGCTTCTAAACCAACCTTGGGCTAGAATTAGTTCTAGCATAATTGCAGTTATATAAAAGCTTTGTCATCGGTCTTCAATAACTCACAAAGGCCTACAAAACTCTGCTGCCTAGCAGGTCGACTTGAAGGTGCTGAGATCCATACGCTGGGAAGTGCATATACGGCAGATGTCTACCTTAAAACCCCAGCTTGCTTATTAAGAGAAATCCATCTTCCTCTTTTTTCTTTTAATCCAAAAAACGGTCTTACTTTAATAACCCATTACTGGCATTTCTATTATCACACAGACTATAGTAATCACAAAGCAAAAAGGACATCAGGAGAAATACACGAAGCATGGGTTCAAACTTAGGTGGTGGCCACCCGAGAACGGATGGATTGAACTCAACAGAGACGGTGCCGGCAGAGGTAATCCGAAGTCAGCTAGATGCGTAGGAATAATGGATGACAGTTTTTGGTGCTGGCGTGGAGGTTTCTTCACTGCATATAGATTGGAGTACCTCCGCAATTGCAGAAGCACTGGGTGCATTATCAGGTCTGGAGCTACGTTGTAACTTTGAAAACAGATTCCCAGTCTCTGTTGCATGCACTAAAAAAGGATCAAGGCAGCAACTCCCCACCCCATAATAAAATGGAGTTGAGATTGAACGTAATCCTGAGATTAGTTTGGATGAAGTTTGCATCTGAATAAGATTAATAGAAGATGAATTGCTTCTAGAAACGAAGAATGCTCATAGCTAACAAACAAGTAGGCAGTCGGTTCAAACCTTGTGCTCAAGACAACATACATGCCCAATTTCCAAGCAAGAAGAAGCACCTATGAACATTACAATCGAGAAACCTTCTATCTAGAGGAACAGCATAACTGCACAAACTAATATGACAATCAAGGAAGAAAAATAGCCGGAATCATTAAAGAATCAAATGTCAAGTGCAACAAATCAAAACCAATGTACAGACCGCTTACAATCAAGGTATTTATATCCTAAAAAATGATAACAATAATGAAGTTTCAACTGAATATATGTAAATATATCTATGTTCCCTGTTGTTTCCTATTCTCTGACAGAAGAATAAAAGATAGAAGTCCAGGCAGGTCGTCATGAGCAGATAGATATTCCCCTGCAAAGGAACTTCCACTAAACCACTAAAGAATCAAATGTCAAGTGCAACAAATCAAAACCAATGTACAGACCACTTACAATCAAGGTATTTATATCCTAAAAAAATGATAACAATAATGAAGTTTCAACTGAATATATGTAAATATATCTATGTTCCCTGTTGTTTCCTATTCTCTGACAGAAGAATAAAAGATAGAAGTCCGGGCAGGTCGTCATGAGCAGTAGATATTCCCCTGCAAAGGAACTTCCACTAATCTGACTCCCCATAAAATTTCCGAAAATATTGGGAAACCTTTCTGATAAGAACCAAAATTGTTTCACCAAGCTTATAACTAAGCCTTTGACGTAGCGCTCCCACCTGGTGGCCTTGTGATCGGTCTCACGTAGTGGTGCCTCCCACACAGTGGGAGCGGTGTAACTGCTACTGTAAGCTAGCCCCATGGGAGTCCAGGAGAAAAAACAGCATGAGCAATGAAAATATGCTTGAATGTGATCCGCAAAATGTCCTAAAAAATCTACCATCATGCCACATTAACTATACAGCCTACAAAGAGTTCCTCCTTTACTAATCACCAACTCAGCTTCCCTTTCACTTTTTTTGTTTTTTTTGTTTCTCTTTTTTTTTTGTTTTTCTTTTTCCTCTTTTTTTCTATTCAAAGTATGTAATCTAAACCTAACTATACAGCCCCAAAATTCCCCACAGCCTCCTTAGCAGCACGAGTTTTTCTTCCCTTGCACATGCATTCCATTTCAGGCATTTTGCTAACACACCCCACAGTCGTTGCTTGCCAATGTTTGGAGAACCACAACATTGATCGGAACCAATTGCCTTACTTGGAGACTTGGTCTGCCCTATCATCTCCATGATAGGAAAGCGACTGGCTAGCGTCAGAGGAAGACCTGCTCAGGGATACGGGGGCTTCTGCAGAAGTAACTTTAGACTGATCTATGCTGACGCCTTTTATCCGAGTAGCCAAAGAATCAATGCTTGAAACAGACGAGGAACCTGCATCGGAAGATGAAGGAGAGTTTCTAGGCAAAAGCCACTTTTCCCAATCGTCGTGCTTCCGGATTTTGCGTCCCTATATGTAATCAAAGCAGATCAGGCACTGCATGCAGCTCAGAAAGCATAGACTGTTCCCAAAACGCATACCTGTATCTCTACAGCAGACGAGCCTCTCAAACAATCCAGTATGAAGGGGATGCTGTTGGGGATACGGAATGTTAACTGCTTAACCTGCAAAGGAGGCCTGATGAAATCTTTGCTCACATCATGGATGAATAACATTAATGGTTTAAAAATGAAAATGAAAATGCATCTACAAAATCTTTAACTATCGTAAGCCAACATGAACAAATAAAACAGTGCTCATAGGACAGCATCGTAATGGATAACCATATCAAATATCCAGTCAATGCTAAATTAGCTCTAACTCGTTGAAACTGTGTCACAATGACAAGCTATTTCGGTTGGCTCCTGTGACACATCCTGGTATGCAGCTGACATATATGAACTCCCAACATAAATAAGTCCATCGTTACATCACTGGAACCAAGACTCCAAAAGTAAGTAGATGCTCCTGTGACACATTCTGGTATGTAGCTGACATATATGAACTCCCAACATAAATAAGTCCATCGTTACATCACTGGAACCAAGACTCCAAAAGTAAGTAGATGATCATCTTCCTTGCAAAGCACACTTTGTTATGAGCAATGTATTTGAAAGATTTCCATCATTACCACTAGAACCAAGACTGCATATATATATATATAAATATATATATATATATATATATATATATATATATATATATATATATATATATATATATATAAAATTGCCATCTATCAATGCTTGGTACTATTACATTTTATGCCCCAGTAAACAGGTTCCTATATAATGGCATGCTTTGCATTAGAACCTTCAAATAAGTCATTTCAAATAACCGGGAAAGATAATTGTAGATATAACGTAAAGCTCATAGGCTAAAAATTCAGTTTTCAATTTTCAACAGAAAAACTCAAAAAGCAGGCTAGGTAGTAGGAAAATGTGAGGAAAAGTATATCAAGTTATCAACCCCCAAAGTTGATGGATAAACAATGAAAGCTATTTCACAATGAAGGACTACAATTTTCAAAAATAACTAGACAAAAGAATGAGTGTTTCTGCAATATGCAAACATCAAAATAGATTTTGACGGAGGATGAAAGAAAGGGAATTCTAAATAGGCATGATTTCCAGAACTGCAAGCAGTAAAAGAAAATCAAACAAAGAGAAGAGAAAGATGAAAGACCGGTTTCAAAGCCAAAAGAACTGTCCGTCCATCAATAACTAGAGTGCATTGTGTTGAGAGTACGAAGAGAATCAAGACGAGCTGCAAATTGAGAAGATGAATATTGTGATTGTTCCCAGGACCAATATCCAGATTTGATTACATTAACCTTTTGTTTTTATGTTTCTTAAGTTTTCGTTTTTAAAGTATCTTTAAATAAGTCATTAATGACATAATTGTAAAATTAGGCATTGTAATGCTGGTCTTTAAAAAGGGAAAACCCTACCGGCAATCATCGACTTTTCTTGGAATAGAAGAAAGAGAACAACCCTCAGCTTCCTCACCGAAAAATGAAATAAACCTTCTCACCTCGTACAACATTAGTGATAACTCCTTTCTTAAAAATTCCGCATGTTCCAATTTCTGGGTTATAGATTCCGGAGCCACAAATCACATAATGGAAGGTGATAAGTCAAACTTAAGGTATGAGACTACTTCCATATCACAATATGTAAAGGTGGTGAACGTCTCCTTAGTTCCAATGGAAAGAAAGGGAGTAATTCAAACAAAAAATTTCAGACTTGAGTCAGTGATTTATATTCCCAAGTTCCCAATAAATTTGTTATCAGTGAGTTCCTTGATTAGAGACTTCCATTGTTCAATCATTTTTTCTCCATCTGGTTGTGTATTTCAGGATCTGAGAACGCGAAGAACCTTTGAACATAGTGAACTAAGGAATGGGCTATACAGACCTCTTGAACATCAATTTTCAGAGCAGAGAAGAGCACTAGCAATCATTACTGCAAAAGAAGAATTAAAAATTTGACATAGTCAGTTAAGACATTCGCTTGTGTCAAAGGTTAAAGAGTTAGTTTCTTTTGTAATTCTAATGATTTAGTCCTTGAGTGTGATACTTGTCAAAGGGCTAAACATCATAGATATTCATTTGCAAGTAGGGAGTCTAGATCATCGGTTTCATTTGAGTTAGTACACTCTAATGTATGGGATCCCTGTGTGATACCTTCAATGGGAAAATTTAAAGACTTTTTGTTACTTTGTTGTTGATTATTCTAGACTTACCATTGTTTATCCCATGAAATCTAAGTCTGAAATCTCCTTAATTTTTCCTATGGTGCATACCATTAAGACTCTTAGATCTAATAATGGTGGTGAGTTCATCAATTCTCAATTGCAAACGTATCTTAAAACTCACGGTATTTTGCATCAGATTTCTTGTGTTTATACTCCACACCAAAATGGCAGACTTCTTGTGTTTACAGTCCACACCAAAATGGAGTAGCTGAACGAAAAATAGATATATTCAGGAAATTGTTAAAACCTTACTCATAGAACATAATCTTCCTAAATATTTTTGGCCAAAAGTTGTACTTACAGTCGTGTAAGTCAACCCTTTAAGTTTATTAAACCAGAATACAACCTATTCCATACCACTCCACGAGTTTTTGAATGTCTTTGTAATCAATTTCATGATAAATTTGACCCAAGGGTTGTCAAGTGTGTATTCATTGGTTATTCGTGTGAAAAAAGGGCATGTTTGCTATGATCCAAAAAACCATTGAAAGTATATATCGATGGATGTAACCTTCTTTGAAACCACTCTATATTTCCAGAGTAAAACCGAATTGCCAAGCTCTAGCATGGAAGAGAAGTACTTCCTATGAATACTACAAATGAACAAATATGTGAAGATCAAGATGACATCGAAGAAGACAAGCCACAAGAAGAGAAGAAGCTGAAAGTCTATACAAAAGGAGAGAGGAAGGTATTCATGCCCATTCCGATGGATACCATGGACCAAGGGAGAGAATCTCCATCAGATCCAAGTGTTGGACCCTTAAGAGAACAAAGTGAAGAAGATTTGAATGTTTCCATCGCACTTCGAAAGAAAAAAAGGTTATGTGGTAATTATCTTATTGTTGAAAATCGGAGGCAGCAACGTTACTAAAGAAGAAAGGGAAAGGACGGAAGAGAACGGAGGGTTGGCCCTCCATTAGAGGGTTGCCCCCCCTTCTCTCTTCTATTACGTAAAGCCCTACTCACGTTCTATTAAAGGATATCAAGTCCTTATATAGTGAATTTTACATCAAAAAGGTAAAACTACCCCTAATAAGAAAACATATTACATCAATGTCCTACATGCACTTAAGTAACCCGAACTCCTAATTAATGTTGTCTTCGACACCCCTTCGAGTTAGGAGTGGGATACTTGTAACTCCTAACTTGTCAAAATTGGGTGATAAACATATAAGGCGCACGGTCTTATGAGAGTTCATACTCCAACTCTCGTTGTGAACAAAAACGAGATACTCCCAACGATCGATCTTGCTTCACTCCACTCAAGGCAGCTAGCTCTATGCGACTATTGGTTTCTTCTCTTCATATTGTGATTGGGCAGCAACACTACTACCTTCTTCTAGCAACACTACCAATTTCAGCCTTCCGAGCTGTTCATATTTTTTAGCCTTCTTGGCTATTCATTTTTCAACCAAGATGGTTGTTCACATTTTCCAACCTTCTTGGTTCACATTTTTAAGCCTGTCTTCTTAGTTGTTCGCATTTTCCAGCCTTCCTAGTTGTCTACATCTTCAGTCTTCCTAGTTGTTCACATTTTTCAGCCTTCCTGGCAGTTCACACTTTCAACCTTCATGGCTGTTCATATTTTCCAGCAGCCTTGTTAGCTGCACATTTTTTAGCAACTCTCTTAGCTAAACACATTCAGCAGCTTTCTCTGAATTTTCTGCACTCATACTGCACACCGTGACTCTTCTGCAAAGCAGGAGTTTGTGGTGCCTTTTCAATATCAACACTTTAAGATGTCACCTTAAACACTCTCACTGCTGGACAACAGGCCCCTTTGTCTTATCTCAATGCTCATCACCGTTTAATGCTGGAAACTTAGATGTTCAAGGAATGTATTCCAAAGGCACATCACCCACTCCCTTATAAACTGCTTCAAAATTTATCTCTCCAAGGCTCTGGGAATGTGTGTGGTGGCCATTACTCTCTCCTCTAGGCAGTGGAATATCAATTGGTTTCCCACCGGACAAATCCCTTTCATTATGCACTTGTTTTGACAGGTTCTCCCTTGACCTTGCACTCACTTCTTGATCATCACCTTCTTCAACATTCTTAAACACATCATGTGCACAAAGATATGATAAAACCAAACCATTTTGTTTGATATCTTCTTACAAGACAGGACCACTTGCAATTGAATCATGCTCAGAACCGTAATGTCTTTCTTCAAGCATGTCCGATTAATAAAGAGTTCCAAGATATCACATCCCTTGTTGGCATTTGGTCAAACAATTGACATCCAGTCACCATATCCCCGGAATCCCTTGTTATAATTGCAGTCCAGAAGACCATATTTCTCACTGGCATCACATCGAACATTTGGCGAGCATGACCCATTCGATTGAAGAGACCGGAAGACCTTCGCCTTGATGCATTTACTCTCCTCTTACCTTCTCCTCCACCGGAGGGGCCTCCTTTGACTCCTCCGGCGCCATCTCTGTTGTCGCCTTTCATCTCCATCGAAGCGGCAGTTTCCTTCACCTCCGTTGGCAGCGACGACAACTCCTTCACAGTCTTCATAACCTTTGTATATTGGTTCACTGCAGCAGGATCGTCAGGATTAATGGTTATCTTTTCTTTCCGGAAGATAGCCAAAGCCATTTCAAACTTCTTCTTGACCTCAAAAAGATGTTTTTCAATCATCTCATCTCCTTTGAGAACCGAGCAATCAGCTTCTTTGGAAAACTGACGTGATGGCAAAACACCTTCATGGGGGCAAAATGTTCTTTCCAGAGCACCCATCATCCTGGTGCGACTAAGAAGACGAGAGGTGAACGCCATCTTCCTCAAAGAGAAAAGTATAAGATTTTTGTTGTCGTCTTCCTATGCATTCTTCGGTCACTTGTTGCCTCTGCCTTCGATTATGTGTGTGTGCGTATCAAGTCCTTATACAATGAACTTTACATCAAAAAGACAAAACTATTCCTAATAAAAAAACATATTACATCAATGTCCTACGTGCACTTAAGTAACTCGAACTCCTAACTAATGTTGTCTTCAACACTGATTTCACAATTCATGTGATATGATCAGCTATCATCAAGTTATCATAATTTTGTGTTAAATGCAAAAACTTGTCAAGTTCCTAAGGATTTTATTGAAGCATCAAAGCATGAACAATGGGTTGAAGCCATGAAATCAGAACTTAAGGCCCTTGAGAGAAATCAGAACTTAAGGCCCTTGAGAGAAATCAGACTTAGGAAATCAGTGACCTACCAACAAGAAGGAAAGCAATTGGCTACAAGTAGGTTTATACCATAAAGTTCAAGGCAGATGGGACTTTAGAGATACAAAGCAAGACCAAAGCAGATACAAAGCAAGACCAAAGCTCACATCCATAAGAGTGATCATTAGTGTTGTTGCCCCAAAAAATTGGATGATATGGTAGCTAGATGTGAAGAATATGTTTTTATAGGGGAGCTCAAAGAGGAAGTTTATATAAAATTGCGACTTCGGTACTCTAATCAAGAAAACAAGATATGTGGATTTTAAAAAGCAATCTATGGGCTGAAACAGTCCCCTAAAGCATTGTTCAAAAAATTCAGCAAGACCATTATCAGTTTGGGTTATAAGAAGAGTGTAAGTGACCATACATTATTCGTTAAGAATGGAGTAAATTGATATTTATTACTTGTCTATGTTGATGACATAATCATGATAAGAGATGATATTGAAGAAATTCAAAGACTAAAGCAAGAACTCCATCGGTTATTTGACATTAAGGACCTTGAAAAGCTAAACTACTTTTAGGCATTAAAGTGGCAAACTCAAGTACTAATATTTTATTAAATCAAAGAAAGTATATGTTGGATTTATTGCAAGAAGTTAAGATGGAAGATTGTAGACCAATCCATACTCCTATGGAAGTAAACCATAAAGTGCAAATTAAAGATGGGGCTGATAAAGTAGACGCTATGAGCAGTTGGTTGGAAAACTAATGTATTTGACTATTACTCGCCCTCATATAGCATATGCAATGATTATAATAAGTTTATTTATGCAATGTCCTTCCAAGCAACATATGGATGCAGTTTTTTATATACTTAAATACTTAAAAACTACTCCATGAAGATTGAAATTTTTACAGCTGTCGATTGGGTGGGTTCCTTAGAAGATAGAAAGTCTACTGCATATATATCTCGAGTTGGAGGCAATGTAGTATTATGAAAGGCTAATGGAAATCGGTCTACTTATAGAAGATTCAATTCCAATATATTATGATAGTAAAGTAGCAATCTAGATTGCATCCAATCCCATGTATTACGAGAGAATGAAACACATCGAAATCGATTGCCATTTTGTACATAACATCGTGTGCACTAAGGAATTTCAGCTTGAATATGTGAAGTTGGATGATCAATATGCACATATTTTAATCAAAGCTCTTAATAGAAACTTATTCATCATACTATGTAACAAGTTGGGAGTTACATCTATCTTTCACCCAACTTGAGGGAGAGTATTGAGAGTACGAAGAGAATAAAGATGAGCTAAAAATTGAGAAGATGAATATCATGATTGTTCCTCGACCAATATCCAAATTTGGTTCCATTAGCCTTTTGTTTTTTATGTTTCTTAAGTTTTCGTTTTTAAAGGTAACTTTAAATAAGTCATTAATGGCATAATTGTAAAATTAGGCATTGTAATGCTGGTCTTTAAAAAGGAAAAACCCTACCAGCAATCATTGACTTTTCTTGGAATAGAAGAAAGAGAGAGAGAGAATTGGCGGCACCAAGGTCGATCTCTCCCAACCATCTTCTACTCATTCTTTTCGGTATTCCCTATGCTATATTGTTGTTTTTGTACACATTGTGCAGTTAAAGTATTTGAAAGTCACTTGGAAAATCAAGTATTAATTTAGAAGGCACAGAATAACCTAAGACAATAGTTGTTTCGATTATGTAAACTATAATAAAACCTAAGAGTATGAAAAATGAAGACCTTGAATGAATTCCTCACTTGGAACTTCAAGTACATATACAACAAAGGTTTCAATTGAGAAGCACTCAAACAAGTCCAAACCCAGCTAATACATAAAAAGTTTCAATTTGTTCACTTAACAAACAAGTTTGGAGCCTCAACAATTAGAAAGAAGGATCCTTGATATTTATAGACCGTGAGAATACAACAAAAAAGGGCCACATAATGGCCCTAACTGCTTGTTGACTAGCCTTATAGCCCCATTGAGAGAGCTAGGTAACAATCAACAACAACAACTAAGCCTTTTCCCATACTAGATGCCAGATGGGGTCGGCTACATGGATTCTTTGTTTCGACAGAGCCTTATCATGTGTCATGTTAGCAATTAATTCACAATAAGCTAGATCATTCTTTATTGTTTCTTTCCAACACTTTTGTGGTCATCCTCAACCTCTTTTAATACTTTCAAAATTTAGTTTTTCATACCTTCTTACATGTTCTTCTTTTGACCTTCTTTCTATATGTTCAAACCACCTTAAATGATATTTTCTCATTTTATCCTCTATTGGTGCCCCACATAATTTATTTCTAATAACCTCATTATGTATACAAACTCCGCCTATGGAAGGAATCACCCTTTCATGGCTGGTCCCAAGCCCGAAAAAAGGAGGAGGGTTGTGTTAGGCTTCCGACAGCCAGCGTAAAACTTTGTCTGACTTAACATGGATTCTACAAAAAAAAAAAATCCATGTAGCCGACCCCATCTAGTATGGGAAAAGGCTTAGTTGTAGTAGTTGTAGTAGTAACTTCATTATGTATACAGTCTTTTCTTGTATGACCACTCATCCATCTCAACATCTTCATTTCTATCACAGACATCTTTCGTACATGTTAATGATTAACTGCCCCAACACTCATAACCATAAAACATGGCAGGTCTAATTGTTGCTCAATAATATTTACCTTTTAACTTTAATGGTATATTCTTATCACAAAGAATACTTGATGCTCCTCTCCATTTTCACCAACCAGCATTAATTATATGCATAACATCTCCATCAATTCTTCCATCACTCTAAAAAATTGACCCTATGTATTTAAAATTTTCCTTTTGGGGAATGCAATATCTGCCAATTTTAATTTCTATGTCCTCTGAAGTAACCAAATGATCAAACTTACATTCCATATATTTTGTCTTTGTCCTACTAAGTCAGAGGCCTTTGCTTTCTAATGTTTCTCTCCATAGCTCCAATTTTCTATTTACTTTTTCCTTAGACTCCTCCACTAACACAATGTCATCCACAAATAACATACACCAAGGTACTTCATCTTGAATATGTTTTGTTAACTCATCAATCACCATTATAAATAAGTATGGACTTAAAGTTGATCCTTGATGTAACCCAATATTAACTTCAAAGAAGTCTGTCATTCCTTCATGAGTCCTCACACATGTTTTTGTACCATCATACATGTCTCTTATAAGGTTTATGTATGTCAATGAGATACCCCTTTTTTCCAAGGTTCTCCAAAGAACCTCCCTCGGTATCCTATCGTAAGTTTTTTCTAGATCAATAAATATCAAGTGAAGGTCTTTCTTTTTTGCTCTAAAATGTTCCATAAGACGTCTTAAAAGGTGAATCTCTTCAACAACTAGGTAACAATAAAAACAAAAATAACGAATCAACATATGAAACATAAATTTAACACCTAATTACAATTTAACGGTAACTTCTACATAAGTTATTTAGGTGGACAATGTATGAGCACTAACTACATAGACATAACTGACAGTCTAAGGTCCCTTACTCCAGCAAGAGGATTGAAGAGATAAGGCTGTCCTCACTACAAACGCAAATAGATGGCTACTTACAACATTACCAGTGCTTTGATTGGAAACAACAAGTCCACTCCTAAACTTTGACAAGAAAAGGTTCCTTTTAAGCAAATCGCAATAAATATTCAAAATAGCAGCAAAATTGAATAGAAAGTACTTATTCAGACTCCACTGAAAGATTGAAGATAATTTTTTTGGCATTGCCAGGTTAGAACTGGTGATGAATATCATCACAATTAAATATTGGTCATTTTTTTTGTTTTGCTTCAACTGTTGACTCTTAATCATACCATCGCCATTTGATTTTATTTTAGTGTCCGTGGTTAAGCTGGAACGGGGGATGTCAAAAGGTTGGAATCATTGAATGTCTCATGGAAGCAAAACCGAACCCAACCTATGTGTTTCTTGCATAATCACATCCAAGTCAGGTGACAAATTCGAATATTGAAAACTAACATATTTAATAACATGATCATATTCTATATTTAAATAATTCACTTTGATTGGGATTGTTAGAAGGGTTTCAGATAAGGAGTTAGGTGGGGATGCAAATATTCAGCGCTGAATACGACTTCAATAAAGTCCTGTTTTTGGTGACTGTACCCGCTAAACATATCATGAAATAAATGAACAAAGAAACCATTGTCATGAAATAGTTCCAAGATCATTTTACTAACGTATGGAAGAGACTCCTTCACTCAAATCCATACCTTACAAACAGTAAGACCTTCACCTATCATTAACAAATGCATGCAAAAGAATCGACAAACCCAACTCAAAAGTAACTTTCTATTGGCAATTTTAGCTGGTGCAAATAGTTAAATCATCTATGTAAAAACTAAAATAGGTAAAAACATCACAACGGGAACTACTTAGCTTACAGGCTCGGGCAATATGCACAATTTTCTTAAGACCCATATAACCATTTGCAACGTCAAATCATTGGAACAACCAAAAAAATAGAAGAATTCATCTGACACTTGACTATGAAGATAAACCAATACCTCTGATTCCATAACTTGCAAAATCTACCTAATGATAAACTGATCCTCAATTTTGCAAAATATACTTAAAACCTTAAATCGTCAAGGAGAGATTAAACGTCCAAAACAAGCGGACATTTACATCAACTAGCTTTTGCGTAAACCACAGTACATATTGAAATGGCATCACGAGGCATCACAAGATCATACCACTAGGACCCTCAAAGATACTGACCATATTGAAATTCGCAATAAGAGAGACATCAACCCATCCTTGCTCATCCATGTTCTTCCGCAAGAATACGTCCTTACACAGATTTTCAGGACTGCACCCAGAAAAGAGATTCCAAAACAGTTAAGATACAATGATAGAGACCATCAGATTCAAATTTTCTCTTCTCTACCACTACAACAACATCCAAAACAATCAAATCCGTGGTATTCAATGATCACGAAAACTGAATCGAAGTTACCTGAAATAATGATCTATCTGCTTAACCAACTTGGCCGGCAAATTAGGGTCTGTCAGTAAGGACACAAAAGGAGGAGCATATGGTATGAATGGTGCGCCTTGAGCAGGGTCAGGAAGTGCTGCAGGAACATAATATACCTGACTGCCCATGTCTGGTAAGACGAGAAAACAACAGTAAGAATCAAAATCCCATTATAACTACATTGTCAAGCAGATAGAAGGCGACTCACCAGGATATCCAATGGGGGGCCCAAAGCCAAGAGGCGCGCTAAAAAACGGCGGTGGTGGGGGAGGAGGAAGCGGGGGGACAAAGTTGCTGGGGACGATTCTCTGCTGGTGATAGATGTAGCGGCAGCCATTACCACGATTCGGGTTCCACTGATAGCGAGCATTGCCTCTATTCCCCTGAATGTTGTTCTGATGGGGGGGTTCAGATCGTGGATGTTGCCCACTACCCCTTCGATACGAATTACTCGGACGATCGTCTCCGTTGTAACACTGATAACTTGAAACCCTCGATCCCGAATCCCAGTTGTTCTTCTGTGAGGTATCTTTCTGGGTTTGTTCGTTATGTAGTGATGGCTCCGTTACGGAAAAAACAGTTCTACCGCTGGCGTTATTACCACGTCTGTTAAACGATCTTTGCCGATTTGGGAACGAGTGATTTTGAGGGGGATTGGCGTTCGCGTTCTGATGCGATTTCTGGAGAGATTGTTGCATTGCCGAAGCCTACACGAAGTCATCAATAAAGGAAGACGAAAAAGATAAATCATCGTTCATCATTCAACTTCTCAGCACTAAACAACCGGAAAAAAACCTACCTCAGAAGCCGATGATCCTTCGCCGAGAGGACTCCCGGAGTCGGTTGGTTTCGTCTGAACCCTAGCCGATTCCGATAATGCCGGCCACAAAACAGCACCCATAACTGAACCAACGGAGATTGGATCAGAGGATGGCTTCTTCCACGCGTGCTTATTCATTTGCAATCCCTCGTTACCTTCGTTCCTCGATGAATCCATCTTTCCTCAAATGTTGTGCTTATGTGTTTCTTCAGGTCTCATTAATTTAAATAGAGGTTTGAAGTCCTAACCATAGTAGGATTCGCGGGTAGAGAACGGGTAGTATACTTATATCCATACTCGATCCAAACCAAATCGTATACGTAATTGGGTTCTCTTTTTATATATATATATATATATATATATATATATATATAAAGAGAGAGAACGGGAGCGGACCTGACTTTGCTGTATGCCATTCATTCAACCTCATGAGAGACGATGAACGACTGGTTGGTAGATGGAAACCACCGCTTCATGAGATGGATTTTTTTCTCGAATGCATAATTTCAAAATCGATGCTTCCCTTTTATTTCCTTTTTTTCTTTATCTTCAGAAAGATAGTCTGTTCACGATTGTTTTCATTGCTTGTCTGTCCAATTTCATTATGGAAAACAAAATTTGGTTACTGATTGATATGAGAAATACTTAGTAAGGAAACAATAATTATGTTGATGAAACGATATACAATCAGCTGCTAGAGAAGGCCAGAGGAGGGAGGGTTATGATGTGAGTCCCATCCACAAAACCCCACAGACTGACCCACCACGAGAATCCGACTTGATAGTGCTTCATGGATGAGACCCATCTTCGATAAATGTTTGGCAGCTCCAATCATTTTGATGAAACAATATAGAATCAGCTGCTAGAGACGGCCTCTGTACCAACCACCGGAATCGACTCGATAGACAGCAAGTGTGTTTGATGGATGAGATCCATCTTAGGTAAATGTTTGGCAGCTCCAATCATTTTGACGAAACAATATGAAATCAGCTGTTAGAGACGGCCAGAGAGGATGCGAGTTCCATCCACAAGACCTCGCAGACCTACCCACCACCGGAACCCGACCCCGTAGACACTAAGAGTGTTTTGTGGTTGAAAATGATAGGTAGTTCTTTATTTTTTGGTATTTGTTGTTTTTTTGGTGTTATTTTTATTTTTTTTCAATGATAAAATATGAAGTTATGAAGTGCATGGATATGGATATGATTTTTATTTCATTTCTAAAGTGAGACACTCTATTTGAGTGAATTGAAGATTGAGAATTTATGAAGTGATTTTATTGTTAGGTTTTCTATTGAATTGAAGTACTCAATTGAGATGGCAAAAAGGGGTGTTAGGGACTCCCAATCTCTATCTAATGATCCAACATGACAGTGGGGTAAAATAGTTGAGGAAAACAGATTGAAGATCAAATGTTTATTTTGTAATAAGGTAGTTAGTGGTAGAATTTCACGATTGAAACACCACCTATCATAGACTAAGAAAGAAGTTGCTCCTTCCACGAGCAGAGTTATAAATTTGCTAGAAGTCATTAAATGATAATGTCTGCAAATGATTAAGAGTATACATTAGAGAAGATAACAAAATAATGATTTAGAGACGTTTGAGGAAGAGGGTGATGATGCTATTTGATTGGTTGATAGTATTCCTTGTTATGATAAAATAGAGGTTGGTAGTAGTAATTCTCGACCATCAACCAGGAGAAAGAGGGTTATTGAAGATTTTACAAGTGAAAATGGTAGAAGAAGAAAGAGCAGAGGAAGAGTTTCTTAAGCAAAAATTCATTTTTTCCTTCTAGCACTACACATGGTACTCAACCTAGAATTCATGCTACTATAATTTCAGAACAACTACATGAGCATGCAGACCTTGCAATGGACACATGATTTTATGATTCATGCATTTCATTTAATGCAACAAACAATTTTTATTTTCAAGCAATGACAGATGTAATTGCTAATATTGGTTTATGATACAAAATGCCCTCTTCTTAGAAGTTGAGAGAAAAGTTATTAGATATCGACTTTGAGAGAGTCATAGAAGGAGACATTATATTTATCATCATAGACAAATAGGCGAGGAATGACTTTATTAAACTTTCTGATCTACTATGCTAAAGGACTTATATTTTTGAGATCTCTATACATGTCAGAAGAGACATATTGCAGAGATCCTAAGTAAAAGTTTGATAATATGATATGCGAGGTTGTGTTACATAATGTAGTCCAATTCATTACAAATAATGCAACTAACTATAAACCAGTTGTGAAGGAGTTAACATATACTTATAAGACTTTCTATGGATATCATATGTAACCTATTATTTAGATCTCATCCTTGAGAATATTGGTGAGATGAATGAGATAAAGGCAACAATTGAGTATTGTCAAGATATCACCAAATTTATCTACAATCATGACTTTATATTATGTATGATGAGGAGATATACATATAATGCAGAGCTTATTCATACAACTGAAATTCGGTTTGTAACTAATTTCTTATCTATATAGAGCATTATAAGACAAAAAAAAGCTTTAAAGAAAATGTTCTCCTTAGATGAGTGACAACAATTTATAGAGTTACATCAAAATAGAAGAAACAAAAAGTTAAATGAGATTTTAGAGACAGTCTTCAGGAGTACATTTTGGAATGCATGTGTTAGACTATTGAGGATTACATGTCCTTTAGTGAAGGTTTTCAGATTGACTGATAACAAGAAGAAACCATCTATGGGTTATCTTTATGAAGCTATGAATAGGGCAAAAGAATCCATTAAAAGTATTTTCAATGAAAGAAAAAGAGATTATGTGCCCGTGTGAAACATTATAGATAATAGATAGAAAAACAATTGCATCAACCTATTCATGCAACAACATATTACCTAAACCCAACATTCACGTACTCAACAAGTTTTCAAAGTGATGGTGAGGTTAATCGAGGCATCATTGATTGTATAAACATATTAGTCCTTAATAAGAGTAAAACAGTTATACATCGAGAGATGAAGATCTATGATAATGCTCTTCACTTGATGAGTTTGTCTGTTGCAATACGCAGTCGCACTAATATGCACATAGGTAAACTGTTTATTTTCACATTTAAGTTTCTTAAATATTATATTTGTTATGAATTAAGTTCTTGATATTTATCTTTTTATACAGATGTTTGGTGCAATAGGTTTTAAAGTGATTGCCTAAACCTTAGAGATTTTGCAGTAAGAGTTTTGAGTCAAACCTTTAGTGCAACGGGTTGTGAAAAGAATTGAGTGTCTTTGAACACATCCACACAAAAAAATGCTATAGGTTGGAATATAAGCAACTTAATGACTTAGTTTTCATCCGTTGTAACATGCGACTTCGATAAAGATAATCTTGTATTTGTTACTACTTAAAGAATCAATTCAATATTTTGTTTGGCTTCAATTATTAATCTTATTTACTAATTCTTTTCTTTCTTTTTTTTAGGCAATTAAAAAAGTTAAATAGAGAAGAAAGTCAATTTCATCCAATAAGTTTGGATAATTTTGATATATTAGAGGAGTGTATTATGGAAAATAATGAAGAAAATACACTCCTAATCAAATAAGACATTGCATGTATTAATTTAGAAGGAGTGCAATAACATCATAAGGAGTTCAAGATTTTGATTTTGAAGTAAAAGATGATGAGGATCTTATAAGGAGAAGATAAAGATTATTTAGTTCATGATCCTCATTCCAACATGTAAATGTAAATACATTTCATTTTTTACTTCAAAATATGTAATTCTTTTTCAGTTGTTGAATGGTGAATGATGAATATGTATTAAACTTTGTATTATATGAATTCTTTATAATTATAATATTTTTTTTAAATTTTTTAGTATTAAATTAAGATACACTACGATAGGTATCCTATCATGGACCAAAACGATACACGATAACAACACTACTAGCACTAAAGTTATCCAATGTTACCATTAGCCTCTCATAGTTCACATTCTTGTGAGCTTTGAACAACCTTCTGCCGTGGTTAATTTATTGGATTGATATTTTATGGTGTGATGTATCATGTCCATGTGTCTTTGTGTGTGTGTTTTCAACCAACGTAGACGAGTACTTAAGCTGTTACTTTGCAAGAATTATAATGAAGGTTTGTGGCATTGTCATCTAAATATCAATTTGATGGTTTGATAGTTTGATCTTCTCCAGCACTTTGATATAATTGCAGTATGTACGTTTAGCCACTTGAAAATGTTGTCCAACTCTTTTCCTCAAGCAACTGATGCAGAGCTTTTTAGTATTAACTCCCATAGAGGAAAACTTCTAACCTTGAATTATATTTTGACAATGCACGTCCTTTCACAACCTGCAGGTTAATTGGGTTGTATCCCTTGTACGCAAGTGACGCAGCCAAGCAGTAGCATCGGATTGGAATTTAATTTTTTAATTAGTTTTACTTCTTGTTTTTAGACTTTATATTTTGTTCCTCAATTTTGGGCTTGACATCTTTGTACAGAAGCAGATAAGAGCTTATTTAAGTTGTAATATGAAGAGATTGGCCCCTGGAGAAGGCTTTGTAGATCAAATTTTGTATATGATCTTTACTGCAATTTTTGCTGTGCCTAGCATGTTTGTATTTTATGTTAGTAATTTTGTCATTAGATGAAGTCTTCCTATGGTGAGGTTTTAATGATATATAACCAGTTCAATGCCCAGATAAAAGAGGCAAGTTGCATAATCTTCCCAGTAGGCATTGATTTTCCAGAGAATGATCATATCCGCGATAGGTTTTCTCGAGAACGAGTTCTTTATCTGAATCAAGCCCATCTTCAGTCACGCAGACGAAGGAAAGATGAGAAAGAACAATTTAATTTTGTTGTTCAAACCTTCCTTCTATTCGTTCTCACAGCATAAAAAACAGTTGAAATGTATACAAAGAATAAAGAAATCTGCAGTTACATATAACAAAACGAAATGAAAAGGAGTTCGCTGTATGGTTACGACCAGTGGTGAGCATCTTGTGATTAGGCCGAGCAAAATTTGTAGGTACGTTTGCAGGAACAGAGAAGGTAAGAGGTGGGAGTGAGTTCCTTCTCCACTTGTTCCACCTTTGATGCGGGAACAATTGCTGTTGTTACCATCAGTGGTGATGATGACAAAGATGGTGTCTGCAATGGTGGTGTGCCATCCGAAGGCTGATAATTGTCAGCCTTTTCGTCTTTCTTTGTTATTATTTTTTCCATCATCTGTTCCAGCTTGTTGAGCCTCTCATTTAACTCTTCAATCCAAGTGGACGTACTCTGCATGCATGCAAACCCCACAAAAAGAGTCATTTGTCAATAAGATAAGCAATGAGCTTGACCTTCCTTATACAAGCTCAAGTATGACGAGTTACAATCCCATCATCCGCCAATATGATTGTATCCTTTCACCATATCCAATCCCGTCTCCATATGTATTCAGTTGAATGACTAAGATATGACATAGGTTGTTAATCTCACATATGATATGGTACATTCCCTTTTACCCATTTCATATTACCTTTAGATTCTTGCCTGACTTGTTGCCGGGAACTTCAGTTTCTGATCCCGACAGTGTTAGTGGCAAATAATCTCCGGTCTCTCTGCCTTCATCAGAAAGCCTGCTTCTGCCTATCGTTGCACCGATGCTATTTTCCGGCATCTTGATGGACAGTTTGGTTGGAGATATAGATCCATCCAGCAATGTTGACGTCGTGATCTCCATCTACCAAAAACCAGGAACAGAAACCAGCCACTAATTAGCCACCAAGGGATACAGAAACGTAAAAGCAAACAAGAACCAACGCCATCTCTCTCTCTCTCTCCCTCCCCCTCTCACTCTCTCACCGCTTTCTCGCCGGGTTGTTGGGTTGACGCTTCTGATACTCGTGGCGGCGTTTCTTGCGATTGTTGATTTTTTTCGTTCTCGTTTTTCTTGTCCATCGATGGTGAGACGTCGCTTCTCTTTTCATTGCTTTCCTTCACTATCTCTTCCATGAAAAGCCGCCTTCTCGTTCTTGTTGCTCTCATCGTTTTCCGGTCTCTCTTCTTTGTCTCCCTAGACGCTCCCTCTATCTGAAAAAAAGAAAACAATTCAATCAAACTCAAAAGAGAGAAAGAAAACCAAACTGTTACCGCCAAACCAATCTTACCAGCAGGAAAAACCATTCAAACGAACGTAAAAAAGAGAAGCGAACCAAAGAAACCAATCTTACCAACTCTTTCTTGCCGATAACTTCCGGCGGCGTCGAAGCCACCGCCGGAGAACTATTCTGTTCTACGGCGAGTCTTAGACCAGCGAAGACGTCGTTTATTCGCCCCACAGCAACACGATCGCTATACGTCCTCAAGATGGCCGGGTTCTTGGCTGGAGTCGCTGCACCGCAGATAGGAACGGAGAATGACCTCTGCAGAGGCGTCTGCAGCTGGAACGGGACGGTGGGAGTGGCCGGAAAAGCCATTAGGTGGAGCTTCTTGCGGGAGCCGCAGCTGGCATGCAGACAATGCCGCTTCTTGGTGGCACAGCCGGGGCACGGTTGGGAGAACGACACGTTGTCTACGCCGAGGGCACTGGAGTCTTCGATGGCGGGGTCTCTTGGCCGCCGGGGGGTCGACCGAGATGCCATTTTTTGGTTACTCGGTTCGTCGTTGGAGGTACCGGCTCACTCTCTTTCTTGTAACTAAAATCCTTCTTCTCGAAATCGTTTAATCTCGAATAAGAGGAGGGATAGAGAGGAGTTGCCTTCTCTATTAACGGCTTCATTATCTGACAGATGATACGGAAGTTCTACTTTTCATCTTAACCGTCCAATGAGATCATTTTGGATGGCCAGGATTTTGCTAACAGTAAGCAATCGGGAGTTTATTTTAACCTCTAAGCATCGTATATCAGATGATAGAATCCTCTCTGTCCATATTAATTGTGTATTTTTACAAGATACGCTCATACACTAGTCTCTTCAAAAAATTTGGAAGGACACTCCTATACTTGCAACGGCTGACTGAGTTACGCTGAAAGAACTCGTCATATCACGTATGATAGAGGATATGCTACTTTTTGGATGATCAAGATCTTGGGCAACAGGGATGGCGATTTTGTGTTAAAAGTTGTGGTCGTGTCGTATCATTATGTCTTACTTTGGACAGTTGTGCTGACACAGTCGCCTAGACATGCTCCTCGGGTTGTACACATGTTGGGTTTTCATATCAAATATTATATTGTAAGCAATTTGATGTTTATGATCATGTGGATGTTGTGTCATCTCATGTTCATGTCCAAAACAGGTCACCTACAACATCACCCGGTTACTTGTGGTGGACACGGCCTGAGTTCACACACAGTCAATGATTCCTTATTGCGAGCCCCAACGATGCTAGGACTTTCGTGTTGGACCCCCGAAGTAATATGTCAAATGAACAGTTCTCTCTCTCATATATTATATATAAATAAATATAAAGTTTGGTACATATATTAGTAATATTATATGATAATATATTCAAACAAATCTTAACCATGTGATTTAGTTGATGTACTTTATAAAAAAGCAATTCTTCTGTGTTATGAATGGTTAATATATTAGTAATATCATGTAAAACTTACAGCTAAAAACCAAGAAGTACATTACTTTTTGTAAGTTTAATCCATTAAGAGTTACTAGACTAGTATTCATGCGAGACTTTCTTAAAATAGAGTCTTTAATCCAAATATTAAATATCGATAGTCCATCTGTCTCTTACTAGGATGACCACAAAAATGTTGGAAAGAAACAATAAAGAAGATCAAAAGAAAAACTTGTAAGAAGGTATGAAAAACTAGATTTTAAAAGTATTAAAAGAGATAGAGGACGACCAAATTGTGAGTTAATTGCTAACATGTCACATGATAGGGCTTTGTGGAAACAAAGAATCCATGTAGCCCATCCCGTTTAGTGTGAGAAAAGGCTTAGTTATTGTTATTGTTGTATATATATGGGGAGAGAGAAAGAGTGGTTAAACTTTTCTTGACATTTTGGACCATTCCCCTTTTTGATTGAAAAACATTTAATGATTCGTGCTTTTTTACATGAAAAGTTGAAGTGGTAAAATAAAAGGCATTTAGTATATATGATACTTTAAAAGCAAACTACAAGGTATAATAATACTTTAATTTAAATCTCTATCATTCGTTATATTCATTCAATGGTGTAAATATTTATGTAAGATTATGTTTCACAAGAATTTATTATATATACACATATATGGAGATAATTCGGCGCATGGCCCATATGAGATGGTTTACATTTAAATTTGGAAAACAAATTACTTTTCAAATTAAAAAGTTTTTCCCATAATAAATAACTTTTGTGCACCACTCACACATAGTACACTAATTCCAGATTGCTTATTGCCTATATATAAAGAGAGATCTTAGTATATGCTTAATTAAATCTCTTCAAACATACAATAATAAAGATTTGAGATGATCGAATGGTGAAAATGTTTGAGTAATATTTAGCACGAACTATACTTTATATATTTATATTTATATATATATAGAGAGAGAAAACACATAATGAATGCGTACACTAGTTCGTTAGAGAGAAAGGGAAAGAGAAAACACATGATAAATGCACACACTCATTTATTCTCATGTCCCTAAAGAGATTATAACATTCAATTGTTGAGATCAATGGCTAAAATTAAATTTAAAAAATATTATTTTAGTTTTTACGATGGTTTTATGCTTTGCTTTAAATATCTCAATTTTGATCTTATTGAGATTTCTCAAGACTATCTCAATTTTGAACTTATTGAGATCTCTAAAGAAATTTGTGTATGCGCATGAAATATGGTTTGTCTCTCCCTATATATATATATATGCCAAATTTTAGCTCGATTATAGTTACTAAATGCATGTCCTAAATTACTCAGGACACGACTAATTTTGCGCTGGCTTACCACCGCTCCTCTTCTTCTTCCTGCTGCTCCTCTTTCTTTGCCTTCCCCCTCTGTGATCTTTCTCGACTTCGCTGTTAGCTTCTCCCTCAAGAGAGAGAGAGAGAGAGAGATGAGGAGGGCACAGGGCATGGCGGCCCACTTCCTACGCCGGGCGGCCCTCTCATCGACCTCCGCCGCCGCTGCCGTCGACTCGTGCGGGATCGCTGTTTCTCTCCCCCGTGTGGCCGTCTTCGCGTCTCGTTCTCGATCCTTCTCCATTCTGCCCAAAAGCTTAGGTGAGGAGGGCGGCACTAGAATCTGGAGGCCTTCCTTCGCCATCTCTGGCGTGGCCTCCTTCTCCGTTGCCGCTGTCGCTGCGGGGATGATCATGTCCGGCGACGCCGAGGCGAAGGAGCCCCCTCCCTTCGATCAATCCCCCCGCAACGTCGTGCTTTATCAGTACGAAGCCTGTCCTTTCTGCAACAAAGTTAGAGGTGAGGCAATCAAGCATGAGATCTTCGTTTTCTATTTAACTACTTCAGTTTCTGCAGTTGTTCTTATGAATTTACATTGAACGTAGACTAATTAGTGTTGTCTGACCCAAAGTGAGAGGAAGCTAGGGTTGATTTGCATCGTTGTTGACATCTATTTTGCTCCCTTTTTGGTGTAAATTGGCCTTGCGTCGTTGGTGTCGATCATTGAATTTAGCGACTAGCGATCGATCGTTGTTTTTCTTCCTGTATTTTTCGGGCATGGAAGCAGTCGCCGATTAGTATGATCCAGTTTGAGAACAATTGCTAAATCAAGATTTGACTAAGTTGCTGACGTTCGTGGCGCGAATCGCATGGCATAAGAATTTTGGTATAGAGCTACTGTTGGTGTATGAGTGCGGACGTGTTAAATTTGCTGATTTGTCTTGATTCCTCTATACTATCTGTGTAGAAGAATGAAATATGTTCTGACAGAGTTTACATTGAACCAAAGATCAGCCTCCGATATTGTATTGCGTGGCAAAAAGTTGTCAAGTTTCTGAAATATTTTAGTTGCAGACATGATTCTTCAGTGAAGAAACAACGAGGAACAAGGTTGTGAGTCTGGATCAAAGAAACAGTTTTTACTATGGCTTCTTGAACTGTTCCATTTTAGTCATTTTTATACTTGATTTCAGGCAATTAATTTCTTTTCTTACATGATGCATTCGTTCACATCATACTTACACGTCCTTGTGTACCTGTAATCCATGGTCTCAAAGGTGCCAGCCATCAAGTAAACCTTTTAGGCCTTAAACGGTAGTAATAGGCTATAGCAGATTCTGAAAGCTCTTTAAGGGTCTATCTTTTTGTTCACGATTCATCACAGATAGATTTGCTCCTATCTGAATGAATGTTACTATGTACTTCTTTATGTGCAAGCTTGCGAGTGTCTAGGTTGGTATCAGTGTGCACTTTACTGGGTAACTTTACTTTCTGTTTCAGCTTTCCTTGATTATCATGACATTGCTTACACTGTTGTGGAAGTCAACCCCCTAAGCAAGAAGGAAATCAAATGGTCTGACTATAAGAAGGTTCCCATACTGACAGTGGATGGTGAACCACTGGTTGATTCATCAGGTTTGTGTCATTTTCTATATTTCTCCGGTTGATTTTATTCCATCTTGGATAATGCCTTGGTTCCATACACAAAATAGTCTTACTTTTCTTCTTCTAGGTTAGCATAAAGATTCATGTGCAAGTTCCTTAATTTTATTTGAGAAGGATGGTGATTATGTGCAGATATTATTACCAAGTTGGAAACCAAGATTCATCCAAAGAAATCAGTTATCGACAATGACTCAAGTTCTGAAGAAGCGAAATGGAGGAGGTATTCTATCTAACTTTATTAATTCTTGTCTTTTACTTTCAGAAGTTTACCTAGTCGTACTTTTTACAGATTTCCAAGTTTTTCACATGAAATTTAAGGTCTATCTGGCATGAGAACTTACAGGGATTTGAGACCCCCTTTTGCTATTGTAATTCCAACTCATGTGCCAATTGGTTTATGCCACGCTAGAGAACAGTTTTAGCTCATAGGATACCTCACTCTGATAACTGATTTGTTCAACGCACCATATGTTCTGTTCTTAATAGAGAAACAAATTGACTCACTCAAGTCTCTTTCTTATGAGCTGTTGTATAAGCTTATAGTGTTTGGTAGGGATTGTGTGGTTATATTTTCTCATTTCAGTTTTTTGTTATGATGAGTCTCTATAGTGGTTTAATTGTCTTTTGTGCTATGTGATACGCTAAACCTCCCATTGTCTGATTTTTTTGTAATATAATGTAATTCCAATAGGTTTCACTATCTTCTGTCTTATGTAATATTTTGGGCCTCCCATCCTTTATTGTCAATCACTTTCATTTCATTATTAAGTCATCTTTCATTAGCTTAAGAGGCTAAATTCATTACCCATTTGAAAGGTCATTTTAATGTTTTGGCCCATATTAGTGTAAGATGACTTTGTCCTCTATAAGGTTCTTGGTTTTTCCTCTTGCATTTTAAAGTCGGTTGGTTGTTCGTTATCATTCTTTCATACTCTTATTTGGCTTTGGATTCTCCACCTGTTATAGGTAACATTGGTCTGATTGATGGCCATGGTTGCAGGTGGGTTGATGATCACCTAGTGCATGTGCTAGCACCAAACATATACAGAAGCACCTCAGAGGCGCTGGAGGCCTTCAACTACATAACAAATGAAGGTTAGGTATCTTGTTATTATCTCTCTGAGTAATTTAAGTCATAACCCTTGGTGTAATTCGTACAAACTTCAATCCTAACCATAGCGGTAAAGAGTAAAGAAAAGCTTGAAACGTTCTGAGCAATTTCTGACAAACTTCAATGATAACCATGAGGGGAAAAGAATACAGAATGAACAAAGAAAAGCTTGGAGCCAGAGACCTTGCCTGCTTTTAACATTTAAATTTGAAAAGGCAGAATGCCTGTTTTGTGAACCGTAATGGATGAAAATCATGACATTGTGTCATGGTTTAGTGTGAAGAGACTCTTGAACTCCATCATCATGTTTCATCATTTGTCAATGTTTCATAGCCACAATAACAAACAACAACTAAGCCTTTTCCAATACTAGATGGGGTAGGCTACATGGATTCTTTGTTTCCACATAGCCTATCATAATTTGTAGAATCCATGGTAAATAAGTCCGACAATATAACCTACAAATTGTATATTGACTGCTCGACTTTGTACGTGGACTCACTCTTAAATGTGTTTGGTAGCTTCGTTCTCATTTCAAAATGAACTTATAGAAAAGTAAATTCACATTTTGTTCTTGCAAATCCTTTGCTTTTCCATGTTTTGCAACTTGTTGGCGTTGTTATTTTGGAAGCGATGATGATGGAAGAATTCTTCTCTTTATCAAGTTCATTTATAATTTATCTCCTCCCTCATTTGTCGCCATTCAATATCAGTCCATCTTCTTGCATCCCTTGCCATTTGTACATTTAGAACGTTTCTTTAAACCTATGCCTTTGTTATCATATTGTGATTTCTGAATCTTTGTCATTCGTCTAAAAGGGGCATAGTGCACTGGTTGGGGGATCAGATTTCTGCCCAGAAATCACTGTATATGTGGTCAGAATCTGCTTTAACCCAAACTTTTTTATCAAAGAACCTTTGTCATCCTAGCTGTAACACGAACTGTGGCTTTCAGCTTCTCTGGCGGCACTCTGGTTTTGGAACCCCCTTTTGTCATAAGGGCTTCTTTTCATAGAATCTTGTCTTTTGTCAATATGTATTGCTTCTGCTGTTAGACATATCCAAATGTAGCTTTGGCCTTTGGAAGCAACAATAGTCCTGCCCTTACTAGGATTTTAACAAGAATATCATGTTACATTCATCTTAGTTTCAGCTTCACATAAATGAGGGTCTGCTTTTGATATCTGTCTTTTATGACATTTCAGCTTCACATAATTGACCTCTTGGGTTTATGGGCGGTTGACAGAAGAGCTTTTTGTGGGAGTGCTCTCTGCTTTCCTTTTGTGGAACTTATGAATTAATATAGGTTTATAGCGTGTAAGCAAACTTGTAACCATTTGTAGAACAGACGTTATACCACACTACAGCTGGACTCATGGTTTAATCTTCAAACTATCTTCTATTTGTTGATGATTGATGGCTATATGTTCTTCCTGGTTGGCTTTTTGGGCCTACTACAAATTCTGACATTCGAAGTGCAGGAAATTTCAGCACTACAGAGAGATTTACAGTGAAATATGCCGGAGCTGCTGCCATGTATTTTGTTTCAAAGAAACTAAAGAAGAGGCATAACATCACTGATGAACGTGCAGCTTTATATGAAGCAGTAGAAACATGGGTTGAAGCTCTTAACGGAAGGGATTTCCTCGGTCTGTTCGTCTCTGTGGATTAATTTTATGCTTTAAACTTCTGTTTTGTGAAATAAATAAATGAAACTTTGTTCGGCACTTTATGTAGGGGGCTCAAAGCCGAATTTAGCAGATCTTGCTGTCTTTGGCGTGTTGAGACCTGTCAGATACCTGAAGGCCGGTAGAGACATGGTCGAGAACACACGGATCAGTGACTGGTACAAGAGAATGGAAGACGCCGTTGGAGAGTCATCGAGAATCAAATCTCTCGAGGCTGAGAAGTAGTGGGGAGGCTTCATTTCTTATTTATTAACCTGTGTGACAGCTTTTGGTCGCAGGGTGGCTGGTGAATAGTTTCAGAGATTTGTTCTTCTAAGCTTTTCAGATAAATGAGGATCATTTTAGACTTGCTTACACCAAAATAGGATTATCCAGTCGAATTGTGGTGATTCCTTATCTCATCATTGTATACTTAGAAAATTTTGGGTGAATAAGCCTTTTCTTTTTCCGTGGTTATAACTTCTTGAATAATTGGTTGATACAAATATTAAGAATCTTTGCAAGATGAAAGCAGTAGCTCCTCCCTCACTTGATGTGGGATAAGACTTGGTTCTGGTTTCCTTTCGAAGCTGAGAGCTGCTCCTTGTTTGGTTTTGGTTTTTTACATACTTGATCTTGTTTCTGTGGAGTTAGATGCTAATATCTCACAAGCACGAGCTGACTTTACGTGGGGCTGCTTTATGATTATAATTTCTTGGTTGATACATTTATTTTGAATTTTTGGAAGATGATAACATTAGCCAAACCTGAGTGTGGGATAAGGCTCATTTTATCAACGCCTCTTTTCTTTGCAATTTTGCATGTCTCTAACCGTGCTTATCCTTTTTCCTCTTCAAGAATTAACCGATCCTTTGTCCTCGAGGGAAATTAGTTCACCAACCCTTACAATACATGCTATTCATTCATTTCCTTTTTTATATTTTAGTGATTTCTTATTGGTAAAGTCCTATGACAACAATCATGGATTTGGATAGAGTCCAATCATGTAACATGCTAGGAGTTAACTCATAGCATGTCAACGTGAATAATTCTTTTATTTTTTTTCTCAACTTTATTGTGTTTTTTTTTACATCTTTTATAATCTAGTTTATCTTATCTTTATATCAGAATTTTTTTGGTCGTCTTTTTTATGTGTTCAAACTGTCTTAGATCAAAAAAAAAAAAATTATTAGTATTATTCTCAATTTTTTATAATAATCTCATTATATATATAATATTTTCTATTCTTATATATATTGTTCTCATTTTGTTTTTAATAACCTCATTATATATATAAAGAGGTATATATGATAAAAATACATTGTTTTTCTTATTTCTTATGTGACCATTTATTCACATCAATAATTCATTTATTAAAAAAGTACAAGTGCACATAACTTCTTTTAAATGAATAGTACTATTTGCACACTCTTTTTACTATAACCATACTCCTTTTTTAATAAATATCAAAATTATTTTTCATATAAATATTGTTTTTCTCACATTTCTCTCCTCTTTCACTTAATTTCAGTTCTTTCATATAAATATTGTTTTTTCTCATATTTCTCTCGGCTTATGACAAACACAAATTGATTACTTTATTTGTAGAAAAAAAGATAGAGCGTGTTGTAAAGATTGTAAGGTAATTCCAGGAGAAAGCTTAACCACCCAACATCGACTTTTAGTTATGGATTTACAAATAAAAAAATGGACAAAGAAGAAAAGAGTGCATTGAGCTATTCAGACTAAATGGTGAAACCTCAAAAGCGAGAAAGAATATATATTTAAACAGAAAGTCCTTTAAGGAGATGTTTGGAATTATGTTGGCACACCCTCTGATATGTGAAACAATATGGCAATACATATTAGGAAAGTGGCGAAAGATGTGTTAGGGGTATCTAAAGGAGGTGTACCGGCACAAAAAGAAGCTTGGTGGTGGAGTGAAGTAGTACAAAATAAAATCAAGGTAAAGAGGACATGCTACAAATTACATTATGTAAAGAAAACTAGTGAAACTTTAGAAGCCTATAAGAAAGCAAAAAAGGAAGCAAAAAAAGCCGTTAGTGAAGCAAAAGCTAAGATTTGAGAGGACTTATATAAAAAGCTCAACTCAAAAGAGGGTGAAAGAGATATTTTTAGGATAGCTAGGGCTAGAGATAAGAAAACTAAAGATCTTAATTATGTTAGATGCATAAAAGATGAGGATGAAAAAATTCTAGTGGCAAATGATGATATAAGAAATAGATGGAAAAACTATTTTTATAATCTTTTTAATGAAAATAAAGATGTTAGTATTAGTTTAGGAGATTTAGCCAAGTCAGAAAAGTATATAAACCACAATTTCTACCGACGTATTCAAAAGAATGAAGTCAAAGAGGCTCTTAAACATATGAAGAGTGGTAAATCGGTAGGACCAGATAATATTCCTATAGAAGTTTGGAAAATACTAGGAGAAATAGGAATCACTTGGCTCACAAGACTATTTAATGAAATATGAAAAAACCACAAGATGCCCGAGGAATGGAAAGCAAGTACACTTATACCCGTATATAAGAACAAGGGAGACATTCAAAATTGTGCGAATTATCAAGGTATCAAGTTAATGAGTCATACTATGAAATTATGGGAAAGAATTATCGAACGTAGGTTAAGACAAGTATCAAGTACAGTAGAGAACCAATTTGGATTTATGTCAGGTAGATCTACTATTGAAGCGATTCACCTTTTGAGACGTCTTATGGAACATTTTAGAGCAAAAAAGAAAGACCTTCACATGATATTTATTGATCTAGAAAAAACTTATGATAAAGTACCGAGAGAGGTTCTTTGGAGAACTTTGGAAAAAAGAGGTATCCCATTGACATATATTAACCTTATAAAAGACATGTATGATGGTGCAAAAACATGTGTGAGGACTCATGAAGGAACGACGAACTTCTTTGAAATTAATATTGGGTTACATCAAGGATCAACTTTAAGTCCATACTTATTTATAATGGTGATGGACGAGTTAACAAAACATATTCAAGATGAAGTACCTTGGTGTATGTTATTTGTAGATGACATTGTATTAGTGGAGGAGTCTAAGGAAAAAGTTAATAGAAAATTGGAACTATGGAGAGAAACATTAGAAAACAAAGGCCTCCGACTTAGTAGAACAAAGACATAATATATGGAATGTAAGTTTGATCATTTGGCTACTTCAGAGGACATAGAAATTAAAATTGGCACACATTGCATTCCCCAAAAGGAAAGTTTTAAATACCTAGGGTCAATTTTTCAAAGTGATGAAGAATTGATGGAGATGTTACACATAGAAATAATGCTGGTTAGTTAAAATGGAGAGGAGCATCAGGTATTCTTTGTGATAAAAAGATACCATTAAAATTAAAAGGTAAATATTATAGAGCAGCAATTAGGCCTGCCATGTTTTATGGTAGTGAGTGTTGGGCAGTTAATCATCAACATGTACAAAAGATGTCTGTGACAGAAATGAAGATGTTGAGATGGATGAGTGGTCATACAAGAAAAGACCGTATACATAATGAGGTTATTAGAAACAAATTAGGAGTGACACCAATAGAGGATAAAATGAGAGAACATCGTTTAAGATGGTTTGGACATATAGAAAGAAGATCAAAAGAAGAACCTATAAGAAGGTTAGAAAAACTAAATTTGGAAAGTATTAAAAGAGGTAGAGGACGACCACAAAAGTGTGGAAAGAAACAATAAAGAATGATCTAGCGTATTGGGAGTTAACTGCTAACATGGCACACGATAGGGATCTGTGGAAACAAAGAATCCATGTAGCCGACCCCGTCTAGTATGGGAAAAGGCTTAGTTGTTGTTGTTGTTCTCTATTCTTTCACCCAATTTTTGCAACTCTCTTCTCACCCAATCTCTATTCTCTCATCCATTTTAGTAAAAGTATATTTGCTTAGATCTTTTTAGTCTAGTGAGGGAGGTTTCCCTTAACATTATTGTTTTTTTCATAACTCAATATACATTCTTATGAATTTTGTTGAAAAAATAGAACAAAGAAAGAAAAATTAAAAAACTAAAAAATAAAAATAAAAATAAATCAATAAGAAGAGACATAACTTAATAATACAAAACAACAACAACAAGACTCAAGAACAAGAAAAAAGAAAAAGAGAATCAAAGAAACATAAAAAAAAAATTAAAAATAAAAAGCTAAGACATCTCGATGGAGGAGACGCGTTCGTCGGGGTATCCTAGTTTTTTTTTTTAAATTTCATTATAGAACTCAATAAAAGAATTAATCAAAACAACTAAAAAATAAAAAAATCAAATCAACAACATAAATCGATAAATCAATGAATCCCTTCTTAAATCAATCTTTTTTCTCTCCTTTTTTATTTCTTTTGATTCTTTCTTTTTCTATTTTTGATGAATTTTGATATGCTCTTTTACTTAAAATAGTTGTAGATCGAATATTAGGTGGTTTAAATGAGTAAGAGAGCGAAGAATGGAAGGAAGAACGGCTTAAAATGAGGGTTGTTGTAGATAGAGTAATAGGTGGTTGAAATGAGTCTGAAAGCGAAGAAAGGAAGTAAAAACAGCCGAAAATGAGGACTGGAAGCATATTCAAGCACGACGAGAGAGAACATCCCGTTTTTTAGTTGAGGAGTATTTTCGTAATTACTGAAAATGACAAAATATTTTTGTCAAAACGGCAAAAAAATGTGTGTACATAATTCGTTTACAACATTTTGGAGGCGACCCGATCCCTTTCCTTTAACATGTTCTTATAACTTTTGCCGGCCTCGCATTGCTCAAATATTGATGTTACACAACTTTTTTAAGTGAACACAAGCATTTTTTGTAGCCTCATTTCTTCACCTTAATATCCTTATTTCTACCGACACCTTCTGCGTATGCGGATCTTTGGCTGCTACAACTCTCTCTCTCTCTCTCTCTCTCTATATATATATATATATATATGGATCTTTGCAATCTTTGACATATGTATGTGTTTTTGGGGGCAAGAGTATAACATGAGTATGCCTTTTATACCTTCTTAATCCCCTTTATAAATTTTAAGTGACACTTGAGTCCCTCAACAATAAAGGGAATGCATAATAGCATTTCTCTCTCTCTCTCTCTCCCTATATATATATATATATATTGGAGGAGGAACAGAGAGGGGAATGTTAGGGTCTTTATTGGGTAAACTACACAGTGGTGATTAAAGAATATATACTTCTAAAAGACTACCAATGTACATATATAATATGATTGGACCTTTGCAATTTTTGATATATGCATGAGTATAACATATTATTATTATGTCTAAAAATTTTAAGTGGCACTTCAGTTCTTCAAAACTCTCAAAAGCAAAGGGAATGCTTGAATATATATATAATGTGAATGTGTGAGATCAGATTGCAGGAATGCGGCTGTATTTCTGAAAGTTGACTTGAGTAGGATTTTGTTGGATGTAAAACGCCACCTTTGTTACGTTATGGCGACGGGTACACGCAATGCATTGAACTTTTAGACCATGATATCCGCCAACTCAGAAAATTCTAAAAGAAAACACTTCCAGTCAACAGGTTGAAAATCTTCAAAATTAGTCTTTCAACCGAATATTGGTCATCAGCATAACGATGTTGAATTCTTTAAGATTAGTCTTTCAAAATTAGTCCTTCAACCAAATATTAGTCTTTCGATGTTGAATTGCTCCCACATTACATATGTGCAGAGAAGCATGAATGGGTGTCGGAGTTCTGGATATACTTCGAAGGCTACCATCAGTCATCAGCAGTTATGGACACGGATTTTTCTGGTTGTGTTGGTGTAGGGTTTTCATATCGTGTCTGAAATGGCCGATCCTACGAATTTCGGCATCGCCAAGTCATTTGAGCTTCGTTTTCTGGTCATGGCGGTCACATTATTGATGTAGCGATGCAGCAGCAACTGCTATAGTCGAGCCTGTTACTGAAATCGATCACTTTGTACTGCATTGATAAGCCTCCTGATTGGAATCTCTGGTTCTTGCGCCTATTAACGAGCTCTCTGTAAGGGTGAACCAACAGAAACCATTATCTAAGTCTTCGTTCATTCGTTGAGTTCGTTAGTTTTGGGTTTAAAAATTGATGGTGCCATCTTGTGTGAAATGCTTGGTGCATGTAAGAGCATTGGCAAATGCATTTCCCGTTTGTCATTTTCTTTCTTTTGGTTCAAGGTCATGGTGAAGTAGACCAGACATGGTGGCCCAATGCACACACGAGTAGAGTCCCCAAAGATCAGATCATGAGTGATTAGGTGGTTCAGTTCCTTCTAGTAGACATGTTAAGGTCAATCACGTAAAAACCGTGCAGAATATACCTACTCATATGACATCAATACATATTATATACATGCAATATCGACTTAATCAACAACCAAAACCTAAACGAAGGTTCAAGTCAGGTTGTTTTTTCTCTTCAAACAACTTAGGTTAACTCCAACCAGCAACTGCTTCCAGAATCCCAGCTGGGGAGACAGCTCATAACTTCAACCAAACACTCCAAGCACTGCTATAGGTTGAATATGACAAAAATAATCAAATGTATAGTCCCCACCTATAATTTCAACATTTTTTTAAATTCAGCCAAGAAAGATTATTTTTATTATTTTTATTATTTGATATTATAACTTCCCATGCATCAAATAAACAAGGAAAACTAGTAGGATGATACAATGTAACAATCTTCATTCCAAACGAAAAACTAGTACACAGTAATTTCCTGTCCACGGCCGCAAGGCATTGAAGAATCACATTTACAACGTGAAGATTGTTGCTCTAGTGTACAACAACAACTAAGCCTTTTTCTATACTAGATGGGGTCGGCTACATGGATTCTTTGTTTCCACATATCCCTATCATGTGTCATGCTAGCAGTTAAATCAATATAAACTAAATCATTCTTTATAGTTTCTTTCCAATACTTTTGTGATTGTTATCTTCTTCTTTTAACATTTCACAATCTAATTTTTCATATATTCTTACGGGAGTGTCCTCCGATCGTCTTTATGTATGTCAACACAACTTAAACGTTTTCCCCTCATTTTATCCTCTATTAGTGCTACTCTCAATTAGTTTCTAACAACCTCATTCCGTATATGGTCTTTCCTTGTGTGACCACTCATCCATCTCAGATTCTCAACATCTTCGTCTCTGCTACATCTTTTGCACATGTTGATGATTAACTGCCCAACACTCATAACCATAAAACATAGTAGGTTTAATTGATGCTCTATAATATTTCTCTTTTAACTTTAATAGTATCTTCTTATCATACAGAATACTTGATGCCCCTCTCCATTTCAACCAACCAGCATTAATTCTATGCATAGGATCTCCATCAATTTTTTCATCACTTTGAAAAAGTAACCCTAGGTATTTAAAATTTCCTTTGAGGGATGCACTATGTGTCAATCCTAATTTCTATGTCATCTAAAGTACCCAAAATGATCAAACTTACATTCCATATATTTTGTCTTTGTTCTACTAAGTCGGAAGCCTTTACTTTTTAACGTTTCTATCCATAATTTCAATTTCCTATTAACTTTTTCCTTAGACTTATCCACTAACACAATATCATTTGCAAATAACATACATATTTCATCTTTATCTTTTGTTAACTCATTAATGATCAATATTAATAAATATGAACTTAAAGTTGATCCCTGATGAAACCCAATATTAACTTCAAAGGAGTTTGTCATTCATTTATGAGTCCTTACACAAGTTTTTGCACCATTATATGTGTCTCTTATAAGATTTATATGTCAATGGTATACCTCTCTTTCCTAAGGTTCTCCAAAGAACATCTCTTGACACTCTATCGTAAGCTTTTTTTTAGATCAATAAATATAATGTGAATGTTTTTTTTACTCTAAAATGTTCAATAAGACATCTAAATAGGTTAATCACTTCAATAGTAGATCTAATGCTATCCGTATTGTATCATATCATAGAGCTCCATGATATGATACACCACTGTGTATCACAACCTGTAACTTATCGGGTTATATCGTGCGATACGACCAAAACTCTCATTTTTTCAAGTTTTTGACATCTGTTGAAAGATCCCAAGGTACTCTACGACATATATGCAAGCCTTTCAACTTGAGTTGTGATATACTTTTTGAGTTTTTAGGAATTTTTTTCTTTGTATTTATTATTTTTTATATTTTTTTAATGACAATATATGAAGTTATAAAGTGCGTTGATATGATTTTTATTGTATTCATGAAGTGAGAGACATTCTATTTGAGTGTTAAGTGAAGAATGTGGATTTATAAAGTACTTTTATTTTAAGGTTTTTTATTAGATTGAAATATTCAATTGAGATGGAGACAATAAATGTTGTTGGATGACAATGTTTGAGGAAGAGGATGATATTAAATTGAAGTGTTCAATTGGAGATTGAAGTGTTCATTAAATGACAATGTCTACAGATGATTGACAACATGCTTTAGAGGAGACAACATAAGGATGATTACATGTTTGAGGAAGATGATGATGTTGTTGGATTGGGTGATAACATTCCTTAAGATGGTAGGACAGATGTTGATAGTAGTAGTTCTCAACTACCAATAAGAGGAAAGAGGGTTGTAAAGATGTTGCAAGTAGAAATGGTAGAAGAGGAAGGAGTAGAGAAAGAGATTATTCTAGCATATAATCATTTTCCCTCATAGTACTATACATGGTGTTCAACCTAGAATTTGTGTTGTCATGGATTCTGAGCAACTGTATGAGCAGACATACCTTGCAGTGGATAAATGGTTTTATAATGCATGTATTCCATTTAAGGCAGTAAAAAAAATTCATTTTAAAGCAATGATAGATTAATTGCTAACATTGGTCTAGAGTATAAGATGTCTTCTAATCAAAAGTTAAGAGGAAAACTATTAGATAAGATTGTTCTTAAAGTTTAGAAGTATTGTTCCAATTTTAGAGAGCTATGGAAGGAGACAAAATGTACTATTACAGCAGACAGATGAACAAATAGACGAGAAAAAACTTTATTTTCCATTATCGTAAATGATTTATATTTTTGAAATCCCTAGACATATCAAAGGAAAGACATATTGCAGAGGTCCTAAGACAAGAGTTTGATAAGGTGATATCCAAGGTTAGGCTATAGAATGTAGTTCAATTAATTACAGATAATATAACTAACTATAAAGCAGTTGAAAAAGAGTTAACAGATACTTATGAGACTTTATATTGGACACCATGTACAACCCATTGTTTAGATCTCATTCTTCAGGATATTGGTGAGATAAACAACAACAACAACAACTAAGCCTTTTCCCATACTAGACGGGGTCGGCTACATGGATTCTTTATTTCCACAGATCCCTAGCATGTGCCATGTTAGTAGTTAACTCCCAATAAGCTAGATCATTTTTTATTGTTTCTTTCCAATACTTTTGTAGTCATTTTCTACCTCTTTTAATATTTTCCAAATTTAGTTTCTCTAACCTTCTTACCGGTTCTTCTTTTGATCTTTCTATATGTCCAAACCATCTTAAACGATGTTCTCTCATTTTATCCCTCTATTGGTGCCACTCCTAATTTGTTTCTAATAACCTCATTATGTATACGGTCTTTTCTTGTATGACCACTTATCCATCTCAATATCTTCATTTTTGTCACATACATCTTTTGTGCGTGTTGATGATTAACTGCCCAACACTCAGAACTATAAAACATGCCTGGCCTAATTGCTGCTCTATAATATTTACCTTTTAATTTTAATGGTATTTTCTTATCACAAAGAATACCTTATGCTCCTCTCCATTTTAACCAACTATGTGTAACATCTCCATCAATTCTTCCATCACTCTGAAAAATTGACCCTAGGTATTTAAAACTTTCCTTTTCGGGAATGCAATATGTGCCAATTTTAATTTCTATATTCTCTGAAGTAACCAAATGATCAAACTTACATTCCATATATTCTGTCTTTGTTCTACTAAGTCGGAGGCCTTTGCTTTCTAATGTTTCTCTCCATAGTTCTAATTTTCTATTAACTTCTTCCTTAGACTCCTCCACTAATACAATGTCATCTGCATATAACATACACCAAGGTACTTTATCTTGAATATGTTTTGTTAACTCATCCACCACCATTATAAATAAGTATGGACTTAAAGTTTATCCTTGATGTAACCCTTATATTAACTTCAAAGAAGTTCGTCGTTCCTTCACGAGTCCTCACACATGTTTTTGCACCATCATACATGTCTCTTATAAGGTTAATATATGTCAATGGGATACCTCTTTTTTCCAAAGTTCTCCAAAGAACCTCTCTCGGTACCCTATCATAAGCTTTTTCTAGATCAATAAATATCATGTGAAGGTCTTTCTTTTTTGCTCTAAAATGTTCCATAAGATGTCTCAAAAGGTGAATCGCTTCAATAGTAAATATGCCTGACATGAATCCAAATTGGTTATCTGTTGTACTTGATACTTGTCTTAACCTACGTTCGATAGTTCTTTTTCATAATTTCATAGTATGACTCATTAACTTCTCGATAATTCACACAATTTTGAATGTGTCCCTTGTTTTTATATATGGGTATTAGTGTACTTGCTCTCCATTCCTCAGGCATCTTTTGGTTTTTTCATATTTCATTAAATAGTCTTGTGAGCCAAGTGATTCCTATTTCTCCTAGTATTTTCCAAACTTCTATAGGAATATTATCTGGTCCTACCGATTTACCATCCTTCATATGTTTAAGAGCCTCTTTGACTTCATTCTTTTGAATACGTCGGTAGAAATTGTGGTTTATATACTTTTCTGACTTGGCTAAATCTCCTAAACTAATACTAACATCTTTATTTTCATTAAAAAGATTATAAAAATAGTTTTTTCTATATATTTCTTATATCATCATTTGCCACTAGAATTTTTTCATCCTTGTCTTTTATGCATCTAACATAATTAAGATCTTTAGTTTTCTTATCTCTAGCCCTAGCTATCCTAAAAATATCTCTTTCACCCTCTTTTGAGTTGAGCTTTTTATATAAGTCCTCCCAAATCTTAGCTTTTGCTTCACTAACGACCTTTTTCGCTTCCTTCTTTGCTTTCTTATAAGCTTCTAAAGTTTCACTAGTTTTCTTAGCATAATGTAATTTGTAGCATGCCCTCTTTGCCTTGATTTTATTTTATACTACTTCACTCCACCACCAAACTTCTTTTTGTGTCGGTACACCTCCCTTAGATACCCTTAACACATCTTTCGCCACTTTCCTATATGTATAGCCATATTGTTCCACATATCACAGGGTGTGCCAACATAATTCCAAACATCTCCTTGAAGGACTTTATGTTTAAATATATCTTCTTTCTCGCTTTTGAGGTTCCACCATTTAGTCCGAATAGCTCGATGCACTCTTTTCTTCTTTGTCTATTTTTTTATTTGTAAATCCATAACTAAAAGTCGATGTTGTGTGGTTAAGCTTTCTCCTAGAATTACCTTACAATCTTTACAACATGCTCTATCTTTTTTTCTACAAATAAAGTAATCAATTTGTGTTTGTGATAAGCCACTCTTATAAGTAATTAAATGTTCATCTCGTTTTTTGAAGATTGTATTGACTATAAAGAGATCAAATGCCATAGCAAAATTTAAAATCTCCCTACCTTCCTCGTTTATATCCCCAAAACCAAAGTTTCCATGAATCCCTTGATATCCTAATGCCTCTTTACCGACATGTCCATTTAAATCTTCTCCTAAACAAATCATCTCCCTTTGTGGAATCTTTTGAAACACCTTATCTAACTCTTCCCAAAAAACTGTCTTTATACTATCTTCTAGTCCCACTTGGGGTGCGTAAGCACAAACTATATTCAAAACCTCTGCTCCTAACACTAATTTCAACGTCATGATTCGGTCACCATATCATCATGATTCGGTCACTATATCGTTGTATGTCTACTACACTCTCCTTTAAATCTTTATTTATGATAATACCAACTCCGTTTCGAGCCTTTTCTTTACCTAAGTACCATAAATTAAAACATGTAGCCTCTATCTCCTTTGCTTTTTCTCCAACCCATTTTGTCTCTTGTAAACATAGAATATGAATCTTTCTTCGAATCATAGTATCTACCACCTCCATTAGCTTACCCGATAATGTTCCGATATTCCAAGAACCAATATGAATCTTATTATCTAGGACTAACTTCCTTACCCCTCGCATCCGTCCATAATCAAAATACGGAGACCCTCTCTGAAAATTTTTCACTACATTCGGGTGACAATGTAGCGGGACTAACTTCTTTACCCACACCCGTCCATGATGTGGGAACCCTCTATGCAATTGATTCACTATATTTGGGCCAAAATGTAGTGGCCCTTGCTTACTTCTTACTGCATTCGGGCTCTGCAGCACGTCGCTAGGCGGGGACGCCCCAAAGCACTGCTCATAATTTTTATAATCCATGTTATAACAATTCGGGCTTGGGACCGGCAATGCAAGAGTGATCCCTTACATGGGCGGAGATAAATGCAAGAACTGAGTGTTGCTAAGATATCACTAAATTTATCTACAATCATGCTTTTGTATTATGTATGATGAGGAGATATATAAATAATACAAAGCTCCTTCATATAGTTACAACTCGCTTTACAACTAATTTCTTATCTTTACAAAGCATTGTGAAACAAAAGCAAGACTTGAAGAGAATGTTCTTTTCAGATGAGTGACAACAATTTACAAAGTTGTCACAAAATATTACAAACAGAAAGATAAATGAGATTTCAAAGACAGTATTTAGAAGTACATTTTAAAACTCCCGTGTTATACTATTGAAGATTACATGTCTTTTAGTGAAAATTTTGAGATTGACTGACAACGAAGATAAACTATCAATGTGTTATCTTTATGAAGCCATGGATAAGACAAAATAAACCATTAGAAGTAATTTAAATGAAAGAGGGATCATGTGCCCGTCTGAAACATTATAAATAACAGATAGAACAAACAATTGCATCAACCTATTCATGCAACAATTTATTACTTAAACCCAACATTCAAGTATTTTTGAAAACTTTAAAAGGGATAGTGAAATAAATTGAGGTATCATTGATTGTATAGACAAATTAGACCCCGATGAGAATAGAAAAGATGCTATATATCAAGATATTGAGATCTATGATAATGCTCTTCACTTGATGGGCTTTCTTGTAGCCATTCGTAATTGCACTAATATGCGCCCAAGTAAATTGTTTATCTTAATATTTAAGTTTCTTAAATCTTATATTTATTGTAGATTAAGTACCTGATGTTTATCTTTTTCTATTAGATATTTGGTGGAATAAGTTTGAAAGTGATTGCCCAAACTTTAGAGATTTTGCAATAAGAGTTTTAAGTAAAACATCTAGTGCAACGGGTTGTGAAAGGAATTGAAGTGCATTTGAACACATCCACACAAAAAAGCATAACAGGTTGAAACATAAGCGGCTCAATGACAGCTTTTATCATTGTAACATATGGCTTTGACATAGATAATCTTATATTAGTTATTACTTAAATATTCAATTCAATATTTTGTTTATTGATGGAAACAAAAAAGTAAGGAGAGAGAGGCTATTGTTAATGTTATTTTCTAATTACTTATCTTTCTTTCTTGCAAACAATTAAAAAAGTTAAATAGAGAAGAAAGCCAATTTGATCCAAAAAGTTTGGATAATTTTGTATATATTAGAGGAGTGAATTATGAAAGATAATGAAGCAAGTGCACTCCTAACCGAATAAGACATTTCATGGATTAATTTGAAAGGAGCGCAACAACAATATCATCAAGGAGATGATGATTTTGATTTTGAGGTATAAGGTGGTGAGGATCTTCAACAAAAATATCTCTTCCACATTCTTTTGAATTAAGCTTTTGTTTTTGCGTCACTAACAGTCTTTTTTTTGCTTATTTCTTAGCTTTCTTATAAGCTTCTAAAGTTTTAGAAATCTTATTAGTATAATACAATTTCTAACATGCTTTCTTTGCCTTGTACCATTTCATTCTACCACCATTTCTTTTGCCTAACACATCTTTTACCACTTTCCTAATATGTATAGCCATATTGTTCCATATATCAGAAGATGTACCTACACTATTGTAAGCATCTCCTTAAATAATTTTTTGTTTAAATATATATTTTTTCTCACATTTGAGGTTCCACCATCTAGTCCAAATAGCTCTATGCACTCTATTCTTCTCAGTCTACTTTTTTTACGTGCAAATCAATGTTGAGTAATTAAGCTTTCTCTTGGAATTACCTTGCAATCTTTCCAACACAATCTATCTTTTTTCCTTAAAAAAATCAATTTTTGTGTTGCTCTAGTGTACAAGCAGAAAATTCTATCATGAAAAATTCCTTCAATTTCTACCATGGCCAAATAGGGTCAGCTGATACATGAGAGAATGAAGAGACAAATATGGTATGAGGCAGAGTAAATTTCATGTACAGCAAGGGAGAAAAATCAGAACAAGATAAAAGAGGCAATCAAAAAAAATTTAGCAAAACTCAGCCGAGAAAGCGAGAGCATAGGATGGGCAAAAGATGGTTCTGATGGAAGCGGCTTTATTTTCCCATTAATGACCGTGTCTTCAGGATTTAAATGACTGGGACCGGCAGCAGATCTTGGGGACATAGCTGGTGGTCTGGCTAAAAGTGTAGTTGAACCATCAGTGCCATAGCCTGAATCAGAAAATATTTATTCACTCACAAAAGCACGAAAATGTACTCAACAAAAGTTTAGCTGACTGAGTTCTGCTTACAGTTAGTCTGCTTCCATCCCAAAACAAGCTTCTCTCGATCGAAAACGATGCGATAGCCTGTCATGAAGTTTTCTGCACACCAGACAAGGGGAATTTCCTTTTGGTTAATTGATAAAATTGTGCTGTCTATAGGAAATATGAAAGTGGACCATGCATAAAAAACTATAAAGCAAGCGCACAAGCACATACAGGCATACACATGAAAAGGCTACTCAAGATTAGAAAGGATCTTACGCCCAATGATGTTTAAGTCATTACTCTTGACAATAGCTAGGCAATACATACGTTCAGCCTGCATGTGACACAACAAGGAAGATGGTGAAGACTTAGTAGTAGGAACCATTTGTCCAACAATATATATAGCACATTACCCACCATGGTTGAGACCACAATTGTTGAAAAGTTGATGGCCAATTTGCCTCCACCTTTCATTGTTATGATGATTTCAGGGATAAGGGTGTAATTTTTGTTCATACTGCACGAAGTCAGTATGTTAAAAGACATTTTCGGTTCTTATTTGAAAAGGGATAGCAGATAACACATTCATGGATAGATTAATTACCTTATATCATAGCAATACTCAAAGGGGATCCGCGTGTCAGGCTTATGTTGAGTATCATTTGCTTGTTTGTTGAACTGCAAAAGGGAGTAATGATACATGTCTAAGAATTTCAACTCCCCTTCGATGTAATAACGAAAGGTTAAAAGATTACTAAAGTACTTAAGCTCTGTATGTGTGTGTGTATGCGTACTGTGTGAAACCTCTAACTAGCACTTACAGCATCTGAAACATGTGTGTAGAATGGATCAGCCAAGTAAGTGAAAGAGGTTCCTGTATCAAAAATTGCGTGAAACCCTGGTATAACATCATCGCCAACTTGTATTTGACTAAGCGAAACATTGTAAGTCGGTCTGTGTATTCACAAAGCACATGGTACCAAATTAGTCAATAACAATGCAATTAACCTATTTAACATAATCCTTTAATCAAGTGAGGTACTTACTGTGCTTGGTCCACATTTATTGGAGTCGTTTCCTGGTCAGCAGTACCTTTGTCACCAAATTTGATTCTTCCCACACCATCAGGACTAAAGCACATGGAAAATGAATTGGCAATAAGGCCATTGTTAGCTAGAATGCTAGGCACCGAGTTTTTCTGCAACCCAAGTCCAAACAAACCATTCATAGCAGGGCCACGCAGAAAGGAACCCGTCTGAACCCGTCCACAACTGCATCGTGAAAGACATATCATATGATAGTTCATGAATGAGCATTTGGAACCTATGTCACAAGCATGCATGTGTAAGACAAAGGTGCAGATATGGTAATATATAAATCATGGTGGGGGGACGCAGCAAAATATAAGTATGAACTATATATTACCGTATATAAGTGATAATATCTTATAAAACTAAATGGAGAAATCGATTTTCAGAAGTTATTAGTCATGAAGTGTTCCTTTGACATACCATTATCTATACGTTAAAACTTTTAGATTAGAAGATATCTAACTTAGGACAGAATCAGGCGCAGGAGAAGCATAGTTCAGAACCAAATCCTTGTCACACAGTTGAAACATAGAAACATAATTATTGATGAACTTAAAATAAACTAAGAAGAAGCAATAGTTTGCAAACACAGGAGAAATAGTCATACCCAAAGACAACCGATGCGTTTATAGCTTTTGGTTGACTGTCTTCTGTAGTCAAGTATAAAACATCTTCTACTAAAACACCAGTTGATGATGTATTAGCAGAAAGATAAGCAACCTTGTAAGGGCACTGATCCATAATTCCAGAACACTGATTCTGGGAATGACAGAGACTGGAACTGCAAGTTACTTGTTTGCTTGTTGTAGACATATTGGGAGCGTAGATTCCAAACTCAATACCCTGAAACAAAAGTTTGGACAAAATAAAGGCCAGAAGTTTTATGCTGCAACAGGTTTCTTTTATAAGAATTATAATGCCAAAAGATAAACGGAAACATCACTATACAGTCACACACATAACAAACAGTTGTGGCCTTCAATTTGGAACAAGAAAAGTTGAAAAATTGCAAGGTCCTATATGCTAAATTTCTAGCAAAGCATTGTAACCTAGTATCCTCAACCTTATCTTAACCAAACCTTTTCCCATACTGAGTGGGATCGACTAGATGGTGCAACCCGAAGACCAGTACCTCCTGGTTGGTCATCATTCTTAAAATAATGGAATCTAGTGCAGTAATGCTGGAAAGGTTGGACTTTCCCTTGAATGATCCGACAAAGCTTTATGCTTGTTGACTATCCAAAACAACCCTCCTTTCTGATTTGGGTTTTGGACCAGCCATGAAAAATGAAGTTCCCCCACCATAGACAGACATTGTAATCACTCTAGAAGAAATCATACAGAAACAGAGAACAACTTCACCAAAATCCAACTTGAAATAGGGAGGGGAACTGCGAAACTTTTTCTTGGATCTGCAAAGACTCTCCACTTAAGGTTGTCTAACGTAAAAATTGTGTAACGAGGCATTACTTTGCTGCTCATTACTGGAACAAAATTAAGCATGTAAAGCTGAAAGCCCATCAAGATGAGACGATATAGAAGTCTAAATATTTTTCAATTGTAGGAACTGTCAATTCGATACTGCCACTGGTATAAAACCTACAAGCAGAAAATAAGAAGACAAAGATTGACTTTTTCCTTTTCCTTCTAATTCTCTATAGGTGAGAACACGACAATCACATTACCTTGATGGATCCAATTTACATGAATATTCCTGTCTAAACATTAAGGTTTTCTGGCCTACTTTATGAAACTAACACGTCTCAGAACTCATCAAGACAGTTGAAACGTGCAGTGGTAGAAATAAAAATCAATTAAGATCCCTGCTGTTTCCGTGGCATTTAACTAGTGCTGCGACAGCCTAACAGAAAAGGCACAAGGAATATAGTAACAAACTCAAACAGTTCAGGACTGAAAGTTGCTGCCCAGTCAACTTGTTCCAACGAACTCACTGTAACCACCAAATATTTCAGAACAACATGTGAAGTTATGATAAGGTGAGAAGCAAACCATTAAGAATTCATGCTTAAGAGTAACAATAACATCACATCTGTTCCCTTAAGAATCAATCCTTAGATACACAAGCATACTAATGGCACTCCCTCCTAAACCGAATTTCAGCTTTAACAAAAAAGGAACACAAGCCAAACTTCTTCATCGCTATGAATCTGGCTACCTATAACTCCAAAATCAATGAATTCAACTCTTCAATCAACAGGACAACCTCATGCACGAAATTCAAAGACCAACAAAAATAAAAATAAAAAAGAGGAGGAAAGTTTGGATCAGATCAACACGACTGAATCGTCATGAAACACCACCCACCCACAGAAAATTGACAAAAAGTAGGAGCTAAGGGGAATTGAAACGTACTGATTGCGTATCGGCGGTTGTAGGGCTAGCGCAGCTGACGCACTCACAAGGAACCCAGAAGAGATCGCTACCCGTATCCAACGCCACAAGAAACCTCACTGGCGGCGTCCCTACCTCTACTACCGTGTAATGCAGGCTTCAACCCATCAAAAGCCAGAGATATACGAATCAGAAAACCCTTAAATTCAGGAAAAGCTTGAGAAAAGAAGAGAAGAGAAAGAAAGCGTACAATCCCAACGATGCGAGATAGATGGTCATGCTCCCGTCGGCGAAGTCGGTCAGTGGGCCGCTCACGGCGAGATTCCGGCCTCGGAGGGCTCTATCGTGGTGGAAGAGCATTGCATAGTAATCGACACTCTCGGGCTGCGGCCAATGGTCGACGAAGACGCCGGTGGTGGTCCGCACCCATTGGCGGACGTGATCGGAGAACTTGTGATGGAGCTCGAACGAGAACGTCCGGCCATCGGACTGCCGGAAAATAGAGAGAAACACGAGAACGACGATAAGGACCGTGACAATTAAGGGGAGGCCACCGGAAAAAGCCATGGAGGATCTGCCGGAGCCCGGATAAGGGGAAGCACTAGATGAAGAGAAATGAAGGAAGGTACGTCGAGAAAGAAGAAGAGAGAGCGTGCTTCATATTCTCTTCTTCTCCGAGGCGAACACGAAGTGGCCATCGTCGAAGGAGTAGAAAAATAATCAGAAATTCCTTTCAGATACAGATGGATAAGGGTCAACGAGGTAGAACGTCAAAGCGTTTGGTGGAAGTGAGAAAGAGACGTAAGAAAGACGGATAGAGAAAGAGTAACAGCAACGCGTTCGATCATGACCATCATCGTTTGGAATGAAGGGGTCTCTCCCTTTCTTTTCTTCTTTCTCTCGCTTGTACGATGCTAATTGTAGATTTGCAAGGAGAGACAAAAGCAGACAACGTCCTTCCGGTTGACCTGACAACTGGTACCCGGGACGGGTACGGGTTCGCCCGTACCCGAGAGGATCGTTGTTATGAGATCACTACGCAGTGTTAGGAATCACCACAAGAATGAGAGCTGATCTAGATTGAGCCTATATCCACGCCTTCCGAAGAATAACCCAGAGTTGTATCCGTGAGCAATAATAGATACTGCTCTTTCCATGGGCTATTTGCCCCACCAAGAATCCTCGATACGCCACTGATGAGGGATCCATCGACTAGTGCTCTTCTCGGTTCAAGGTTTCACGAACCCACCTATGGTGGTAAGGATCCAGCACCTCATCCGGTCGATCTACATCGAGGCAATAAATCAATCCAAAAGCTATAGCCTACTGTTGAATCCGTGAGTTATAATACACAGTTGACCTGGGCCTCCACGGTTCTATGGGCATCTGCCGCTCCCTAATGGTACCGTAGAAATGTCTTCCTGTCATGATTATGATTGATCCATTGATCCTAGACATGGACTGTTCTGAACATACCGTCAAGATGGGCCTAGGCTTGATCCAATCCAACTTCTCTCTCTCTCTCTGAGTAGGCAAGCTGGTGGTGATTGGTGGTCCAACCGTATTCAGCAGTCAGAGCCCAACTCCGCGTGCATTGACTATCTGACTTTCAGTCTTTTGTGGGTTCCGGTGAGGTCACCGGGTCCAATTCGCTATACAATATTGCACTTAGGTCTTATGGTTTTGCCGTGCACCGCGCTGCCACTCTCCTTCCATTCTTATTCCTTTAGTTGTTATAAATTTAGGTGACCAATAAATTTGGGTAGATACCATGCATTTTTGGCATCGCCATTGACTCAATAGTTGAATTAAAATTATTGAGGGAATAAATTTAGGTTACCAATCTGAATTATTATCTTGTAATTAATCTTTTAGTTGACTTGAGAGAAGTGAACCTCAAGTCTTCATATACAAACGAAAGTATTATTCTTTTGTCACTAGAGATATTTATTGATTTTTATATGATTTAAATAAGACATGTTGACATAAATTTTAAGTATATATGTTAGAAAAACATTCGAACCTTCACAATTAGTTGGATGGATGTACATGTCCTCGATGGGTTAATAATTTTATTTTTATAAATAAGCATTTGTGATGGAAAGTAGAGCTGTTCAATTGTTCCATTAAAGATGGTGTGGCAAAATCTTAAGTTTAATCGAGTTTAGTGAGTAAACCCATGCTCGGCATGTCTAGCTAACTGCTCGTCCATGCATGACCTGGGTTTATCCAAACGAGGAAATGAGGTGAGGATTAACAACATTAGCACTAATTAGTTAAAATGAACAGCCGTAGCTCATCGACTCGTTTCGGTTAGCACCAGTACGCACATATATTTCCTTACGACGATACTTGATTTCGATGCATGATACTATGGGATTAAAAAAAAATCACAATAATCAAATATGTGCTTCGACATAAATTAAAAAGTGGGGTCGCATGACCATGTCTTACAGGATTACAAGGCCCACCAACAGCCAACTACTAGAATTGGGTTCTTGGAACTAGAACTGTCCCTAGTCCATGCCTTGTAATCAAACTGACCTCTATAAATCCAACAAAGCTGAATTCCAGCTCTTTAAATGCCGTTTTTTATAATAAAGAAGGCCCTTAAGTCTATCGATGCTATCAAGGCCCATGGATTCAACAAGAAATTCTTTCTCCACTGCCTTTGTATAAGTTATTCCAGATGGAACTCAAAGGTTCTGAGCCTGGGTGAGTTCCTCAATTCTGTTTTTGGATTACCAAGATGGGTTAGGCGGACCCCTACCGATCACAGAAAAGAAGAACCAAAAACCTATTTACATCGGAGGCCACCAATAAGTGGTTTATCCTCCCAAGTTCCCAACGAAAAAGAATCACCTAAAGAGCTCAGACGCGCAAGAAGTTGCGGTAAGTTCCTCATTTTCCGAAAAGAGAAAACTGGAAAAAAGAAAGATGAAATCTTCTTGATATGGTTTTATCAATACTGAAGTGATCAAACGTCCTTCAGTGATAATACCAAAACAGAGCTAGGGACCCATGCAACCCTGACCCTACCCAACCCAGATAAGGTGGGCAATACCCGACCTCATCGGGTTTGGGTACAGGAATAAGGTGCTCCAACTTATGAGTGAAGCTGTTCACTCACGACTATAACTTTTTGAAACATGAATATCTCCACACATTTTTAAAAACCTTTAAAAAATTTTAAATTATACTTTCAAACAAAAGATGGTGTAACGAGGGAATCACTTGGCTCACAAGATTATTTAATGAAATGTGGAAAAACCAAAAGATACCCAAGGAATGGAGAGCAAGTACACTTATACCCATATATAAGAACAAGGGAGACATTCAAAATTGTGCGAATTATCGATGTATCAAGTTAATGAGTCATACTATGAAATTATGAAAAAGAATTATCGAATGTAGGTTAAGACAAGCATCAAGTACAACAGAGAACCAATTTGGGTTCATGCCAACCAGATCTACTATTAAAGCGATTCACCTTTTGAGACGTCTTATGAAACATTTTAGAGCAAAAAAGAAAGACATTCACATGATATTTATTGATCTAGAAAAAGCTTATGATAAGGTACCGAGGGAGGTTCTTTGGAGAACTTTGGAAAAAAGAGGTATCCCATTGATATATATTAACCTTATAAGAGACATGTATGATGGTGCAAAAACATTTGTGAGGACTCATGAAAGAACGACAGACTTCTTTAAAGTTAATATTGGGTTACATCAAAGATCAACTTTAAGTCCATACTTATTTATAATGGTGATGGATGAGTTAACAAAACATATTCAAGATGAAGTACCTTAGTGTATGTTATTTGCAAATGCCATTGTCTTAGTGGAGGAGTCTAAGGAAAAAGTTAATAGAAAATTGGAACTATGGAGAGAAACATTAGAAAGCAAAGGCCTCCGACTTAGTAGAACAAAGACAGAATATATGGAATGTAAGTTTGATCATTTGGTTACTTCAGAGGACATAGAAATTAAAATTGACACATATTGCATTCCTTAGAAGAAAAGTTTTAAATACCTAAGGTCAATTTTTCAGAGTAATGGAAGAATTGATGGAGATGTTACACATAGAATTAATGCTAATTGGTTAAAATGGAGAGGAGCATCGGGTATTCTGTGTGATAAGAAGATACCATTAAAATTAAAAGGTAAATATTATAGAACAACAATTAAACCTGCCATGTTTTATGGTTATGAGTGTTGATCAATTAATCATCAACATGTACAAAAGATGTCTCTGACAGAAATGAAGATGTTGAGATGGATGAGTAGTTATACAAGAAAAGACCGTATACATAATGAGGTTATTAGAAACAAAATAGGAGTGGCACTAATAGAGGATAAAATGAGAGAATATTGTTTAAGATGGTTTGGACATATAGAAAGATCAAAAGAAGAACCTTTAAGAAGGTTAGAAAAACTAAATTTGAAAAGTATTAAAAGAGGTAGAGGACGACCACAAAAGTGTTGGAAAGAAACAATAAAAAACGATCTAGCTTATTGAGAGTTAACTGCTAACATCGCACAAAATAGGGATATAGGAAAACAAAGAATCCATGTAGCCGACCCCGTCTAGTTTGGGAAAAAGTCTTAGTTGTTATTGTTGTTATACTTTCAAACACCGAAAAGTAATAGGTGAACGAATTTGATGTGGGCAGAAACCGGTTTTCATATATATATAGGATGAACAACTACGGGATGGCTAAAGAATGCCAACGAGAGATCACTTCCACCATCCGATCAAACACGCACGGCATTGCTAAAACGAATGAAACAGGAAACAAATCAATACTAACATTTCATTCTTTTTCTCTCTTTTAAAGGTTCGACTTGCTTACAGGAGAGGAACCATCAACAGCAAATCTTCCACTCTCTATCACCACTGAATTCAACCCAAATACCTCTGGAGAGATCTCCCAGTTTTGACGACTCCTGCCCAAGCTTGAGTGCCTCTGCGTCCCACCAAGCACATCAGATGGCAGATGATGACCACTCATCGCTTGCTCAAGTTCTGCAGGGCAGTTATCTGGTATATTCCATCCAGCGCCGTTCCGGTCTCGTATATCATTTTCCTCGAAGCTTAGATCTGAGACCTTAGATAAAGCACCTCCAATCTCCAGATCATCTTCCACCTTCCTGCGCACATAATCAGCCGGCTCTTCGTTCTCATTGCTTTGCAATGGAGGGGGTGATGGTCTCGGAACATCCTGCTCTGCCTTTGCACGAAATTTGTTCTTTGAAGGTGGTACACTCGTGCAGAATATCTCGTGAAAATTACTCAAGCAGCTTCGGTCAAAAATGTTAAGGCGGTTCTCAGCTCGGTATCGGAAATTTTCATAGGTAGTCTGAGATATAGAGAAAAGTAACATTACACACAAAAAGATTGAATAACCATCAACTGCAAGAAAAAGCATACTAGAGAGACAAATTCTACAGTTTAGAGACTACCTATTCAGAGAATTACATCTAGATGAGAGCCTATTTTCTCCTGCGCATTTACTACCTAACTAGGCCCTTTTCAAGTTATTTATCATCATTCAACCACACTACGACTTATAAAGATCCAGAATAGTTTCCATCAGATTAAGAACGAACCAAGTGATGATGCATGATATCGGTATCATCATAAATCCATCAGACATTCTATTTGAATGGCGGCAAATCAGTGCGCAAGCTTCATGTATTAACACATCAACAATTGTACAACCTTAACATCAAGTCAGGATTACTCAAACTCTTGCATAGAGTAACATTAACATCAACAACATCTCCATCAGAACACGACTGCAAAGCACAAGTTATGGGAAGTTGTGTTCAAGACCAAGAAACATGAAGCCGAAAGAGTTCAAGCACGGGAACATAAACTGAATGGACTGCCTGAAAGAGCCGAGGATGGAAGGATGGAGAAGACTGACCTGGTTGGTGCCAATAAGATACAAATGGAACACCGTGAGGCCTCCAACAAACCAAACAGAGATGAAGCAATAGATCAGTAGTATCAGGGATGCTGGGGAATGCCTCAGTGCACTCCAAACTGTGTGATGGTCCCCATCCATGAGAAACTTTATATTCAAAGCTGACATCGCAAAGACATATACACATAGCAGTGTACACGAAGAAACAAACATAAAGAAATACCGGTAGTTGCGCTGAAACAGAAAACAATTGAGACAAATTTCAGCTGTAGGGACGACAGAACAAGAGTAATTTCCATGCGTATGATTTAAAGACAAAAAGAAAACCAGAAACTGAAAGTCAGAAGTGCTCACAGCTAGAACCCTTTCTATCATAAGCTACAAAGTATTAGTAAGAAACAAACAAACATCATTTTTAATGGAATGCTGAATTTGGAGAGAACCAAACAAGATGGAACTGAGTTTATTAGAAATTCCCAAATCATAACCATGAATAGAGAGAAATATAACAAATACACTCATTAAGTGAAATGGAAAACCAACACTTGAACCATTGGATTGCCAAGTATGTTTCTCATTATCCCAATGGTATTCACCATTCCATCCTCTCGTTTAGCAGTTGATTTACACTTTATCACTTCATGGAAGCAGCACATCAATCTACTCCCGATGAACGATATGCCTCTAAGCTTCCGTGTGGGATAGAGAATTTCTTGAAGATCCGATACCAAAATGTGAAAAACTTTATGCTGTGGCTATGTGCGGTATTTATATTTTAATATCGCTGCATGTTGGAGGTAAACTGATTCCCAAGGGAGAAAGGCAGCCTTACGATGCTTTATACCTTTTCCTTGATGCAAATAGATCAGGTGTTGGAGGATTTTTATCAACTTGCATGCAAGGTGCAATGTTGTTCCCTACTGGCATTACCATTTAAAAAGATCAATAAATACCAATGAATTCAAAATAAATCTAGTTCATACACACTTTTCTAGCCATTAGTTGTTTTTTTTAATCAGTTATTAAATGTCTTCAGACCCTGTACACCACTGACGCAGCACAATCATTTTTTCCATAATAAAAAATATTTGCTCTGCTATGGCAGATGATCTGCATGGGTGGTCCATGAAAGACAAAGACTTCGCTAAAAGCAAGTGAATGCCATGAAAGGAAGATAATGACTTCAAGCTCAAATTGAAGCAGGGAAAAACAAGCTTTCTGTTTTTCTGTGAGGTGCACTTCTCCTACAGCTTCACGGTTGCAACTACTATGCTCATTCACATACGTATGCGTGCAACATGACAACAGAAGGCTCTCTTTGCCAGTTGACATGCATGATGCATGTAAATGTGAAATAGCTCTAACATCTCTGACCTTTCCACCAAATGAAAGTGCCTCAGGATTACCTTCCCAATGCATTGCCCCACCCACGGGCAGTGATGATCAAAGCGTTCCACACAGTTGTTGCAAATAGAACAATGGGAGCAGCGAGGAGGACGATACAACATGCAAGTGTCACAGTATTTGACCTTCACAGTCATGCCATTGAATGGAACTTCCTTAATCCGAGGGATTCGAAGTCTTGGGGTTTGTCCAGAAGAACCATCATTGGCGATAGATGCCTCATATATCTCATCTTCAGGAGGGTGTAAAGCTCTAGGGACAATTCCAGGATCTTGAGAAGAAATGAAGAGAAGAAGCACCAAAACCTTGATCAAGTAGAACAAAAACAAACCCATCATCTTCAGGAAAAATTGTAAAAATGAGGTAATAATACACATTACTATGACCTTAATTTTCAGATATTGAAGAAAATGAAATGCGTTATGTGAACAAGAAGAATGAAAAAGTTTGTGGTATAAGGAACCAATATTTAGACAGAAAAAACGTGTAAAGTAAACACATTTTTATATGCAAGCCTAGATGCAACCAAATTGGTTTGTGAAGAAATAAGTACGCCTTTGCATTCATCTCTTGGTAATAGGTTAAATTGGATACTACCATTCTTCCTGTCGAAGTGAGCTACTTCATGAGCAAAAGATCCCCCAAAAATAGCCTGAAATCAGCAATCTAAAATCTTAATTAACAAATAATCTTTTTAAGTCAACTAACCAGAGATTTATCATATTGGCCAACATCATATGGAAAGAAGCGCATCCAAAAGCATACCAGTAAATGCCATGTGTAGAAGCTTAATTCATGAAACAAGTGCTGGCATGAAACTAAGTTCTTTAAATAACAAAATAGAGTAACAAAGGAAAGAAAACTAACATAGATTGTGAAGACTATGGCTACCACAAGAATTGCATAACCAGCATTGTATGAGGGAAATTTGTGTAGGAGCTTTGTTGCAACGAATACACAAAAGAACACCACCGGGATGACAATAAGTGATATGGTAATAAACAAAGACTTAACATCAGGACCGAATATCAACCTTCCACCCAAGAAGAATCTCTGCATAGGCAAAAACAGCAGACTAAAGATTAGTCCAGTTAAAAATCTAGGTTAGAGCACCAGTGAACCGAAAGAGACTTCCCAATAAGCCACATAATAAAAATTGACAACAGGCAACAATTTATTCACCAACAGTTCATCTTTACCAAGTTACCTGCAAATACTATTTGTAACCAGGATTTTACAGGCTATTCTAGTGGAGAAGACAGCAGATGAAATGCAAGTAATAAACGGTTAATCAAATGTATGCATAAGGACTCTGAAATGAAATCAATATTCAATGGTCCCTAGAGGTCAATTCTTTCTTTCTTACTCTCGTATGATGAAATTACAACCTTCTATTGGTATCCAACTCCTCATTTTATACATTAAAAGCGTCTTAGTTGTTTGGATCTGCCTTATGCCCTAATTAGCATAACTGTGACGAACTCAATCTTAAATCAGATGCCTATATAAGTACTTGAGAGTTGAGACCACCCACCAAGAAACAAGGACCAATCTCAGAAACATGCTGCCTTAATCCAGAGTTCTGCTACCATGGTATTGTCTATCCACAAGAATCCAATAGGCAAGGAGGGAAAGCCACACCAGGAATGCTAGACAGAGATTGTCTTTTTTTCACCATAATTTGAATTTGAACAAGTAGTAGTAGTGGCCAGCAACAACGGAAGCTTTAGAGAGTTTGTTACCAAATCATTTCACCATCCTCTTAATACAATTCACCTCAATAAATAAAACTTACAAATCATATGGAGAAATTTTTTCTCACTAGACCTCCCTTCAAACCATGAAAATAATTACAGCCATCTACTCAGAAAGAAACAAGGATGAAATGCTGCTATCTTCATTTTACTCCACAATGAAGTCACCGAACTCGTTTGACGTTTCTGAAAGGTGGATGCAGGCTAACATCTCTTTAGGAAAACGGCAACAAGCAATTCACACTAAAAGCTCCTGAAATGACTACAAAATATATAAGCAACATATAAAGAGAACCATAGCAGTAGTAAAGGAGTAATTACGTTGTTTCCCTTCCAACTCTCGTACACAAGGCCGGCCATCGGCTCCTCTGCGTTTCCCTTTGTGAACTAAAACCACTAATCCAACCCTGATATCTCGAAAGCCCGCAAACATCTCACTACTCTCAATCCGCAAACCGCGGTTCTGGACCAAAAGCCCACCATCACCGACGGTCGGAAAACCCTCAATTGCGGGAAACTCCAACTGCAGTAAACCGTTTCACGAAAATGAATTCCCCGAACAATCTCTCCAACAACACATGTGCCATCACCAAGTACTCAAACTAATGCCGGAGAAGACCTACAAACCCCACAAAACAACTAGAAAGCAAAACGAGCAGGAATTTTTCCAAGAAAGTATCGAACCCTAGAAGAACTACAGTCCACAATTCCGAGACAAGAACTTAGCCTTTCAAACGAGGAAAGATGACCGGAAAACGCGAAAGATCGATGATCTAGGAGAAGAATTCACTCGAGTTAAGAAAACGGGTATGGGCGCTTCAAAAACTCGGTGAAGGCTAAGAAAGAGAAATGAATCACGAAAAAAAGGACCAAAACAACACAAACTGATGAGTTAGGAGATGAATTCACTAAACTTTTGAAAAAAATAGTGTGGGTGGTTCAAAATCTCAAATAAGACTAAGAAATAGAACGGATTAAAGTTTCAGAAGAGAAGGAAATCGAAGGTTGAAGTGCGGGGTAAGAGAGTACCTCGTTAACAGCAACGTTGGACGCTAACCGAGAGAGAGAGAGAGAGAGAGAGAGAGAGAGAGAAGGGGAATGATGGTGTGACTTTGTTGAGCTGGAAAGTCTGACGGATTGTCGAAGATACAAGCAAATTAATCGATTCTTTGACTCAACGGTGAGATTTGAGGCACAATAATAAAAATCACGTGAAAAAGAACCCGAATGCAGGGGAATCAAAAGGTTTCCTAATCTCAAATCCTTGATTGGTCTATCACTTCTTCATTAGAAGTTACCAAAGAAGGAAATCTATCATTCCCGTTCAGAATAAACAATTCGTAATCCAAAGCATCCCTGATTTATTTCATATCTAGTAAAAGATAATCCATTGTTTGTTCCTCCCATTGATTTCCGCACTCTTATGGTTGGATTTGTAATTCATTAGAAAAAAAGGTCGAAATGGCTGAGGGTGAAATGGTTTTAAAAAGCCCCATAAATCGGTGATCTAATATAGCATCAAACGTCATAATTACAAAACATGGTTGGAGATAGTTTAATTGTCAAGCTGGGATGTGCAAACCCCTCAGTAGGTGTGCACTCCCTCGGGTATTGAACTCATGACCTTACTTAGTGGTTGTTTTGAATCCACTTTGCTAGCTTTTGGCTATTGAACTCTTGACCTGAAAGGTTCTTTCGAGTGGACGTGGGTGAGTCACGGCTCCATGTAAGATAGGATCGTCATTAGGATGAGAATTTGGACTACCCATTAACAAAAATGGAGAGGTTACTCTGCAATTTGTTTTTTCTTTTTCAAGTAAAAAACCGCAGATTGTCTGAGAATGATGATCATGTGTCCCCTAGTTAGAACTCACATATATGTTAATGAAGTTACTGTGACCTCATAATACTCTATTTAAGGGGAAGCAGACCTTAAATGAGCTATTTTAATGTAAATTATGGCTTTACTATCATCAAGCTTTAATGCATTTTGGGCTGTTGAGTTATAAAAGGTTGTATAATCGTATGTATGTATGTATGTATATATATATATATGAAAACAACTGGACTCTGTCTATCTCTGACATGTTTATTCAACAAACTCATAGCTTTTTTGTGGCATGAGTATAATTTAAAATTATTAAAAAATATTAAAAGACATTGTTATTACATTCATATCATAGGTAAACATGAGTAAACATCTGGTGGACAGGAACTTATATTATGTATATGTATATGTATATGTATATGTATATGTATATATATATATATATATATATATATATATATATATATATATATATATATATATATATATATATATATATATATATATATATATTAGATGGTTTGATGTTGTGTTCAGAGATTTAACCATGCAGTATTGGAATCAGGTAGTTCCCTCTCCAGTTTCATGGATTATTTTCAAGTCATAACCATCATTTCCTTCTAAGTACTACCTTCCAAACAGACCTTTCAAAGCTGTTAGAGTTTTCTTGGCACCCCTCCTTCGCCTTCTTTGCAATCTTTGGAATCTGCCCTTGTTCTTTTGCTCCTGGCAGCATACCACGATAGAGACCCCGTTTCAGACTGTATTCATTAGCGTTGGCGGATCTGCACCAAGGCAACTAGTGCAAATTTTAAGAAATAAGAAAATAAACTGTGCCGTGGGTTACAAAGGTCGCCCACGGTTTAAACCCGTCGGCTATCACCCTGTGTCACAGAGATTTCTACTATATTGCAGCACCCATATTGGACCCTCTGTGTCAAACTCATCATTTTTATGTTTTATATGTAAGGTATTGTCAATTATATACTGTAATATATGGAGATTATGCTCGTGTATAGTTATGATTTTGCACCTATGATGTCAAAAGTCTTGTCCGCCGGCCGACACTCGCGCCCGTGTGACATAAGTCTCACATCAAAACTCCACAGTTAAAAAATTTTTTAACTGCCGGTCACTGCCAACAGTAACCTTTCCCTTTTTCTAAATTGGTATTTTAAATTAATTTTTGTGTTTTATAATATGACCAGACAAATACTTTAGTCTTAAAAGAGGAAGATCAGATGATGCCAAAGACAACCGGTTTGGTTTCCTTGCTTGATTCTTTTCTTAATTGCTTACAGAGACTTCTTAATTGGTCTTTATGAAATGAAATTGAGTTGGGGTATTGGGCACCAACCAAACCTAACCTTCTCACCGAACTACAGCTTCTTCTTCAGCAGAAACCATCGGTTGGACCACCCCGGCACAGGTGGTCGTAGCACAGTGCAGCGCCGGGCATATAGAGCACGGTGGTCCAGTCCCAAGACTTGGTGGGTGTGTCGTCGTAAGAAAAAAAACAGCTGCTTGCTTTGCTTTTCATTAGTTATAACCAGTTTGGTATTCCTTTAAGATGTATTTGATGCAAAGTTTCAAGAAAGGTGAACATAAATTTAGCGAGTTACAATTTCTAAGTTTTATTGTGCATCAAACGCAAAACACCTTGTTAGCTTACATAGTCAACTTGAATACAAAATGTTAACACTAGGGAGAAGTCAAGTATGAACTTGATCAATTGGTTTCATCGGAAAACCTAAATATATCTTTTTCTCTCGTGTTGTTATTTATCTTTTATATGAACACTCAAGTATTAGTTTTACTCATCAATCAAATACAAAATCATGATTCTCTTAAAATTATGGTGATGGTTATAAGCCGTGTAGATCTAGAACTGGAATACTAAGGATGTGATACAACAACAACTCAACAACAACAACTAAGCCTTTTCCCATACTAGATAGGGTTGGCTACATGTATTTCTTTTTTTAGAATCCACGGTAAGTCTGACAAAGTTTTATGCTGGTTGTTAGAAGCCTAACGCAACACTCTTCCTTACTTGGGACCGACCATGCAAGGGCGATCCCTGACTGATAACATGAATCAAAACAGGAGATGAAAATGATCACTTTCTCACTTTACATTCTTGTTTTCGTATCTACAATTAAAACCATTGCTTCTCATAAGTGGCGGACCTATTCGTGGGCGAAGGTGAGGCCATTTAGTGACCCAACACCCAAAAGGTTTACATGAATAGTCTTGTTTTTCGAAATTTTGTTTACTAGATAAACCAGATATCACCCAGTCGAACTGCCTCACCTCAAAAAAATTTCCAACTCCACTATTCTTTCTAACAATGATCTGGTAAAAAGCAGAGAACAAGTGGAGCTATCCTTTTAATCAATGATCTATATGATCATGAATAAAAAAATTGATTTATATGAGAAGACGACACTTTTTCTGGGTGATTTACATTGCACAGAAATGCATGGTTAGTAAATCTGAGTCTGGACTCGACTGTAACCCAAAAAAGAAACCTTTTTTTAATATAAAATGGTGGTAAAAGTGACCAAAGCCAAGAAAAAATCAAGACAAAAAACCACCACGGGAGCTCTATAGAAAAACAAGAGGACGTAGAAAAGGAATGAATTTGAAGAGAAAAACCGAAATATATTAAATAATTGAGCCGGGCACATGCCCCAATATATCAAAAAAGATCTTGGATAATGCATGCATACTTACGAACATATATATATATATATATATATATATATATATATATATATATATATATATATATATAATGCGCTGTTTAGTGTATTATCTTATCCAAACATATTAACCATCTTTTCTTTAAGATTGACGGTAGAGATTTGAATTAAATGTACCGTTGTACTCATATGTGCAGATTAAATGAAAAATAATTCGAATCTTTACTATTATATATGAGAGGGAGAGAGAGATTGGGTCCACCAAAACCCGATCACCTGTCTTTTTGCTGCACTGCTTCCAGTTAAAATGGACCCAATCTTTCAAGGTCGGGTCCAAAATTGTCACTCCTAGAGCCGTTATAGTACCGAATGATAAAAGCAGTAAAAGGGCCACACAACAAGAACGTGAAACGACTTAAAATGCGAACCCATCAGGGGGAAGAGCTTCCACCATTGTCATGACTCCATTCGTATTCAACATATTTTGCCGCAGATAACACCGGGTATCGAACTCATGACCTCTAACTCAAAAGTATTTTTAGAATTGATCGGCAGGAGAACCATGCCTACCCGTGCTATTGATCGTTTCTTTAATCATAAGTGATAAAACATGTTAAAATAACTTTTACTTCAAATTTTCTTTAAAAAGGAAGGATAACTTTGCACAAGAACAATGCCATATATTTCTTTAAGAATGCCTTTCTCGATTCGTAGTCGAAGGGGTTAAGAAAAGAAGCACATTGGCACCTTTTCCCATTAAAAATATGAAGAAAGACATTTTACAAGGTGATATTTTGGAGTTTATCAAAGTCAAACATGTGATTGCACTCAGAGAGTTAGCTCGATGACAGCGTGCCTTGGTGTTGATGCTACTAGTGGTGAGTTCGATTCTCAGGAGGTGCATGCGTGGGTGGGTGTGTTAGACTTCGGCCTCCTCTTGTAACAAAAAAGTGGTTTATATTTTTGTTGTTTTTCTTTCTTAATAATTACCTTCAATCAAGGAGGCCCATTTGGACACTTGAGTGCCACTAGATGGATAGGTAACAACTATGAAAGTTTTCCTTTTATTTTAATGAGTTTATTAGCACCAATTGAACACAAATGTTCAAAGGATACCTAGAGGTGGTTCAACATTTGGAAAGATCGTCAAGCGAAATTCCAATGACAAAAGTGTGAGAATTAGATGATAAAAACTTTAAAAGATGAGAAAGAAAGCATCTCAAGTGTTGCAAGAAAACTATGAAACTTGATCTTGGTAAGTGCTAATATAAGATTAACTCAATGTTATGAAATATTTATGAATATATATATATATATATATCATGCTTAGCAAGAGACTTGGCTCTTTGATAGAAGGTTAGGAGCTCCGAACTCAGTCCTGAAACTAGGAGGAGGCTGTTCCGGTTTTGGTTCCTGGTTTCGGTGCAACTGGTTGTCATGTCTAGGTTAGAGTGTCCTAAGTCAAGTAAGGCGTTTTAATCTTTCATGTCATTGAAGACGCCTTTGTTTTAGAACCGTCGAAAATACCACTTTTTCCATCACATATTTTTCATATAAATTCAATGTCGGATGCTAAATATTGAACATACGTCCTAATCTGTGGGACATTTTATAAAGAAATTAACAACCATACGTAACTTCATGATGTTACTTCAAAGACAGAAAAAAAATCTGGTTTTCTAATGCAGGATGTAGAAGATTGTTGGCATCATTGAATGATGAAGACTTGTCTCTCTTTCAAATTTGGCCCTTCGTGTATAACTATTTCGAGATTCATTTTTTTCTTTTTGGCTAATTTTAAAAAGGTTCTTGCTTTTTTGTCTTTCCTCTCAAAATAAGTAAATAGAGTTGAAAGGTAAATATTATAAAATATCAATTAAATCTATTATATTTTATGGTTTTGAGTTTTGGGTAGTTAATGGTTAACATGTATAAAAGATGTGTGTCTAGAAAAGAAGATGCTTAAATGAATACGTAGTAAATCATTTACGATGATTTTGATACGTAGAAAGACGACCAAAAGAAGTTTCAGTAAAAAGTATGAGAAACTAGATGGTGAAATGTTAAAAAAATGAAGATGACAATAAAAGTGTTGAAATGAAGTAATAAAGAATGATCTAGCTTATGTTGAGTTAAATGTTAACAAGACACATGATCGAGCTCTATGTAGCCAACTCCATATAGTATGAGAAAAGACTTAGTTATTTGTTGTATATTGATTCTTATTCACCATTGTGCTTATCTTGGCAACAGTAGAGATGTTTGCATGCTCAAATAAAATATAAGAAGACCTTTTCCCTGGTACAATGGGGAGGCTGAGATCGGATGCACAGCCCCAGAGATTGAACTCATGACATTCGACTTGTGAGTCGTCCTCCAGCCAGGTCCAGGGATCAAAATCAATGTCTTTGAACATTCTACAGGTTAGGATGAAAGTATTGCTCAAGTATACACACATATGTGTGTACATATATATCAAAATCAAAAGACATTTTTGGTTCAAACTTACGCAAGTTGATCTTTACAATACAACATTAGTAGCCATACTATTTTACACGTATTTAAACAAATAACTATTGGAAAACATAATCAAATGAATGAATTGTATACACATATAAATGGCAAAGATCTCATGCTACCATGTGTAGCAGATTATCAATGGAAATGTCGAATGCATCATGAAAATTACCTAGTTTTGAGTCGAAATTGGCATAAATGATTCTCGGCATGAGCTCAAAGATGATATATCTCCTCATCTCCTTCCTTTCTTTAACTGATATCCCACTAAGAACATCCTTGACGTTCACTGTTCCCTGCTTCACTTGTTCTTCATCTATATAGACAGAGTATCGCCGACAGTCCTCCGGCAGATGCCATGGATACTGGTAATAGGCTGTGAAAGGGTTAAACACAACTGGGATGCAACCATAAACAAGGGAATCAAAGAATGATTTTCTGGTTGCGCTGTCGCCGGGTGGTTGTAAGCAAAACTCTGAGTTCATCATAAGACTGATCACTGTTCTTGGGTTCACACAGTCGACCACGGTGCAGTCAAGGTAGGTACACAAGGTTGAGTTGCTCATGCACTGCTTGATCAAGGCCGACCGGACGTTCGTCTTCATATTCGGCCGACCGGCGCCTACAAAGCTGCTGAAAGTTTTTCTCTTGGATTTTGAGAGTTTGGATTGATGCTTGGTGATGTCCTTGTCTGTAGAAGGGTGAAAATTTGTGGGATAAGGAATCCCAATATCATTTGAGTCCCAAGCTTGGCGCTCTATGGTGAGTTTAATTGGATTTTGCATTTCTTTCAACTCCAGGAAATTTGTACCCCAACCACCTGGTCCTTTCCTTCTCATATCCCATGAAAGAGTGCTCAATGCAACAACATGATCCTTGCCTTGGTTTTGGATCCATGACTTCTTCATCTTGATCCATTTCATGAGCTCCAAACCGAGCCGATCCTTTTCATCGAGTGTAAAATTATGGAAATTAGCCTTAATCGCGGTTAATCCTCCATAAAATGGGATGTAGAATAGGGAAGCCTTCCCTTCTTCACTAACCCGGCAAGGGTGATTCACAATCCGAGAGTGGAAAATCAGTTCGAGCGAGAACTGGTTCGTGGAGTACCAATTTGGGCCCAATCCAAGGACTCTTTTCCCCATTCCCCTGTTTTTGAAGAACTCACAGAAGTTTACCCATGGAAGAATATCACCACATCTCTTCACCAATTCTTTGTTGAACTTTGCAGGCAAATCATACACAAAAATACCCTTCCCTTGGCAAGTTCTATTACTTGTTCTGTTTTGGACTAGGGACCTTATCCTGTGAACCTGTTCTTCAATTGCATCAACGGGTCGTGCTGCACATTGGCGCGAATTCTCCAAAGCCTTCTCAGGCACATGCGCCTTTTCCGGCAGTGACTCGTTGACCGGCGCTGGCACCGGTGCATGTTGTACATACTGGATATGATCCTCATGACCATCTTCTCTCAAAGTACTTGAATTGTCGGCAATTTTTTTCATACTAGATCCATTTTCAATATGTGAAGCATTTAAAGAAGACTCTTCACGAGGGTCTTGTGCATGGGCTTGCATGGGAGAGAAACCAGAACCAAGGCAGTAAACCTTGAGCCTTGGTGAAGAAATGCACACATGAAAGGAGGACACTGATACAAACGTAAAAGATATCAATGAAAGAGTGAAGAAGACAAGCGGGCATACTATGATGAGACAGCAGAAGGTACTGCAACTCCGGTTCGCCATTTTCGCCATCGAATCCCTTCCACTCTTCACCCCAAAGAGCCCTGCCTCTCCAGCCAAAAGGACGACTCCAAAGCCTTCAAGTACTTGAAGAAGGTCTAGACTTCAATACCTGATATGAGCATCCCTCGCCACAAGGCTTAAGCTTAAACAGCCTTGGAGCTTTATATCTCCGGTTCGCAACGGGTTCCTAACCCCTGCGTATCGTTCCGGCATACTCTCTGGAAAAATCATTAAGTTTGTTGCTTCATCTCTCTCTCTCTCTCTCTCTCTCTCTCTCAAAAGCACACAATTTGGACGCTGTATGTTGTGGAAAGAGCTATTATATATGTGAAGAAGTGGA